>JAKWJA010002497.1:4640221-5240221 GCA_027704765.1 Solanum habrochaites | reverse complement strand
CATCCATTTGATGAAATTGGCAAAATCAAAAATTGCAGTCTACTAGCAACTAAAAGTCTATGGATTATTCTTTGTACCCGGAAAAAAAGTATCAAAAAATACTAGGCCTTCCTAGTTGTTTTAAAACCTTTATGCAACTAGCCTAGCCCTTGTATTATCAATAGAACCTCCGTTTCAAACTTTCTTCCTTAAGACCCATTTGCAACCAATTGTTTTAACAATCCGTGGTAAATCAACTAACATTCAATTTTTTTATTAGAAATTAAATAGAGATTCCATTTCATTTAACAGCTGCTTTCCAAAAAAAAAAAGATCATGGGAAGATAATGAACTCTTTCAAAGTTAGAGGATAATTTTCAATTTAACACAATAAAAATCAGGACCAAATCTTTTTTCCTACTCTCTAACTTCTAGCTCTTTTACTCTTTCTTCTTAACTCAAAATCAACACTTCTTTATTTTTCAACGTTTGAGTAGAAGAACTAGGTAGTGACAAAATATTTTGTTCATCCGTTGACCCCCACTATTTTAAAATCAAAGCAGGAAAATTTATTTTCATGAAAAATAGCATCAATGCACACCAGATTCCGATTACAATATTAATCTTCAGATTAAAAAATCTATAGGGATGTACGTTTGAAGCATACCCAAGAAAGCACAAGTGTAACTTTCTTACCCAACTTTGTAATCTTGAGAGCCATTAGCCTCACAAAGGTTAGACAACCCCAAACTCCTTAGATATTATCCCAAACTTGGCTTGTAACCTTTCCACATTCAAAAGGTGTCAATTTTTAGACTTTTTAATGGGCACAGAAAACGATTCCACACCATAACAAGCCGTTAATATCTTTACCACCTTCCCCTCAAAATTCAAAGGTGCATGTGACTCAATAAGCTGGCATTTGTAATTCAACCAAAAGTTTCTATCTTGTCTCCCTTTCTACCTATACTCACTCCATTAACGAATGAAGTAAGGAGGTAGTATTTTCATGAATTATTCCCCATGCATTTCACAAAAGAAATTAAACTCATTGATCATATTCACGGCCTATCACTTCTCAATTCTTTTTATTTTTCCTTTCAAAAACTGATTATTCAACCTCAATTGGATAACGTTTTTGAAATTTTCAAAAGCATCACTTTTATTTGTCATCACGTAAACATATGTAAACTTAGAAAAATCATCATGAACTGTGATAAAATATCTATTACCCGACCACTATCCACCGAGTTAGAATTCCACCCACCAAGTTCACAAAATTCAGTAATTAACTAATTCGGAACAACTCATTTTTTTCTTTCAACTTGAAAATGAGCCTTTTAGTGATCTTGGCTTTACTACAAGCCTCACACTTTTCAAGAATTCTTTTTAACCATTGTGGATTAATCTAAACTACTCATGATTTCCAATTAAACATCATTATTGACATCAAACGAGCATGCCAAAATTAGTAGACGAAAGCCATATAACCGAAGTAGAAAGTTTTATTCTTGGCAACATTTAACTCAAACATCCCATTCACAGCAGCCCTTCCCCACAAAAAACCTTTCTTCCAATTATTCTCGAGAGAAGGCGTATAAGTACATCCTTTCATGTTATATCCTTTCCAGAAGTAAAACACAATTCACATCTCCCGTTCCAAGCACTTGAGTAGTGTGAGCAATCACCAAGCATGATGGTTTTTGGGCTCCTCCTCAAAATGAGGTGTATTTTTTAAACCAGGCTTTTCATATACAGACATGACAGTTCTGCAAAGAAACCATAATCAGCCCACCAATCCTGCTGAAACATCTCACCATGTGTTATGTGGTATCACCACCGCCTGGACAGACGAACCAGCGGAAAGAGTTTGTTGAAAAAAGTCCAGAGGGTGAAAGGCGGGGCAAGTAGCAGTTTGGTCTTTATGAACAAAAGGTTCTTCATTCAGTAACGTTTGCCTGAGGGTTAGGAATCACGTTTTCGGAATCGCAAAATCGAAGTAATATGCCCTCTTCCACAAACAAGCAAATGGTTTCCTTTTTCTTGAACTTGTTGATTTTTTGCTTGGTGATTCTTCAGCATCATTTTCTTGGGAGGTACTATACCATTATTTTTCCTTGAATTTTTCTTTAGGATGAAGAGAAGTATTTTTGTGAGTTTCAGGAGTAGCATTATTTGAAGGGATTAAATCCCTTCGATTTGATGTTGTTCTCATTCTTGTTTGTAAAAGTGCATCGTGGGCCCGTTGCTTCTTCTTTCGTTCTTCTATCCATGCGGGATTTGCATTATCAAAGTTTCAACCAGAGAGGTTTCATTTTGTTGTGGGGCGCAATAGTTTTTTGAATTCCTTCCAAGAATGTTGTGCAGTTTATCACTATGCACAACATAAGGTTATCTCCATTTTTAACCTCTTCGAACCTACGCTCCTCCAAACAATCATGATGCAGTCTTGAGCTTGATCTACACTGATTTGTTGTCCACCATTTGGAAACGAAAAATCTACTAGCCTTCATAGTTTTTCGCTCCAGCCTCTTTTCGTACCATACTTACTCTGGCAATGCCTCCAAATTGTTCTTGCACTAGAGTAAGTTCTATCATAATAATCATAACAAATTATCAATCTGAACAATTAAGAAGATAATACCCTACACTTAGAGGAATCAAACCATCGTACTTTCCACTTTACTCTAGATGAGAACTATTTTCATCATCATTCATAGTGGTTATGTCATTCTTTATTTGGATTCTTCTCATCTTAATACATAAGAAACTTTGAGAAGCACTAAGTAGAAAAATCTTTATTAAAAACCCTTCCCCATCTCTTAAATGGTTACCATTGAACCGAAATGGCTTGTTAGATCTCACATCATGACAAGCCGCGGTTTTTTCAATTGTAGCCATCGTTGGAAATCTCCTTAAATGTTAGTGAAACTGAAAAAGATAATAAAATTGCAAGATACAATTGAAAATTAAATGAAGAAATTGAAGTCTCTTCATGCTTAGCGCGGATATCTCGCTCTCTGTAAGGAGTTCAAGTCAACTGGCAAACAACTGTTTTCACCGTCCAGCAGTAGTCCTCTTGACTTGTCCCTCCGGATCAACAGCCTTCTACACATATAACTCAACAACTCTGGACAAGAGTTTTGATTCCAAAGCTCCACAAAAAGAACATCTCCCTTCAATCTATAAGAAACTCCCCTTTTACACTAACTCTTTTACTCTCTGTTTTCTCTTGTGTTGTGGTGTGTTGTATAAAAAACCAATGAATACTACCACCTATTTATACTACAAAATGTCTTCCTAGCAATGATAGGAGATAATGAGTGGTAATAGTGAAGATAATGGTCTTAGGAGTTCATAGGTGTTACAAGGGAGTTACATAGGTCATATAGGGGCGGGGGGGGGGGGGGGGGGGTGGATTTTAACCATAGTAATGGCAGGACTTAAGAATGAATACATTGCTTAGGATACCCAACTTGCTAAATATATATTAGAAGTTCATCCTTCCAATGTTCATTCTTAGAACCCAAAAAAGCATTTAATAGTTAACTATTAATAGTATACATGCTAAAAAAAAAACCTAACAGTTAGTACTTTTAGTATAGTATCATAATATTTACCTATGAATTTGATAGTCATTTTCTATTTATGAAGCTTGCATATATGAGATGCTATTTGTAAATGATGTAGAATTTTCAACTAGAAACTAATTATTCACTTCGTGCTTGATTCAAAGAAAATGTTTCATCTAAAAAAATTACAATAATATCATATTCCAAAAATAAAAATTCTTATTTTAATTTTTTTAAAACTTAAACGAAAAAAAAAAACACCTAAAAATGAGAGATTAGAGATGTCAAAATGGTTGGTCAAACTCAATCCAACTCAATCATAACAAGCTAGAAAGTTAAATAGGTTAGGATGGGCTGATCCTTTTAATTAAGGAAAAATTACAAACATTTTAAAGTAATTAGTTATAACTGGTATAGTTTAATTTAAGGATAAACGTTGTTTATGGTATTAATAAATAAATTAATGCTATACCCACATTTTATTTAATTTGGGCGGGGTTCATGTAGCAAACTGTTTACTAGTACACCATCTTCCCTCAAAACTCTCGCCTGCCACTCATCCATTCACTAGCTTCCATCTCTCGCTCCACGCCTCCCTCTCACTTTTAATACAAACACCAGTGTATAACACGTGTTCCGTTTGTATAACGACGAAAAATATTATGATATCATATATTTTCGTTTCTCTCTCCCAGATCTTTGCTCGCCACTCTCCCATTTCGCAGCGCCACCCTCGCCTCTAATGACTTATACCAACAGAAAAAGAATGTCTAAATTGTGTCTTCCTATTCCATATAAGCGAGATAACTTGTATATACACTTGCAAATCATAGATCCTTTCATCGTATAGACTTATAATTATATCATACAAATATTTCTTTCTCTCTGCCCAATTTTTCTTTTGTCTTTCTCTCCTTTCTCATTTTATAACAATCACCAATTTATACAATTGATTTGTATAGAACTGTAATATGTAATAGGACCACATTTTCGAATTATACCTTTTTTTTCTTTGTATATGGAAGAGCGCTTTATACATATTTATGTTGCTACTTAGGAAGCACAATTTAGTGCAAAATTTGTTTATATGGCCTACAAATATAAAATTTCTGTGTTTTGCTATGTGAAAGTTTGCTCTTTTAATTTATTTCTTCCAAAATTGTAGTTCTTTTTTTGCCATAATTAATGGGGGGGGGTGGGGGTAAAACGCCACCTATCTCTTGTTATCCGGATCGGTAAAACTTGTAATGCGTTAGTATATAATTCTATATAAAATCAATTTTATCTCTCCTATCTTTATTCTATATCTTTCTCCAAAAAGCACTTCTTTTCTTCTATTTTGAATTTCAAATTTGGAAAAATTTCACGTTCTCCCTCCTGCCTTACTTTCATTTTCCGCAGGTAACCGCCAAAATCAATCCATAAATCTTTTTTTTCCTTCATCAACAATTATATATGTATTATGTTTCTTAGTTTTTTCATATTTTAAAGAAAAATCTTTCTTTCTTATCAGATTATAAGTTCTTCAAAATCAGAATGAAGGATAAATCTCCATCTATGGAATGACCCAATGACAATTCAGAAAGTCATCAACAACGCAAATCTAGCGGCATTAAGATTGTTAAAGTTGAAAGTAAGAGAAAATGCATAAACATTGATTCAGAGGAGATTGGATTTGCCTCATCAGAATGGGACAAAATTGGACAAATTTGAAAAACATTAGGTAGTGTAATTTATATACAAATTACTAAAGTCATGTATATAGTGAGTTGTATATTAAGGCAATATATACAAAGTATTATGAGACCGTTATTATTTGTATATTCTATTAGTTGTATATCAATTACTAAAGTTATGTATATAGTGGGTTGTATGTTAAGGTAACATATACAAAGTCTTATGAGACACTAGCTATTTGTACACAAATATTTAGTTTTGTATAAAAGAAATTTGTTGAAATCGTTGTATAATACATATACAAAATTATAGTACATTTTACAAATTCGTTGATATATACAATTTAAAAAATATATGAATAAAATAAAATATTGTATATATAAACATTACACACTCAAATATACAAACATATTTCAAGCTTACCATATATACAATTGACAAATGAATATCATACAACCATTTTAATGATTAAATTTTTAAAAAAAGAAAAACAAAATTACATATGCATATATACAAATATAATTCATATACCAAAATAATTGTACATTATACAAATTTCTAGATACATACAAAAAAATGTACATAATTAAATATTGTATACAAACAAACTACACACAAAAAAAATTAAAAACAAATACAAAGCACTCTCTTTTTTGAAACAAGCATAACTATCATATATACAATTTTCATATTATGATGGTCACATATACAGTTATTAACACATAGTAAATTATACACGAATATCGTATAAAAATTATATAATTTTTTTTAATATATATATAGGATCATTACCGTCTGAGTGATTCATACGACTTATTTAATTTTCTTGGGAAAATAATTGAGTTTGAACGGTTAGCTTAAATAATGGGATTGTGTAAATGTTGTTACCGACGGATAGGTGTCGTGATTGCTAGGGTCGTCAATGCTATGTGTCACCCTCCCGAGTATTCATCGCGTCGACGTGGTTCCTACAAGTTGCACTAATATCAGGTGATAATGTAACACAAACTTCGAAAAATATGCCTCAATTTTTATCTTCCTTCACATTCTGGCCGTAAAAGCATGCTGCATATCAATCCCCGTACACACACTAGCATCCCCATAGAACGTAATTAATGTAATATATACACATATAGATGGGGTTAGTTGTTATGACATGTACGTTTGCGCTTATATGAAATTGTTCATTAATAAAAAACAGCTTAGAAAATAGCGGTCAACTCCATATCTAAAGAGGACTACCGGTTGGGGCGGACGGTCAAAATCAAAAACCAAAAATGAACAACATTGGAGTCTAGAAAGGTACTAAGAGTATCAACATGTTGATGAATTGTGAACAACGACTCAATATATAAAAATTCATTCTGAATGACCACACTAAGTGAATACGTATAAAAATACTAATAGCAAGATAACAAACATCATACGATCATCTGAGCAAAAAATGTATATGATCATTTTTTTTCATAAACAAGACAACAAAGAAAAAATGAAAATTTTATGCCTAAAAACAAAAGTAGCTTGTTTAGTGGACTAATGACCCTAAAATGTACAAGATTGCAAGTAGTTAGAATTGCGGATGTGTTTGATAAGAAATGTTTTAAATTTCTCATGTTGGGTGGTCTAAATGTTAATTGAAAATATTTCACTCAACTCATTTTTTCAATTAAGGAAAATGCTTGAGAAAAAATTTTCAAACGCCTCTCCAACCATCCCCCTACCCACCCAATCCTAACCTACCAGCCCCCACCCATCCAACCCCTACCACCCCAACCCATCCCCCTACCACTAAAAATAATTGAAGTTTCTTTTTTTAAAAAAAAATATTTCAACTTTAAAAATTTATTTTTTTCATCTCTACCCCTCGCTAAATCCCCCTGCCTCAGGCCCCCCCGCCCCCCCCCCTCGCCAAAAAATTTAATTTGTTCTAAAAAATATTTTAACTTTAAAATCTATTGGTTACTCTAGTAAAAAAAATAAAAGATATTTCTCAAAAATATTTTTCATTTAAAAACTAAATACTGAAATATTTTTCTGGAAAATAATTTCTACTCACCAATCAAAATGAGAAAATAAGTCAAATATCTACTTGTTTCAAAAATATTTTCGATGAAAAATATTTCCCTTCATAGCAAACACATTCTTTGTTTTATATTTTTTAAATTTGTATTAACAAAATCTTTACAAATAAAACACTACTAAAATATATGTAATAAATATTGTATAGGAGGTGAGAAGGAAGACTAAATTATGAAAAAGAAAATGGTAACCTAAAATAGAAAGGGAAAGGCTATTATTAGGAACCCATATTATAAATACAATAAAAACCTTTTATATTGCAAAAGAAAAAAAAACTTTTAGTATTGTATTTACCAAACATATCCCTTAAAATGAATTTTGCGGATATATCTTGAGAAGCAACCGGGATCATTACTGGTGATACATCTTACTATCATCTGTTTGCGGCTAATTAACAGAAGATATAACGTAATTTTGTTATTATTAACGGTTAATCACGAATTGAGACGCTCGAACAGCTTGCTAACTCGATTGGTAAATTCAACATTTTTAAATCAAGATATACCGCTCAACATCAAAATTATTCGCTGATAAAGTTGATCTGCATTCTAAAAATAAAAAAAATAGGTTAGACATGATATCTCAATTTTGTTGGCGGCACTTCTGGAATTTGGGTAAGCGATGTTAATTATGAAGGTTACAATGGTTGATGAAATTGTGTGTTGGACTTCCATTTTCCTTTGTGAATCTCAAAACGTTGATTGTTGTATCAAAGCTTGAGATCGACCTGCTACAAAGAAAGGAGTATTGAAAATCCGATCATGTTGAGGGAAAGGCTCATGTCCATTGAAATCAAGAAACGACATGGGTGTGAAACTTTTATTTGGAATAAAAAATAAGCTTTCTGGAGGGCTGTATCCGCGTTGGTAATTGATGCAATAAAATTATGGGGAATACGTCATTTGATTGTTCATCAGGTGAATTCGTAATGCGTGGTAAGGTACCTGAAAGAGATACTGACCTCTTGCTTCTTGGTCGTGTCGAGACTTTGTGACATTGATTATATTCCAGAATTCAATGTTTACGCAATTACATAACTGATTCCCTAGTACTCTCGAGGTGAAGATTGGCAGTTGTCAAAAGGTAAGGAAAGACTCGTTGATGTAATGTCTAAATATAACAAAAGAACACTTTCAATTTTCGAGGGAAAAGATCAGATAAGAAGGTTTGGAATGCTTTATCTCCAATTTTGATGTTTTTCTCTAGAAAGTTCTATTATAATTGTATCGGATACCATAGTCATAAGTAGTATATCATTTCGTTGTATAATCTATAATTGATTTTCTTATATGAATTAAACCATAAAAAAATTTTGGAAAAACATCCCTTTTTATTGTTGGTTTGCTTCATCAGCGAACAATATGGATGACAACCTTAAAGGTCTTCTTTGCAGAAAAAATATGAATGTATTCAGGAGATATTTCAATGTGAACATAACATGTCCATCGGGATAGGATAACTAAAAAAGACACAAGACAATTGGATTTATTAGGTGGATGTGACTGCCCCTAATTGGTAAAATCATAAATTGAAATCCACTAACCCCTCGAGATTTAATTGAAGATATTAGAAATTCTATGGGGTTGAGATACCAATACCACAGCATGGCTGTGCTCGAGAACGGCACTAGAAATCCTAGAATGGTAAGTCATCAAAATGGATATAAGCGAATGCGAGATACATAGGAATGCTAAATAAAGTGTATCATACATGATAAGGATGGCAAAAGACGGAAGATAATAATTCATGTTCAATTCAATAGTCCTAAGACATTGATACGAGGGTTCGACTACTGTGCACTGTATTTGTAAGTTGGAACGTTGCACATACTTGGCGGAGCCTTAGACAAGGGTACTTTTGTGCAACAATCACACCGATGGTGCAGGTATTACTGTTGTAATATTATGTAATGTAAAACTTGTTTTATATTTATATATCTATCTTAGTAAACATTGGTATCATGAAGTTAAATGTGTGTGCTTCTTTGAATTCAGGTTGCATTTGCCATTGGCATATGTTGTTGTATACACTGAAAATGATTGTTCGTGGACTGGTTCTCACATTCGAACATGCATTCGGTGAGCGTGAAAACATGTGTATTGTATAAGTAGAAATGAAATTATCATAAGAGTTCAGCATTTTTGTAACCCAAATGTACCTCATTGTGCATGCTATATGGCAATCTTTGGAAGAATGTTATGTTCAAGCGTCAAAAGGAAAAAACACACTAAGTGATTATTTTAACTCAATGGCACAAGCATACATAATGGAAGATTTTGATAAAAATGGTTGTAAGGGTTGTGGAACGTTGATCATAGGGTGAAGGATTAACCTTGAAGATGCTGGTTATGAGAAGTGGTCAGAGTTCATTCAATCATAAATACTGAGGTAAATGATGATTCGACATGCTTGAGTGTAATCAATGGATGCCTTGTCGATGGCACGTAAGTTAACCCTATAATAGACTTCTTGGCGGAAGCTAGACTTCTATTTGGTAGTTGAACTAAAAATAGAGAAATAGCGTTCTATCAAAGGACACATTGGGCCGAAGATTGGAGAAGATATTGAATTGTAAACGCATCTAACAGGTCAACGATGAAGGTCATTTTCAATTTGTCCCTTTCCCTAAATTTATGTTTTAATTAATGTATCAGAAACAAAAACTGAAATTTTCAATGATAATGTTGTTTTGAAATGATCTATAAATTGTATATTACGAATTATCAACTAACTTCTTAAATTTTTAGGTTTGTTCCATCATCTAACAATATCTTTTCTTCTTTCTCAATTCATGAAGCCTGGCAGAAATACATTGTCATGCCTGAGGAGAAAAACTTGCAATGTTGAAGGTTTCACCATAGTAGATACCTTGCGACAGAGCGCAATTGCCAGTTTTGAGGCACAAGATGTTTACAAATTTGCACTCATATTGCTTTGATTACTACCGCTTTAATGCATTAGAAAAAACGTAACGAAGGTTGCAATGGTTCCACATTGGCCAGAAAAGGAGATGAACGTTCCATACTTTTATTTAGAGTGAAATTGTTTTCGAGCCACACCTGGTATAGAAGGTTGGCAAGATGACCAAAAAAGCGAGAAAGAACAATGCGAGATTAGAAAATAACAATTAACGAAATTCTTGGTGGGCAACAGTGACAAGAAGGACATCACAGGAGAGACTAGTACTTTCTTCCCGAAAAGATATTGTAAAAGTTTTAAAAAGTAGGACATTAGTGTTCATGGTACTTATATCTTTTTTTCTTTCATAATTTTGGACTAAATAGTGTATTTGGTATACAACTTACTTGATGTTCAAATATAATGCCTTTGCTGGTAATTTTGTTCCAAACTTCAACTCCCAATTTGATAAATAAATTTTGCATATACTGTGAACATATTATTGTGTAAATGAATAAACCTTGATTCAATCCGAATGATTAAAGTAAATTCCGTGTCCCAAAACCTTGACTTGTTCAAATGTTTACTATATGTGTCGTGTATACTGCCTTATGAGTTGAACTTTTAATATAGTATATTAACATGTGCATTTTCATTAAACCAGTAATTTTGTTATTTGTTTATGTATTGATGATCATATACCTTCATATAATTGAAAAGATGTTTCTAGTGTCGTGTATACACCTTATGATTAATTCAAGGTGTCCAAAACTTGACGTTGTTCAAGTGTTTTACGATATGGTTTCGGTATATTGCCCTATGAGTTATAATTTTGATATATTATATTTCAACAGTGTGCATTTCAATGTTAAAATATTTGTGATTCGTTTTGTGTTATGTCTAGGATGCACATATACATTCATCTAATTCAAGTGTAATATATAACTGCAATTTGTATCGTATACTTAGAAATTATGTCTCATAAACAATCATTTTTGGTAAGTGGACGTTTAAAATCTTACACTCAAACATAATTGATCACGCACGTTAGAACTTACGTATCAATACGTCATTCTTGTAAATTACCTTTCAAAAATAACTTTAACCACAAAAAATCATAATTGTGTAACTTAAACGTTATAAAGCAGCCTGTGGTCTAAAACAATACCTTGAAAACACATACTTTTATAACTGAAAACTATGTAATAACAAATAAGCTTTGTAGATAAACACAAAAAGATAATTGTTTCGACACAAAAACACATAAAAACTTGTTCATGTTTCTACTAATTACTAATCATGTTAACGATATCATCTTCAGTTGTGTTGTGATTGACCCTTAGGCTCTGATGGTCGTCATTTCTTCTCACTTTGTATCCATTGACTTGTCATGGTCGTATCTCCAAACAATGCTGACTATCTACTAGTGCATAGGTAATTTGCAAGATGGCATCAGTATCAGGTGGTATACAGTTGGTCCACTCAAAACCTGCAATGTAGTGCTACGTATAACCCGCAGTCCGTATAATAAAATCTATAATATAAATTTGTAAAATAACTTACACAGTATTGTAGACCCGAATTTAAATACTTACAGGTATCGTCTTCTTGTTGCATGATACTTCAGCGTATTCAATGTTGAAAGGAATATGTACTCTAAAGTCCACCTGTTTGTTTGTCCTTGTATGCATCAAACTGACCATTTTGTCCTCAGTGTTTTTCAAAACCCTGGCAATGAGGTAAGAAGGTAACACATCCTTGACAATCAGAATATACACGTTTCTTGTGTGCCGCAAAGAAGAGCATACAATCGTATCCAACTCTGATTCACTCACAACATCTAACACCCAATGAAAATTTCCCATCATAACTAATCGTAAATAATAAACTCTCCACCATATGCATGGTACTCCATCTGTATTGAAAAACTTTCAGGTAGTTGATTATTGGACCTCTCATGTACTGATACAAGCTCTTGCACGATCAAGGTGTTCTTGGGTACTATATCATCATCAGCTCATTATTATAATACTATCATTGGATGTTGATATGTGCGCTGAACAAACAATTGACTGTTGTGTATGCTGTATTGATCCTGCTTCAGCAGTTTTGATTTTTTAACGGAGGTATTAAAAAAAACATCGATTGCTATAAAAAATATAAACATATTATACAGTTGAAAAATATTTTAATGAAAATAAAATCTAGCACTGAAAGTGATAATGATTTTGATGTGTATATAAACCTATTTACTCACTTATCATATACATTATTATAAAAGATATATTATGCTTTACTATCGAATTACCTGATCCTTCAAAAATTTTTTAGGCTGAGACTGGCAAATAAATGCAATTCTCATTTGAGGAGTATGCAACAACATAATCCCACATTATTTCAAACTCAATGAAGATCTCTTGATTTGTATTTATCCTCTGATGGTTTTCCCTATAGTATTAAGCTTAAAATGAAAAGATGTTTATTCAAAAGTGTAACAATAGTACAATTTGAAATTGAAAATGATTCAGTACCATAATATACAACTTACTTTTGCATACCTTTTAAGAAGCCCTGTAGTAACCCACTCAAGAAACTCATCCCTCAGATATGAAGGGGCTTGGTTTGTGATCTCACATCCTTCAAAATGGAAAATTTGGGATAAATTACATCAGTCATGACCTTTTTCCTTTTCACACTTGACCCAAATCAGTGTAAATAAGGGGACTTTGCAAAGCTTCCTCGAAGGCTCCGAATACGTGCATATGAGTATTTAATCCGCTTCGGACAACAATCTCTGTGATTGAAATAACAAATTGATAATTGACTGTCCAAAAGAAAACCTTTGATTGTCGGTTTAACATCCTCCTGTTGATTTTGGCATGAATAGGCAGACTTTCCTAGATCAATAAAATAAGTGTATTCATGCTTCCGTGTATCTAAGATATTGAACCAGATGGTGTAGAATCCTATGTTCACTGATATTAAAAATAGTTTGATAGACATATGATATTGAAACACATACATGAAGAAATAATATCGATGTATCAAATATAATCATATCTGGCACAGACTGATTGGTATTGTTTGAACATTATATGAACATCTTTGTTCATGTTCCTTCACATAAATGATGAGACGTTTGTGCTGATGGAGCATCCTGATAAAAAATGTATTGATACAATTTATGATACCTTAAACAACAAATATTATACACAAAGGATTGTTCTGTATAAGGGACAAGATTAACCACAAACTACGAATTTGTATATAGGAGAACAACAAATTTAAAGTAGGCACTACTATGTAATCCTTGCAATGGACGTACGTACCAATAAATAAAAAAGTATAGTATCATGACAGGAACTTGAAAAAAAAAAACTACATATGTGAAAAAACATGGGATCATATTCAGCCAATTAAACTGCAATATATCATAAATGATAAATAAAACTACAATGTATCATACTTTCTAATTAACTGAACGTATCATAATTGGCACATTTTCATGTATCCCTAAAAATGAATGATACTATATCAAATACTGCTGCTAAAGATTATCTTCCTGTGTTCCCGTGTTTCATCACAGTATGATGACTATTTTCCATTTGGATATTGAAGTTCTGAAACGTCCTTCATTACTTATGATTCTTCAATTAATCTTCATCGTATTTTTTAAGAAAAATAAGTTAATGATAAATTCTAATATATTTTAATGTACAAATTAATAAAGTAAAGTAAAACTGATGTCCACATCAAATCAACACACCAAGTTTTATAATTATTGGACAAATTCCTCCATTTGTTCGGAGAGTTGCTTGGTGTCCATCATTGCCTTCTTCATCGACCAACTTCAACCATGTGCGGTGTAGACTTGTCGCCCATCTCCTTCATTAAAATCAGTTTGGTAACATAATGACCTATGAAAATTATAGACACACAACGAAAATACACATACACAATCATTAACTTTGGTTGTTGGTCATCCTCCCTATTCTAAATTCATACACCTCAATGTGATTGTCTTATAACTTCACAAAGATACTCAATTTTATATCACCTATAAAAAAATAACACAGTCATTTTTATATTTATGAATTACCCTTAAAAAATAACTATCGGTTATTACGTATTCCTTCATATAGTTGTTTCAGTTCTTCAATATCGGAATATACAGACTATCTTTTGCGACTTTGAAGAGACAATGACAAAAGAACATTAGCAGGCGGGATATGTCTTCATCTGGCAGTGAGATGACTTATTTTAACTGCAGCCCTTAACTTCTTTACAAAGGTATTTTCGACCCTTTCTTTATGTTTACATATTCCTTTCCTCTCTTTTGGGTGGTGTGGAGACTGATTATCAGATACACGTGAGGATCTTCTCAATAAATGAACCATGAGGGCTTGTTTGAGAAATTCTCAAACCTGACTTATCTTTAGTTTGCACTTTTTTTGGCACAACTGGTTGCGTGGATAGTTTATAATCTCTGTTTGACCTCTTAACTCTCAGGTAACAAGGGTTTCCACCTCATCTGGCGTTGGTACAATAAGCTTGTTTTGAACAAGCATTCTGCAATTAAATGGTTGAATTGTGATAACAATATTATGTATCAAAAAAAACTGTATTACACCAAATTATAAAAAAGCTTATTATAACTGTTAAAAGATACTTTAAAATTAATGCTACTTCGGAGAAAAGGCTAGACATGAACGTGTTATATTTTGCCTTTTTTTTTTTTTTTCCAGACACCCACACCAAAACAACAAAAAAACACAACTGTCCAAAACATTACATATCCCTAAAGGAATACCATTCGCATAATAAAATTATTAACAGCAAATCTGGACTTAGACTAGATGCATATTCCGTAAATTCATACTGTTGAATGCATAAGGCAACCACCTAAGCGATACATCTGTTTTGTTTTGTTGAAGTCTTGCCTGAGTGATGTAATTAGCTTATTGAATGCAATCGGACTCAAGATACGTTCATACCTCCATCTTCGACATTAGAAATTCTTCTATAGTATGAAGGTCTCACCAAGATGGCATAACAATGAACGTATTGCTGAAGTATAATATTGCATTTCAAACTGCTTCCTGTAGGTCTCACAATTACCCCATCGCAAACGTTTATCAATAGACCTTGGGTATACCTGTAAGACAATCAGGAAAATATTTTTTGTATAAACCGACTCCGGAGTGGAATTAAGGATACGACAAAGGGGCCTTAATTTCTTTGCGTTTAAGGCCAGTTCAATGGCAAATTCCTTCATACCAAACCCCATACATTCCCATTATCATGACGAACATTGCAATACCTCTTTGTTTTTCATGTTTGCAAACCTCTAACAACAACAAACACTTAGTAACTGACCCCTGGAAATTACATTTTGGATGTCCAAATATGATCCGAAAATTTATTTTCTCTTGAACACTTTCCACGCCTTCATCCTTCTTACAATTTTTTTTTATCACAAATAAAATTGGAACGTCGCTCCAAACCTCAATAGATTGTGGTATTTTTCTTTATAACATATTCCATGCCATGTTTTATACAAAAAATAAAATGTTAAATTTACTTGTCGAATATCACACATTTGTTGTAATGTAGAGGGATATATTTAGATAATGTTTAAAGTCCGGAAATACAATGACGATATTGTAATGATATCATTAACACGTCGTGAACTGCATATATCATAAGTACGTAACAAATAGATTGTCTTAATTTCATTCACGTAAACCCATTAACATCTATGTATAAACGCTGAATTATATGCATGTATCATGAATATCATCATATTCAGATTATAAGACACTGGAGTTATCAGCTGTATTGATACATCTTATTACACTCACAATAAAAATTATAAAATTGTACCAGACATGAGCTTTGACTGATAAAAACACACAATTAGATATACACCTATGTATGATACATCTTATTAAGACGTCAACACAATGATGTTTACTAATAAAAAACACAAAATTATTGAATACAACCTTATGCATCTGATACACCTTATAAAACTTACAACACGTGAATCGTTTTACAATACAAAGACAAACTTATTGAACAAACAAACCCGTAAATTGCATAACACATGATGTTTTACAATACAAAACCTAAAATATTGATACACCTTAAAATGTACAAACACAATGATGATGCTTTACTAAACAAAAACTCCAAAATTAGTGATACACCTTATGCATCTGAATAACATCTTAAAACTGTCAACACTGGTGCTTTCAACTAATCCACAACGCAAAATTTTTGATACACCTTATGCATTTGATACAAATAATACTACACAACACATGATTTTACGAATACAAACTCAAAATTAGTGATTACACATAATGCATCTGATACACCTTAATAATGTACAAACTGATAGTTATCTAATTGAAGTTAGTGAAATCACTCTCACCTTCATCGTTACATGACTTTTACTCGTCGATTTTCAAACACAATCTGCAAAACAATTTTAAAATTAGGATTTTTATCACCACAACACTAAATTAACAATTTTAAAAAAAACACTACCTTAGGATTGGTGGGTCAAGGAACAACGTGTTACCTTTTCTTCTTTGCGTGGGTTCGCCTTTGGGGTGGTTTTATGGATTTCTTCAGCTTTTTCTTTGGCTCGACTACATTTTGTTCTTCCATCAATAATGGGTCATGCAAATCTCTTGGATCTGTTCTCTAGCCCACTTCAATCATCATAATCTAAACACGTTTTAGCATTTATTAAGAATCATAACATCTAGATTGACCTGTTCCATCTTACGTAAACCACACCAAGAAAAAAAAAAATGAAAAGACTAAACGTTCTTATCTTCAAAAACTAGAAATTTAAATACTTGAGGGGACTCCTACAGAAAATCAAATTGATATAATAATTGGCTGGCATTACTCATACAGAATTCAAATGGATAGACAAATTTTTGCTCCCTAACGTGGGGAAATATTTTAACGAATGAATTAATCTGGTACTTTTCATGGGCTTTATGGGGAAGTAGGTGCATTGAAAATAGACTTTTTATTTTTGGTAAAGTAAACTTTCCAATTGGCTGGAAAAAAAAAGGTGGAAAATCTGTATGTTTATCTTACATATTTTATTAATTGGGGGAAATAAGAAATTTTTGAAATTTTTATAATAAGTAGGGATAAATGGGTATTAAGGTAAGTATAGGAGTGTATTTAAGTAATTTTTCCATAAATATTTTTAACATTAATAGCCCAGGAGCTGGCCTTTAAGGCTCGCGAATTGGGCCTATGAGGCTATCTGACCAAATGTCGTGTGAGATGAAAGTCTCATGCATGATTTTAAATAAGAGAGAGAAGTGGGGAATCCTCTTTATACAATTTTTGAATAGATAGTATCATTCTCCATTTTCATGTAATGTCACACCTTAACAATTTGAATGATAAATCTATCAAAAAAAAAAGTAGAATATGCGGTAGAGCTATTTTAGAGTAAAAAATAAAATAAAATTATTAAATACTAACTATGGTCACCACCAAATCAATAGTTCTAAAATGAAAATTTTCGCCGTCCCCTTCCAATGAATTTAAACAGTCATCCCAAACTTGCAAATAGCCCAAAGGTTTTGACAATGGGCTTGGACAATTATCAAACCCAAGTGCATTTTATTCTTGCAACATTGATATGAAATAGCCCAAACATTGGAATCACCCAATTTCACTCTCTTTTAATAAATGAATTTCTGTGAAAATGTGATCAAAATTATTATATTTTATATTAATTTGAGATCAATATAAAAACTCAGTAAAATTTAATTTTTTCAATTTTAAATTAGAGCATAATGAGTCATAGTCTCTCTATTTTTGTAAAGTGAAAATAAAATTTATGTACACACTAT
This sequence comes from Solanum habrochaites, assembly GCA_027704765.1. NCBI lineage: Eukaryota > Viridiplantae > Streptophyta > Magnoliopsida > Solanales > Solanaceae > Solanum > Solanum habrochaites. The sequence goes on along the minus strand of JAKWJA010002497.1, from coordinate 5,222,124 downwards.
CGTCCTCAAACATCACCATTCACCCCTAAGTATATTGTTTTATAAGTTAAAGCTTAACATATGTTTTTCCCTCATGGTGATCAATGATAGAGTGATACTCATTACTCCATTTTTCCTAATTTATGCATCACCTTTTGAAGTTTCAAACAAGATTATTCTTTTATCGTAGTTTTTTCGTATATCTTTTTTTTTTGAAATATTTTGAATTATCTATTATTATTGTGACTTATTGTACTTTTTACTTAGTTTTTATATATGTAAATTTTATTCTTGAAAAGTTTAAAGATTTCCTAACTGAATTTAAGATCAAATCAAAAGATTTAATTCTTAAAAACTGAACTGTGTCACATAAATTGAGACAGATGGAAAGGGAGAAAGGAAATTATTATTAACTCAAGCAAATAAATCACATGCTAAAAGTTTTTGCTAAAGGGTAGAAGAAGATCATAAAGAATATGAAACTACATAGTAGTACTTGTAATTGGGAGACATGGCATTTTTCCACTATAAAGAAGAGGACTCAATTGTTTGGGAGAAAGATAGTAGACATCGCATTGGATTTCGAGCCCTTTTTTTTCTTCTTCTTTTTTGTTGGTCATGAATTGAAGGTAGAAAACATGTTGTGATGTTTTCTTTTCTTTTTTTAATAAAAAAAAATCTCTCTTTTTTGACTTAAATGGGCAGAATATTTTGATCATTGAGCCTTTACTTGATGAGTTGATTGAGGAAAGAAACACAAAAAGTGGACATAAAATGAAACTCTCAATCTCATATTTGGAATTTCTTTTAGGGATTTGCTGACTTTATTACTTTGATTTCCCATTAAGATGAGGAAAACACCTCATTATTTAGACATATAATCATTTCTTTGTATTCTTTTTCAAAAGAAGAAACAAAAAAGATTATGTGATTAGGTCAAAATAATGCTTGGGTTTCCACTTTGAGCTATGGTTTATTTAACCTTCTTTTTTTGTACTTTTCAACTTCCTTTTAAAATAAATAAAAACTTTTAACTATACCTCGATCCTTAGTAACTTAGAAGAATCGTCTATGTGAATCTATACCACCTTCTTTTTTAGATGTCAACTTAACAGAATATTAAGAAAATGTACCACGTTAAGATTGGCGACAAGAGGGGTTACTCGGATGATAAGAATCCTCCGCCTCCGATTCTAAAGTTGTGATTTCAAAGCCAAAAAAAAAAAAAATTGTTCCAACCAATCCACCAATTTCTCTTTTCATTTCTAACCAATACCAATGAAAGATACAGACCCCAATTAAGAAAACAAGAAAAAACTCAACTCACTGAAGAGGAGTTAACATTACTACATATCCCAATTAAGTTAAAACATTTTATACATGCAAACTATAACTACTTGAAGCTTTAGCAGCAGTTGTTAATAGTCTATCCAAACAAGGTCCAAGGTAGATTTTCCATGATCCACAATAATTAGATTGTTCTTTGCCAATCGATACTCTGCACAAACTTGCTTGATACCTCAGAATGGAGCTTCTCAAACCGAATTCTGCAGTGACAATCTTATTACCAAGAAAGGTAAGTGAGACTTGTAGTACGTTCGTTCATCCAAAGCCTCGACCTCATTCCTGGTTTAAGAGTAACAAAAAAGAAATGGTTAAGACTCTTATTTTTACTCAATGAACATGATAAACGCAGCATATTGGACATCGAGTTCATCAAGTTTAAAAAATTTCAACAGCTTGATCATATCACGACGCTACAGTTTCTTCTTTTTTGGGTGGGTGATCCACTATGTCTTGTTTTTGTTTCCTTGACAAGGACTACTCTGTAAAGAGCAATTGACTCTGACCAGCAGAAAGAACAATGAACAAAACAAACAACAATCATTTGTAAATGGAATGGTGGCATGAGATAAAATCCGTGCAATGACCGAGCAAGAATTCAGTATAGGCACATTGCAAGTAGAAAGCATATCATTATAATGCACACACAAGTTGTAGATCAGCAGAATCATGACTATTAAAAGTACCGAAAACAGTTAAAAGACATCAAAATCCAACTATTGACAAGTCCTAGCAATTAAGAACTTGAGACGTCAGCTGCATATCTCCAATAATGGAAATGTGGTAACTAATAACTTAGAAGGAAATGCCAACTAATAATTTGTAGCTCTATCAAGTAAACTGTTCCATCTATAGTAATATTCTGATTTACGTCTATGCGATAGTAAGAACTAAAGAACACTATAGCTAGTTTGGACATTCTAAAGGATACTAATAATGCTTTTCATAACAACAAAGTGAAACCGAATACAGTAATCCTACTCAATTAACACATGTTAAGCTCATTGAGATTATGGGAGACATAAGATAGGCACAAGTTTATGATGAGACAAAGAAAAGATTTTTCCTGTTATTAGAAAAAATCCAAGGAGTACACAAATGACATATGCATCGTTAAGATTACACAGACACAAATGATATCAAAACAAATGCAACGAAAAATTAACGTTTTGATTTAAAAGAAAGCACCAAGGACCTTGGATCTCAGTAGAGTCGAAGTAAGCTCCTGGCGATCGAATGTGAGCCATTTGGCCTACTTTTTCCTGGTAAACCTCTCCGGCTGCCTCTCATGGGTGCCAAGTAGAATCGCAAGAGTCCATTATCAAGATGATTAGGTGAATATCTAGCGCTTCGATTCCTCTCCAACACAATATCATCTCTTTTCTTCTTTACATGTCCATTCATGTCAACACTAGATTTCCTCATACTCCCAAATGATCCACCAATACCGGTGGAGTTTCTCCAGCTAACACTGCTGTTACTCCTGAATACCTTCCTATTAACACCACCTCTTACATCACCATTTGTCCTCAAGTCTTGCCAAGATTCGGAAAATGACCTCTCCACTCCATTTGATCTACTATACCTATCATCTTCCTCATCTTTGTTCCCACTAACTCTCCTATTTATAAAACCCCATAAATTCCAGGCCCACCTCCTTGACTTTTTCGAATCCTTTCGTTCCCCGTTACCAATCACTGAACCATTATTATCCCTAAAACCTGTCAATTCAAATGTTTCAGAGCAGTCATCTCTTAAAGAATTGGAATTCGAATACGTATCCCTCTCACCAACCAACACTTTGGCTCCAAGAAACTGATCACCCATAGCAGGCAATACTTTAGCATTAGATACTGATTTCATTTCATCCATTTCTGCCACAACAGAAGCTGCAGTCTTCCTAATTGAATTAGACCTATCAAGACTCTTCCTTCTCCTCGAAGATGAATCCGAGTAATACTCTTTGGTTTGAGTAGACCCTCCAGGCATTGATTCATCCTCATTGATAGAAGTCATTGAAAGACGCGGTTCCTCAACCGGAATTTGGTTATCAGACCGCGGAATATGCACAACTGGTGCATCTTCTATCACTGAAACCATTGGTGGCATTCTAGGAAAAGTCCTACCAATTAAAAAACCCATACAAGAACGCACGGGTTCGGGGGTTCATCGAAAGAAAATGAATACCCTGTGGATCATCAAAACTCATCCTTCAGCCGATCGAGGGAAAGAAAAAAAAAACGAGGACTCAGTATTCAAAGCCCTATCCCAAAAACCCATAATCAGCTATCTCCGATTGGGTATCCCTATAACGCCTTGAAATGGGCTTTTCTACAGGCAATGTACCAGAGTTTTCCCCATTGTTTCTCTTCTTCAGCTTCTGTTTTTTCCTCCAGTTATGCCATTTCTTACTAAAAACCGATGCAGCTGACCAAAAACTCCCTGCAATTTCCTTCAAATCCTTTCCCCCTGAACCCTTTTTGCCCTGTGAATCAAGATCTATATGATCTTTCATCGGCTTCAATACCTCCTCTTCCACCACAATCTCCGGTTCCATCTCATTTTCCACCGGTAACTCCTCTTCAATTATTTCATCACCCACATTTCCAAACTCTTCACCATTTTCGAATTCGTCTTCTTCTTCCTCCTCCTCTTTGACCGGTCTACCAACAAACCCATCCCCAATATCATTCGCATTTTGATTAAGCGAACAAGAGGGTTTCCCAGTTTTCGTTTCGTCGTCAATAGAAAACAAAGACCAAAGAGTATTACGACCACGAACGTCACAGGATTTCCTTTGGGGTTCAAAAGCAGAAGTATTAAACCCCAACGCCTCATTTTTCGAAGCAGAAAACGATTTAGTCCGACGAAGCTCAGGAAAAAACGAAGTGGGTTTAACAGGTTTAGGAGGAAGATTATTAACAACAACCGAAGAAGAAGAAGGAACAGAAGGTTTAGAGAAAAGGGATTTAATAGCAGCAGCAGCAGTAGAAGATGAAGAAGTAGAAGGACGACGAGAAGAAGACGAAGGGTTGTTATTATTGCTGTTGTTATCTAAGGTGGTGAGTCGTTCACAGAGACATTCAGGACAAAAACCGGTGAATTGTTCATCTGGGTGTCGGTCACAACTGAAGGAAGACCTCGGTGGTTGTGTCACCTGAGGTGGCTGTGGCGGTGGTTGTGTTGGGTCTACGGTGGTGGGATTCATTGGTTTGCAGCAATGCCCACTTTGTTCATGATATATACCTCATTTGCAAAGAGCAAATACTAAGAAATTTGCAGAGAAAAAAATGGAGAATTTGTGTTTAACAGAGAAAGGCAAAAGAGTGAAGAAGAAGAAGAAGAAGAAGAAGAGTAGAATTTGTTGGAAAAAGAGACAAATTAAAAGAAATAAAATTTCTCTATATATATATTTATTTTTTCTTTCTCTCTCTAGAATTCTCCTCTTCTTTTTTTGGGGTAAGATTTTTTAATTTTACTCTACATTTAAAATGTGATATGACCTTTATACCCTTGATCTACCTCGACCTTTTTTATTTTTCGAGATTAAATTAAATTAAATTAAATTAATTTTAAATAAAAATTTAAAATGTATTTATAGTGATATTTATATGAAAAACATTGAATCTTATAAATTTTTTTATATTGATATAATTTTAGATATTTTAGCATGATTTTTCAAATTAGCTAAAACTCTTGGTAAAAAAGAATTTCAAATCTAATTCAATAATAGAAAAAAGTATCACATAAATCATTATAAAGTAATACTTTTTTTATTTCAATTTTATTTGATATAGCTATATTTTGAGATTTAAGTTTCTAAATTTGATCGTGAATTCAGAGATAAAAAAATTTATTTTTTAAAAAAATAAATTTATATGTTTAAAAATTATGTAAAAATAAATCACAATAATAAATAACTTAAAGAAATATAAAGTTTTTACTCAAAATAAAAATAATTTACTCTTAAATATTAATTGTGTATCATAAATTAAAATGGAAAAAGTAATTGATACCCTATAATCTCCAATCCATTTTAGTCGTTGTGCTTATTAAAAATAATTGACTTCAAGTAGTTGTTAGAATTCAAAAAATAAATAAGATGTAATTAATAATTTGTTTTTGCCTTTATAGAGATTGATTGTTAGTATTCAAAAAATAAATAAGATGTAATTAATAATTTGTTTTTGCCTTTATATAGATTGATTATTGTGATGGAACAAAGATTGTAATTTAAAACGCCATTAGATGTCCAATAAGAAAAATATTAACAAGTGCCCTTTGAATTATTGATTGAATAAGAGGGAACAGAACATTTAATCTTTTTACACTAACACATTAATAGAGTTAAATGTCTATAGTTAAATGTATGAGTCAATGACTTTAAATTTTTAGGTATAACATATTAAATCACACTTATTATGCTATTAATTAGTTGTTGTATAAGAAAATGACATTAAATTTTATAATATTAATGTATTTTTTGACATCAAGTGTCAAACACTCCATCACAAAAAATAAGTTTTCATTCATATTATATCATAGCATCGTGATTTCAAATTTATTTTAAATTATATGAATTTGTTTAGAAAATAATGATCAATTTTAAAATATTTAACTTAAAGGTTTTTATTTTATGTTGATATAATCTTTTGCATTTTCATTCTAATGTTAAGATATCTATTTTTATGAGCCAAATTAAACAATCCTTAGTGCATACAACTTAAGAATTTTGAAACAAAAGTTTCACTTTTTTTTCCTTTCATTATGTTTTAATATTATTATATCGTTCATTTTATTTACTTGATTTCTGTATTTAAAAAAGAAAAATTATTATTTTTATTTATCTATTATCAAATTAACACAATGTTAGCTATTTATATTAAGTAGTTAAATTCTTTAAAAATAAAATTATTCTACACTTTAAATAAAATTTAAAAAATTGTATCGTTAATACAAATCACTTAAAATAAAATGAGAAAATACTAGTTAGATGTATTAATTATATTTATTCACTTTTATGAGAACTTTGCATTTTCAAAGATTCCTGTCGAGATAAAAAGCAAAAGTAAATCACGCTTTCATCTTCTTTCGCTTTCTTTGCTTTTTTTTTTCTTTTATTTTTATGGCCTTTTTTTTAATCTAAAAAGAAAAAAAAAACAATGCTATTTTTTCCCCTCTTTCTTGATTATAGTAAGAGCTTTTCTTTTTGTTTTTTGGGAGCTTTCTTTTTCAGTATGTTTTTTTTTTTTTTGTAATTTAGTCATAAAATTTGAGTTCCATTATCATTGTTTTCTTTCTTTCATTTTTTAAGAATATTGAAAATATCGGTGAATTTGATGTAAATTTTAGTAGATTCGGTATTGAAGAAAGAAAGAGATTAATTTTAAAGTCTTTCTTTACTTAACTAATTAAATTTAAATACATCTCAATCTGTCACATGATAAAACAAATGAGCTCAAACTCTTGTAGGATTATCAAGTTCTTAACAAAAAAGTCGAGAGAAGTGTTTTCTTTGCGAGAATTTAAATGTTTATTTCACTCATATTACAAGATTGATGGTGTGTTTGTATTCGGTTAGTCAAATATAAAGATATTTCTAAAACTGTTTAAGAATGAAACTAATAATTCATGTTAAATTTAAGAGTGTTTTAAGTAGTTTTTTCTTTTTGTTTTTCTTTTTCCATTTACTAATAGAGGATTGTTATGTTTCACATGTCACTATCTTAATACACTACACTATTAGTCGGAATTATAGATACCAAGTGAGAAATTAAAAAAATATACTATTAAAAGCATAACACAATTTTATAGTTAAACATCAAAAATACATGTTAATTTTATTTATTTATGAATCAGTAATGAACTTTAAACAAATTCAATTAGCGAAGAGTTTTTTAGCAATATATATCAGTTAAATATAGTATAAGATACACAAGCTTTGCAAGTAGGCAGGTAAAATATTATTAATTGAGTCATAAGAATAGAAAGTGTTTTTTAAATAAAATTTCCCTACACAAATTCGAATAAGTATTGAATTTATTATTTACACCATAAAAAAGCGAATATAACATTTTACCAAAGTTTAAGATTTAGGCAATTTAAGTATTTCAATATTTATATATTTAAAAAACTATGAAGCAAATTATGCAAAGCTTAATTCACATACATGCATATAGTTTCATTTATTTTAGTAAAATTCTAAAGCATGAAGTATTATAATATTCAAGTTCACAAAATATTTAAAGCTCAACACACTTCAATATTTTTCTTTTACGATACATGATACATCTTACTCAAAAGTGTTTTCTATTTAGGAAAAATTTCAACAATCTTTTATTTTGATAAAAATATTAGTTAATCAGCTTTAATCTAAATAAATATATTTTTTTTTTCCTCCAATAATTTGCATGTCGCTAACTATAATAATTCTCATGTTATTGTTTCCTTTTTCATGGTTGAGAAGGACTATATTGTATCACATTGCGACCTAAATTTGCATGGCATGATATAAGTAAAGAGTGTAACATAATTATTTTAATATAATTTTTTAAAATTAAAATACTAGGTTAATTAAAGTATATATTAAAATAGGAGTACTATACACAAACTTTGGCTACTTTTTATTGATGAAATCATGGCCACTAACGGTTAAAACAAAATCACTTTTAGCATGAAATTATTGTCATGGTCATATGGATCAACTTACATTGTAAGAAAAAAGCTAAGTTAAATTGTTTAAAGGCAAAGGGGAAAAAGGCTTCTACGTGTACAACACAATAATTCTACTAAAGCAATCAATGTAAATGTAACACTTTACCAATTAAATCATTAATTTCAGTATAATCTTATAAGTGAAATCTAAATTGTAAGTGCATGTATGATGTATTACCCCTGCATTGCATGTGAAGATAGATAGATTATTTTAATAGACTTTCACCTCAAATAAAACATATAAAAAAATATAAGATTCAATAAGTCATATCGTAAGTAATGATAAAAAGAAAAGTAAATAAAATGAAATAATGTGTAATACCAATATTGAAAAATAAGATAGAAACTAATAATAACAACACTATAATGAAATATAACACACCACCTACTAATATTTATAATAATCTCGATCTTTATATTCTTTCCTATGCGATGAGCATGTAATTAATAAACTGTGAACGAATCATGCCTTATCTGATCACCCCTCTTAAAACTGAGCAACCAGATCAAGTTATATAAGTTATCACTTTTAATTCTAGATTTTAAAAAATTAAATTTATTTTGGACATAAATATTGGCTGCTTGAAGGACCTTTTTGGTAGTACAACATTCTTTCAATATGAAAATATAAAATTTAAAATATATTAGAATAAAGTGGAGTATTTAAAAAGGTGTGGGGGTGGGGTAAAGGGATGAAAGAAAAAGTAGGGACTTGTCTGAAAAAGTCCAAAATGTGTCTCCTGGGGAGTCGCCAAAGAAAGGGAAATGACATCTCTCACCCAAATACTTTCTATTTATACAAAATTCACCCATATTCTCATTTCTTTTGCAGCTTTTAGTTTTTTTCCTTAGTATTCGATATTTGTATTAGAATTTGATCAAAATTTAAAATAATAATTTCACATCAAAGATAAAACACTTCTAATCAAGGAAATTTTATATCAAAAAAGATTTTAATTTGAGATATCTATTTTAAAAGAAAGAAATATTTATTATTTTATCACGATCTTTTTACATGTTATTGCAGCTTTTAGTTTGCTTCAATTTCCTTGAAATGTATTTTGCCCCCTCCTTTTCATTTATTCAAAGTCTATTTTGATTATATGAAATTTAATGGAGAAAATAAAAAAACCAGAACTTGTATTATCAACCGACTACAAAATATTTTTATATAATTTTTAAAAAATTGTGAAATTAAACTATCATAATAGTTGTGTAGCTTTAACGCTCATTTACATCATATATAAATATTTTTTATAATTAGTTTATTGAATATTAGTTTTAAATTTTTTTTAAATATTATAAGTTAACATTTAAATTTATCTTAATAAAATACACATATCTTACATGTAATTATTTTGAATATATCCTATATCACTTTAAAAATTTTAATTAATTTTAAAATTTTTATATTCGATTAAACACGTAAATTAAGACGGAGAGAGTATAGGTTTTGTGTGAAGAGACCTATACGTAAGTACTACGTTACGCAGAGTGAGTGACATTGCTACTTGCATTGTCTTTTCCATATCTACTTCATCACTCTCTACAACCCACGTGTGCCTTTTTATATATATAAATATTTTGATATAAAGTTAAAGAATTGTGGTTTAGAATATTAAAAGTAATTAAAAATATTTGTAATAACTTTAACATATGAAAAGCAACTTAAATATGATATCTTTTTTATTGGCATAGTATATATATTGGACCCTAAATTTGATTTCAAATTTTAATTTTGATCTTCAATTTTTATAATGCACAAACAGACATTTTAACTATCCAACTTTTAAATAAATAAGCACATGAGTTCTACATGAAACAATATATGTAGGACACCATGTAGGACAAAAATGACACGTAGGATGACACGTATGACATGTGTGTCTATTTATTCAACTTTATACAAGTTTAAGTGTTTGTTTGTGCACATTCAAAGTTGAAAGGCATAAATATGATTTGAAGCTAAGTTAAAGGACACGTTTATGTATTATGTCTTTTTTATTTATTGAGTCACAAATCACAATTGACTCAAACATTAGCTTTTGAATTGAAAATCACATTTTATTTTAATTTTTCACGTGATATATTTTTAACATAAAATAAAGAAATATTTTCATATATTTGAAACAATTTCAGTGTAGATATACTAATATTAAAAAAATTTCTTAAATTTTATAAATTTTATGTAAAATTAAATTAGATACTAGAAATAGCAATGGCTATTATAGGCAAAAACATTTGTACTAGTACTACTACTAGTGGACAACTAAAACCACTCACTTGTTATGTCATTTTTTTTTTAAATCTCGCGCCTTGTTCAATCCACTTCATTCTTCTCCCTATTTTTTTTATTGAGTCATATATCATAAGGATCGAAATCAAATTTTATATTCATAAGATTGGTTGAATTCGTGTAGTATGTACTAGGTGTTTTTAGATACATAAAGAAAATTAAAAGATAATTTATCATATCAATATCTTATCGAGTTTGTCGTATTAAATTTATCTTATGTGTTACATATTTTTTTCTTTTTCATAATTTATCGAGTTTATCATATTATATCTTAATTCTCCTCACCGCTTTTTTACACTTCCCACCTGCCCCCACATACTTCCAAGTGCCGTGGGCTCTTGGAAAAGTAAGGGTTGGGGGGGTAAAGGTGGGGGGGTGGGGGTGTTGAATAAATGGGCCTTTGAGTTGTAGGAGGCCGCCGCTAAAGTCACGGCTTAAGAAGTAATTGGGCCCACATTCTTTTCACTTAAAACATCACGGGGGCCCATTTACTTTCATTTATTCACACCGTATATGGGACCCACACAAATGAAGAAAAAAAAAGTTAATTCATCAAAGGGAATAAATAAAGTATTCCCTTTTTGTTTCCTACATTTCGTTATCTACGTGGAAATCGAACTAATTTAGATTCGTGTCAAGTATAAACTCATTCAAGAGAAATGCTTCTTAATAAAACATTACATTTGAAAAATATGAAATACAAGTCTCCAAATAAAGGAAAGAACAATCTTTGAAATAGACTAATTTAGATTGTGTTATGTCTGAAACTATTCAGCGAAATGCTCCTTAACAAAAAATATTTCACATTTGAAATACGAACTAAAAGTATCAAATTAAATGAAAAACGATCATATTTACTGTATTATATTCTTTGATAATAAAAATAGATTTTAATAAAATAGCATCTCTCGTGTAAAGCCCTATCTGACAGAAGGGACATGCACACACAATTGTACATTTCATCATATTGTTAAAGATTTTTTTATTTTTTTTTTTATTTTTTATTCTTTTTGAACTTAGTGGACTTTAATTTTTATTTTTTTTCAAATTAATTATTCTACTCTATGATTAGTAAAACATATGGGCGTAGACACCAAAAAATTACGACGAGAATGATAAATATTTTACTATTTTTAATTAAAAGTTTGGTATTTAAATTATGTGTATAGAGTTACTTTTTATATGAAATGTTTTATATTTCAATAAAAATTTAAATCAAATAAACCTAAAGCAAATATCGATTTATATGAAATAACAAAAAAAAAGTCGTAAAATCAAAGGCATAAAAAGTAATACGTGACCATAAGTTATTCCTATGACATATCCTATTTGAACTTAATGTACAAACGTCTATTTAATGAAATAGAAAATGCTTTCTCTCTGCATATTCTTGTCAATTCTCTTTGTATTATTGCTTCGTCTTTTAAATTTTATTTTATACTATGTTATTAGTGTATAAACCTTTTTTTCATCAGGTGATACATATATATTAAAACTTTAATTAAATATAAATCGCGTATTACATGACCTATTTGAGGTGGCACTGCTAACCAAATAATAAAAGTTGGCCCATTATATGCATTTATAAATTTTTGTTGTAAATATTAATATTTTAATTTTTCAATAAAATAATAAATAAAAAGTAAAATAGTTTATGTGTGTATATTCCTACATTATTCTAATATAAACCTATTATTATATTATGCATGGAATGCATGTCGATAAAGTAATACTCCTTCATTATAACGTCGACAATTTCTCTTCTTTTTTTTCCTAATCCATAAATCAGAATAATATAAATTGGAAAAATGCAACCACCACAAAAATATTATATTATTTGTCTGTCTTTAAGTTGCAAAATATATATTTTTTTCTATCCTAAATATTTATTCCTTCTCTGGATTTGTCTTTCTATGTTGTGTTTGGTTTTGGTTGGAATAAATCAAATTATATAACTTTGGTCAGAAGTGGATATGATACTTTAGTGTGATGATCAAAAAAATTTCAGACAAAAATTCCATTCTCTGTATTGTGGGTCCACCCTACCATAACCCTAGCAAAAAGTATTAGGTTCGTTTACGCAATGTTTGTTTTGATTGTTACTTAAAATGTATTGTATTGCATCGTTAAATTTCGTTGTTACGTAACAACGAAAATTCTATTTTATGGAACAATCAAATTTGGTTGTGTACTCATTGTACTTAATTTCTTTGTCAATATATAGTTACATAATATTGCAAACTACTATTTTACCCTTTATCTTATCTTTAAATTCGTCAAACTCCTAATTAGATTTTTTAGGAAATTTCTCAAGACTATAACGATGATCCACCTCAAAACCTAACCCCCTTTTTCCAACTGTTATTAACCAACCATACCCCCAATCCAGTCTCCCCTCAACTTGTCTCTCTCCCATCCCCCCCGTTCCCTACCGCCCCACCCCTCCCCTCATTCTGGCCACAATGAGGACCCATGCTTCCCAAACACCTACGATGCTATCCATAATCCTCTTGCGATTAAAATACAAAACATTCTTTTTCTTATGTCAGGAGCCGTCAAAAAATGGAGCTAAAATCATATCTCTTCTATCGGTTATGATGGCCTAATTTAAATCGACATGAAAAAATCTTGCTCTCTGCTCGCGCGCCGCGCGTCTCTCTCTCTAGATAGAATATAGATTATATATCTAGTTATATAGAATAGATAGATTATATATTATATAGATATATATATATACTCTATATATCTCTGTCAGTAAAATCTAGCTGAAACTAAAACGAATCCTTAAGTATGAGTGATTGCTTGTTAAGGACAAAATCTCTGTTATAAGAAGTGCCCTAATCTAAAAATTCATTTTGTTGATAAAACATTGAAGCTCTCTAAATATGTAAAACAAGTCATTATAAGTTCATTTGAATATATTATATTTAATTTATTTTAAGTAATTTATTTAATAGGTATAAATTAACAATTAATTTTAAACTTGGAGACTTTAAAAAAACTAAAAATTTAAATTTATAAACTTTAAATTTTGTTCCGAGTCATCAGGGTATTATCTATGACATTTGTAACCTATCAAATGAGACATGACAAATGATTTGTTGTCTTCTATTGGGAATTAAGTGGGTTTTATTACATTGCATACAACAAATTATGAATACATTCTCAAAGATTGGATTTAGGTAAAAATATCCTTAAAATAATTATTGGAGAATAATGATGACATGTTTATAACTTTACATAATTCCAAATCCAACTCATTAAGTATTGCTTTGGTTATTTTATAATTGTTTCTTTTTTGGCCCAAGTTGAATTAGTTTGCCTATTTGCAAATATAAAAAATAAAACATCTCTTACCCTAAATTATAAATAGAGCTTACACAATATGTTATTTATCATACTTTCTTTATATTATTTTTTACTATTTTTCTCTTAAGCCAAAGTTTTTAACGAAAATAATTTATTTATTTTTTAAATAGAGATAATTTTTTTTTACATTATATCCTTCTCTAATTTTATAAAATTATACTGATTATATTATTATTTTAAATCAATATCAATTGAAATAAAAAAACACGCGTGCACATAGGTTCCACGAATGTATCCAAAGTCAATAAGGTGAAATAATAGTGGCTTCATAATTTTCCCATTGCATAATTATTGTTCCTCATTATTACTCTTTACAGAATTATTTATTGAAGTATTAATTACTATGATAAATTTCTAGGCGCGCCATATAGCTATATATTCTTATTAGACAAATATTAAAAATATATAAGAGAAAAACATATGACTTTAATAGGATAATGTTGAAAGATAGAGAAGAGAGGAGAGTAGCATATTATTGAACTAATTAATGAAATATCATTTTTAGTGATAATTAATTAATAATAATAGTTTAATTATTGTTACATACGTAGTTTTAGCGATAATTATTATTCTTTAACTCAAATATGAGATAATTTGTGAATGATAATTTTACAGATATAAATATCTCAAATATATTAGAAAGAATAAAATTAACATATTTCATAGAGTAAAATATAAATTTGAACCTTTTCCTACATTAAACGGTATTGGTGGTAGATGGGGGTGTTCCGTGGAGGTGGGTATTTTATATGGAGCACGGAATAAATTTGAATTTTGATCAGAAAGTTTTACACTGGAATGCTCCCTAACGAAAGACATTTTGAATTCAGGGGATTCAAATCCAAGACTTCAAATTAATAATAAAAAAATATTTATCATCTCATCACCACTGATTAAATTGGGAATTACATATGAGTATTCTCCTTTAATTTAGTGGCAAACATATTCATTTTGTTCTTTAAAATCATATTCAGAATCCATTTGAAAGAAAACAAATCCTTCATATAAATTTTTAGCTCATGTCAAGAACATGAATAAATGAGGTAAAATGCAACAAACCAAACAAAAGGATTGCGGTGGAGTGATAAATATTTCTTCATTCTTAATCAAAATTTTCAAATCAAATCCTTTTAGGTATAAAATTACCTTTGTTAGAGAGCTATTTACCCTCAACACAAGACTTTTCAGCATGAATCTAAATTTAATCGAACCTCAAGATGACTATCAAATATTTGGCGGAAAAAAAGAAGAAAGTAAAAAAGGGTGCACTACTCATCTCAAAGAAACATAAACAAAAAAGGACAATACTATAAAAATTCCTTTGAACCCCACATACACAGAGATATAAATCAGTGGGAAAGAATCTAAAACACAAAATAATATGTCACACTAAATCCTAGTCCATATGATTTTATTTTTTAGAGAGCGCTCCCTTTTAAATTGGTCTTATTATATAATTAATATAAATTTATATTGATTCGTGGCTTCAATTGTAAAATATCGAAACACTGATAATAATCATATAGTTAGTTACATTTTTTTATTTTGATACAAGTCATCGAACCAAAAAATAGGAGTGCTGGTGTGCGGATCATATACTAGCCACTTAATCTGTTAATCTCGAACAGCGTCACAATAAACCAATTTTCGGAGTCGTTCAATATTTTAAACGTTTTGTGCCCCAAAAAAAAAAAGTTCCCCTAGTGGTTTTCTTAAGTATTTCTTAGGATAAGACCTAAGTTAATTTAAAATATTATTTTAAAAGATTTTATAATATTTCGACAAAATATAGTATTGGATGTTGAGAGGGGGAGATGCGGAACGGCGGCGGTGGAGTATTTCCCTACTTTCATGAGAGAAATTACTTTCTAATTTTTAAGAAATTTATTTTTGACTAATTCGGAATCCCAAACGGGGGAAGGGGAAAAAAAAAAGATTTAAAGTTATATAGATTTTTCCCCGAAAAACAGAGAATGACTAGTCCATATACTTTTATTCAAAAGAATGCCCCCTAGCCTATGTTCGTGTTACAGTGTCCACTTTTTTCGTGATGGTTATTAAGTATTGTTAAATTGAGTTAGTAATGATTGTATATGTTAGATTATATGTATTATATATTTAATAAAATAAAATGTTTAGATCAAAATGGACTTTCTTCGTCAGTTACATAATGTAACATCCATAATTTGACTATAAACTATAAGAAAATTAGGAAAGAGACAGGACTACTCCAGAAAAAAAGGAGATTGAGAATAAATAGATAAATAATAATGATGCGATGTACATCAAATCAAACGTTATTTAATATAGATTCTTCTCGTTATCAATATAACTTTAAAATAATACGATATTAATAACTTTAAGAGTATCCGATCCACATACAATCTGATATGTGTTTCACATACTACTATTCAAAAGAATGGCCCCCTAGCCTCTGCTAAGTGCACATTTACACACACATATACTCTTTGCAAATCTTCAAACTGAGTGGTGTGTCCCTTTGCATGTGGCACAAACACAGCTTTTTTAAGCCATGGTGATCTCAAATCAAAATGAGTGACTTTCTTGGGACAAGGACCAAAATAATACTCTTATGAATATATATATTGTGTCATTGGGTCATCAACAAGCATCAATTTGTTTTTGATTCATACAAGAGGTTTGCTACTTTCTATACTAAATGAAAAAACAATTCATTTCTTGTAAGGATAGTAGTAAGACACACTACCAATAAATCTCAAAAACCAATAAAACATGATCCTAAATCTTGGATAGCCAATATTAATGATTTCACACATTTATGGTTAATGATGTTAGATATAAGTTTGTAGTTTATTAGGCTTAGACAATTAGTAGTTTTAAAAAATAGGTGGTTTATTATTTTACCTCTTCATTTCAGAAAATCAAGAGAAGTTCATCATTTTTTTCATACTATCACTATCATTAAATGACTATGTAAAGTATGTGGTTGTTTGAATTTAGATTTTTAAAACATTATTAATAAGGTTAATTTTAGTAACATTTCTTAAGGAGTGTGTCAGGTCAATAAGGATCAAGTAATATGAAATGGGAGAAATAGTAAAACCAAAAACCAAGAAAACATGATTCCGTGCGTTTGGTATGTTTCTAATCTTTTCCTGTGTTAGGCGGATTGACAAAATTTTCTTTTTAAGAAAATAAGTTCATTAATTAAAAAGAAGGAAAATGATTTTCTAATAAAAGTAAGAAAAATAAGTTTCATAAGTGACATTTCAAATTTATTGTCTTCTTTTCAAAAACCATCCCAACCCCCACTTCGTCCCACCCTTATTGTGTTTTATTAGATTACATATAAATATTCTTGAGATAATATTTTTCGCTTATTAATCGAACACTGAAAAATAAGTTGAAAACCATTTATTTTCGAGGAAAATATTACTTTTGTTTGTATCAATTATCAAACACACCCAAATCTTGGATTAGCCAAGATTATAAAGATTTCACACATTCTTGGTTAATGATGTTGGATTTAGTAGTCTTAGGTTAATTAATTAGATATTTTTAGGCCTTATAATTACACTATTAGTAGGGATTCTAATGATGGCTTTATAGACCAAGTAAAATGATGTCTTTATACCTATAGAGTGAAGGAATCCCAAGAAAGAATTTAGAGTTTGGCATGTTACTAAAGCCAGACAAAAGTCACAAAAAGAATTCAAAGAGTAATTTCTAGGCATACCTTCTTAGGGATTTACAATTATTCCAACAATGGATCTTTGGTTGATCAAAAAAATGATTATTTTTTGTTTGTTGGATATTCACATATTATTATTTATTTACACTGACATATTTTGAAATTAACAAGAAAAAAGGCTTTTGTTGTGGTTTCTTTAACATTTAAAATTGCATGAAAATCATCAGCAAGAAATGTTTTTCTTTTTTCCTTTTGGAAGTGTGAAGTGATAGGGAAAAAAAAAAAGCAATTAGAGAACAATGCTTTTTCTACTTATTTTTTCTTATTACTGCCAAAGTGGAAGGGAAAGATCCCCAGGGAGTTAGGCTCAAAAGGCTAGGTTTTATACAGAAAAACCACAGTTTTTTAATTTTTCCTTGGAATGTTTTCCATTTTCCCAAAGATGGATTTTTATTAATTTTTTTTCTAAAAAAAGGATTTCAAATCAAGCAAATGAATATGTAGAATTTACATAGTCAATCTCAACTAGTTTGAAATTACTTCAGTTTTTTAAAAATTTTATGAAGAATTTACCTGAATAATTGTCTAGAGTACTCAACCACTTAAACTAAGAATAGCTAGTGAATATGCGCTCTTTTTTCTGTATTATGACATCGTTTGACTTGGCATGATGTTTAAGGGGAAAAAAAGTTTTGAAACTTATGGTCTAAAACTATCCTTAGATATTAGTTATTGTATAGTTGAAAATCATTTTATTTAGGGTACAAAAATATTTAAATTATTTTTATTTATCGTAAGTTGTCATTTTGTACAGACTAAAGAGAAAGAGTGTCACATAAAATAGCACAGATGAAGTAGTATAGTATGTTTTTAAATTCTTGTATATTCAATATACACTCTATGTATAGTATGTGTAAATTCTTTGTATATTCGATATATAGTCTATGTATATCGGCTATGAAAAATAAACAGTGAATTCGAATAATTATTTGGGTAAAGATATCTTGATTTATGAGTTTCAAATATGAATTCATTGTCACAACTTTATTGGCAGTCATTTCCATATTTTTCTGTTGGATAAGAGAATGGACCCAATAAGTCACTTTCCAGGCTGGGTTTTACATGCACTTTACTTCAGAGATTAGACAAAATTAAAGCCCACTTTTGATTTGATTTTTGGCTATTGATTAGAGCTCACTTTCAGTGCCCCATTTTAGGAATAATTGGGCCAGCTAATTGACCCCCCCAAAAAATGAAAATATTAAAGAAAAGAAAAGACTTACTATAGCGGGAAAATGTTATAAATTACATAAAGAGGGTATCATAAAATTTATCATTTGATAGAAGATATTATTTAATCGATAAACTAATATTATAATTTTAAGGTAATGATTTGAGATTTGATGAAGGTTAATTTTGTTATTATATCAAATCCTTGTATCTTACTAAATTTATGTATATATTTATGATTTACAGAAAGAAAAATATTGTACACAAGTACAACAATACTCAAAAATATTTGATCTATACTAATGTCAACTTTGTGATGTGTGATGTAAAAGCTTTCAAAATGTATCATCGAACAGATTTTATCGTAAGAATCAGAAGACTAAAGTAGGACAAACTGATAAAGCATAGATCAATATTTGGATGCTATCAATTTTATAATCCCTGTTTGGACAACAAATATTCAGCAAGAGACAATAACAAATTGTTTTTGACACTGTAAATTTATAAGGACGCAATCTCAGAGAATTTGAATGAACCTACTTGTGAAAACGTTATTCATGAACTTGAAGTCATGATTAATAATCTCGGTTACCATAATAAAATGGATGACAATAACATGTTGAATTATCAGAGTGAAACTGATACATATTTAGAAGTCCATATTTAGAAAAAAGTTGTGGATACACTGACAACGGCCAATGATGTGATGAAGGTAAAGTGATATTATACCATTGAAATGAGTTAAAGAAGGAAACACTATCGCTCCTAAATCTTCACCATTTATGGGGCACAGTTCGAAAAGACAAACACCAGAGATCGTGAGGCAATTAAGAAAACTTAGTTTAGAATGAGTTTAACTCGATTTAAATTTAAATTAAAAATTCAAAAGATCCAATAGATATCTTTCACTATATTGTCTTTAGATATATATGTACTTTTAAAAATTATTAATTTATGATATCAATGGGATCATATATTTATATAGAGATTTTCTGAAATATATTATCTTATCAAAACTGATGATTTTTTCCATTGAACCAAGTCGAAACCAAAGAAAAATATTATTTTAGAGAGATTATTATTTTATAGAGGTTTTACTGCATGCCATTTTCAAATTCCTTCAAACAATTTCCAAATTTGAAAAAATATTTATGAAAATTTATCTGCATGTGAAGCAATGTCAGATCAAAATATTGGATAAGCTATAGTTTTAACAAAATAGAGATAGTCCAAACTGTACTTCACAATTTAACCATCAGCTTATTGAAACTTTACTCCAGTTCTATTTTTGACACTCTTGGAATGGATTCTCAATTATACTTTTCAAAAGTATTTGATATTTTTAAAAGAGTTGGAATTAATTTGTTCCCAAAAAAAATTCTCAAGCATGTCCCACAATGCCCATTCTCAATACTTAGTTCAAGCTGTACAATAGACTGCTAACGTGGAAAAATTTTTCCAAAGTTTTGATCCATGTTAGCAGTCTATCAAACATTAACAAACAAATAAATAAAATAATTGAAGAGTTAATTTGAATAGACGTTCATCCAACTGCTTAAACTATAAATAGTCGCCAAATGTATAATGTATTAGGTTCATTTGTAGGTTTAAGGAAGATCCTTCCATCGTTTCAGTGTGGACAGTCATAAAGGTAACATTACAAATGCAGCACTAAGGGTATCAAATTGGCAATTTGGAATGAATTTGAGCATCAAATATTCTCAAAACAAGTTATAAATTTTCACAAACTTATATATGTATATATCTTACAAATTCTCACCACATTACTGACAATCAATAAGTATTCATGCAAATACTATAAGACACTGTTAGCCTATTGTAGTTGGTGAAGAACTTGATGCACTTAGCTTTTAGAAACAAATTAAACCCATAAATTTTAAAGCATTAAATTGGATAAACAAAATAATATCAAAAACCAAATTAGAATGCATGAAACAGAAGATGAATTAACAACCAGAAATACAAGGGGAAGAAACTCAGTAATCAGAATGGATTAAATTGGACAGGACTAACTGAACAAACCATAATACATTATATGCAACACGAAACTGGAAATGCTTCAACGTGGAGAATACTTATTGACAGGTTGGGTTTTGCACACATTGATGGGTTGCTACTTCATTTCACGAGTTGTCCAAAATCAACCCATCAGAATTTTATTCCATGCCCAACCCTTCAAATATAGGATAGGTTTGGGCGAGTCAAAGGGGTGGGTTTGGGTTAATTTTGACACTTTATGTACAAGTGAACAACAATAACATACATGTGATTCAAATGGGATCAGAGGAGAATATGATGTACAAAGACCTTACCTACCTAGTCTTGTATTTGATCTGTTGAGTAGAATTTGCTATCTTTGAAACATCTTAGGTTCCTCTCTTCCTCTTTGTTATTATTCCAGCAGAGAAGTAATTTGGTTGTAGTCTTAGGCTTTACCCACTTCAAACCAGCATGTTCAAAATATTTCCCAAAGTTGAGCAGCCACATTGCAATATGTAAAGAAGTGGCTGGCTGACAATTACTGCATAAATGCCATTTTTCCTGTGTTAAGACAGCCATGAGAAGCAATGCCACCTTGAGATGGGTTTGTGTTCTCCAACTCTGAAAGCAAGGCCAAGTGTTCTGTGTAGTTCATGTAGCATGAACAAACGGTCAAGCTTCCAAAAGTGCTGATATTTAGATGGAAAAGCACATTATATGAAGTGGTACATGGTATGCGAAGCGAAAACTTCGTATACAATCAACTAATAGCATTTGTTCTTTCATATCTAAAAAATAAGTATTGTGCTACATGCTAATTCAAGGGTTTCCATTATCCCGCTCTGGTACCAAGTACGAGTTTCATAAGTGATGCTAGCACCAAGCATATATTCAAATCAAATTACATTTACAACTTGAGAGAGAAGGATTAGCTCAATGCAAATTTTGTGAACCTATTTGGTTGGGCACGAAATTGACAAAGAAAGACGGACTTGAAATTTGTGTTATTAACCGGCCATACATTTTTTGTGGTTAGAAAATAGGAAGTTTAAAGTTGAATTGTTTTTAATATAGGACTATGTCATTCGTCTGGAACTGACTAGAAAAGAAAGAGTGTCACATAAAATGGAATAGAGAGACTAACTCGTTCGAATGTTAGCACAGTTGCTGTTTAAATGTTAGAAATAGTCGGTAAGGAAATAGATCTTTGTCACTGCAGGGAAGAAGGATCAAGTCATATTACCTGAGTTAAACAAGAATAGTGGCAACCCTTCAGCTTGACTAGTTGATGTGGATCAGTTTTTGTAATAACCTCAAATTTCATTGGTTGAAGATATCCATTTTGGCATTCCCATTCGAACCAGTGTTGGCGGATTGTGCCAATTTGGCAGTAGCATGGATTTTATTTGCTATTGGCACAAGCATTTCTGCTGCCTTGGCCAATAATTGATTTTCATGCTCCCTTGATTTCTCTATTCTCGCATGCTGATTTGCTAATTTAGAAAATAACTGCATTGCTTTCTCAGCAGCAGCATCCAAATTATGTAGTGCCTCTTCATACACATGGACAGTTTCACAAGCTGGTCTCTGCGTACTGGTTGATCCAGTTTTTCCAGTCTGCAAAGGTACAGAAAACATCTCAGTGAAAGCAAGGCAATTGCACATAGTATTGCCTCCACGAACTGGACAAGGATCCTTTGACTGTTGGGTCCTACATGTTTCCTCAGTTAGCTTTGGATGAGCCACAATGTCTATTGTGTACATCAAAATCAAAGGAAATAATAACATTTATTGGCACGTTGAAGAATAAAAGGAAAATAAGAAAGAAGTTATCCGAAATTGTTAAAATGAGACAAACATTCTGCATGATACACAAATTATCCTTATTGACATAAAAGAAAATAAATATATGGAAAAGAACATGATACCGTAACGTATCTACAGTAGAAAGTTATGACAAGCAATTAGCAGTTTTACTACTATATCTTGAGATACCTTGGAGGATGAAGAATTAGGGTCAGTCATCAAGGAATGAAGGTTAGTAACTTTAGCTTGTGCCCACTTTGGGAGTCTTGAAATACTGAATTTAAATGCTGTCGCTGGTGAACTCATTTCTCGACAGAGTACTCTCTGATTTACTTGGAAGAGTTTTGGGGTCATAGATATGCCTTCTGGTTGATGATGATTAACCACATGAAGTTTGATTTGACCTGAAGTTTCCGGAGCAGCAAATTTTGCTGGGGATAGCGGACAAGCATTTTCCTTAATTTTCCTCAGCATCCTTAATGATAAAGAACCAGGGACTTTCCAAACAAAGATACAACCATCACTACTTACCTGAACTCACCAGAAATCAATGTTAAGATTGGGGGAAAAGCTAAATAAACTAGTTTAAAACAGGAAATATAGAGCAAATCATTGTAGATAGGGAAAGTTTGTAGCAAATTTAGCATGTTTCATTAAGTTGAAGTAACATGAATTCAAATGTTTTGCATCACTCCCTCGTAGTGATGGCACCCAAGGTAGCCATCATGGACTTTGGAGTATTCTTCCAACCATTACCATCATGAGCATGGATTTAAGGACACATGGAGAGACACTACTTTTACTTATTCTAGTTTATATATTAAGGTTCATTCTATTCTAAATCCTTTACATGTTTTCCTCATGACAATCTATATTGGAGTCACCCAGATAAATCAGCAAGGAAGCAAGAGCTAACTTGGAAATAGAAGAGTCATCTAAGTTTTGTCCAAGTTTGGAGTTCATTATAGGTTAGTTCTCACTATACTGGTTGCCTGATACGAACCAACTCTGAAACTCCTAATTAGAAAGATCATAGTTCAGATAGCAGACCACTAAATCAGGAAAATGTCCATAGGATGTACTCACAGAAACGAGATGCTTGCAGTCAGGTAAAAAGATGACACCAGTTATAACATCACCATGCCCCACTGCTTGTGCGACCATATCCCCAGCCATAATGTCATATAAGCAGAGAATCTTAAAAGAGTCTGAGCAAACCAGATAACTAGAGCTGGGATCCACAGATACCTGTAAAAGGTGATGTAGGTCTAACATAAAATCAACTCGATGATACCTATTCAATGGTTTGTCAGTATTTATGTACCTTTATAGGATCCCCTCCAATATGCTTAAATGACCTGATTAACTTCCCAGAAGGAATGCTGAATGTGTTTATCTTCTTATCCTAAGACAAAAAACATTCTTAAGTCTACAATTTGACATAGTCTGAGTTATTAAAGGTTCTGACATGTTATCGCTAGAAGAAATAACAACAGCCTCATTTAATCATTATCTATCTGAATTTTTTCTTTCAGAAAGAATAAAGCGAGCAAGCACTGCAATTCAAAATTTACCTGCCCCACAGTAACAGCAATCTCGGTGGAAGCATCAACTGCCATGTCATATACAACTCCTGGTAACGACCCTTCGGGGGGATTGAATAGACAAGATTTGTGTATGCTGAATCGATCATAGAAAACAGACACAAAAAAACCAGAGAGGGGGGGGGGGGGGGGGGGGGGGGGGGGGGGGGGTCCTTCAGGCAAACACAAGAGTAAAGGGGCATGACATATCATGCAGAAGCAGCTGCATACAATGATTTTTGTCCTCAAAAATGAAGCCGTGCAATGTAATAAAATTAAGTCATTCCTCAAGCATAAGCTACAAAATCATGTTAAATGTTAAGAAGCTTATGGGTGTAGAGGAGAAGAGTATATGTGTCAAGATGCTTATGCTTCAACATATCAATTTCATCAAAATTTACTAGTTGCTTTCAAAGTCTACTCTAACCTATCCGCGTTACAACTTATAATCTTAGTGCCACTGCAAGCACATTTTACGCAGGTCACAGGAGCAGAATGATCACGAAAACTTCCGATGAGGTCAAAGTTCCTGAAATGGGAGTAGTCAAGTTAGTTATAATGACTATTTAACTTGTTGAACAAACTCAAAAGACCAAAGGCAAACCTTTGAACATCATAGAGATGAATCATGCCATCCTTTCCCCCCGAGGCAAGAACATAATGGCTGTGTGGAAATGTATCAGCAGGAGCATCAATGCTTTGCAAACTGAAACTCAGTGATAGAATTTCGCCATCATGAGCACCCTACAAATGTAAGTAGAAGGTGTAATTTGGTGTACATGGCCATGGTGTATACAAATGGAAAAGAATTATAAGCAAGATACAATTTCAATCAAATCAACTACACCCGATCAGCTCACTAGAAGAAGCAAACTGCTTCAGTTAATTTCACCCTAAAGCTATACAGGTTTACCTGGATGCACATATAATCAGTTGTATGTAGATTGAATAAATGAAGGTTTCCAAGGAAATCACCAGCTCCTAGATACATTCCATCTGAACTAACTGCCATTGAACGATAACCAGTAGAGGCAAAGCCTGATACCAGAGAATCACGTTCAAAAACACCAGTCCTCTCTGTTTATATACAAAAAAAGAGAGTATTAACAACATGAATGGCATATTATAATAGAGATATTTGAGGCAAACTCTTTTTTATAACGTACTATATTACTTTATATTTGATCTTTGCTAATATATTTGAGACAAACTTAAGCAAAGATTCTTCAAGTATAGAAAGAGCACTTTTTGGTATCTTGATGAAAGATGGCACACCTAAATGCGTAGAGCCTGCTGAAAGGGTACTCATAGATTGGTCTTCTGTTGGAAGAGGCAAGCTACTAGATTGTAGTTCAAGATCCCACAACCTGATACTGCCATCAGCAGAGCATGTTGCAAAGGAAACTCCACCAGAACATCCTTTAGCAACGCATGCTTTGGAGGGGTCATGCATGTGTTCGCATGAGAAATTCTTGATGTCCCATATGCAATCACTATGTGAAACTAGCACAGAGCACCTGCTGGCCTGGAAAATATATCACGGGGCTATCATGATTACCAGTCTTGCATATGCCACATAATCGCGAAGTTGAGTTCAATCCCAAAAGAGCATGATCCATCATGGCTTATGTCAAACTAAAGGAAATAAGAAAGTCAAGGTTAGGAAAGAACTAAGAGTTTCAGAGAAACACCTTGTCAACATCCTGAACATCCCATATGAAAAGGCTGCGGTCATCATATATCACAACTGCAAGGGAGAAGTTACCATCAAAATTGATGAATATATTCCTTTTACTGAAAATAACTAGTTACTTACCAAGTTTTTGCAATGTTGAAAATTGACAAGCAATTGCATTAGGTAGACTCTGCAACTGCTCATGTCCATTTTTTCCAATCACTACATGGCAGTCTGCAACACTTCCTTTAATGTGTCTGGTTTCAGGATAGCATAAGCTTCCAGCATATGCAAGAGAGTTAGCACAAAAAAGTTTGACTTGTCCATTATTGCATGCACAAGCAACCAACTTTCTGGATACAGATAGTCCAAAGCCTTTCTCAACCTGAAGTCCCAAGTACAAAAATGATGACAAGACTAGAGGGCCTTCTTATTTTTGAAAAGGTAGTACATACCAGTTTATAGCACTTTAATATCAGAAAATATCAGGAAGTACAGTATTTCTTTCAAAGCTTTCTTCAGTGTAATTGAGTGTTAATGTGCAAGACGTAACAATATATACCTGTAATTCAACAGAATTTGCAATAGTCATCTCTGAGTTAAGATGGCACAAAACCCCTATTAACAAAAGAAGAAATTAAAGTGCTCAGGGACATGCAACAACATAAAGATAACAGATGTATGTTAAACTTGTAACCTGCATCTGTCAGTGCATAAACATGCGAAGCTTCACCAGTTTGAATATGATCAAGGAGACTACTCTCACTCCATATAGGAGACGCAACAGCTATGAAAGAGCATCCTTTATAATGACCAAGATTAGCTTGTTTTCCAATTGCACCTGATGCTGTTCTACCTATCATACGAGATCTGGTAGAAAATCCCAATTTCCAGAACTTCAGGTGCTTCTTTCCTGCGGTGATAAAGAATCTTCCATCTGATGAGAAGCTAACAGATGCAATTGCGGAACTTGGTGTGCACCCTTTGCATTTTGTAATTAAAGTCTGATTTTGAAAATCCCAGAGGCAAATATATCCGTCATGAGGATATCCAACAGAAGCAAGGTGTTTGCCTGCAGGTAGTAACATAATCAAGAAAACGGGAAAGAAAATAAGACACCGAGGGTTATGTCCTATTTCATGTATCTCAAAGAAAACTAGTTGCTTAGATAAAGAGCAATGACTAATTACAACAAACCATCAGGTGAAAAGGCAATGCATGCTATGCCATGTTGATGACTCTTCAATTCGTATTTCATAGCCAAACTTGCTGCTTCCCATATCACTACAGCAGGATGAGGTCCTGACTGAAATATGACCCATTAGTAATTGCAAAAACTAACTTAACAAAAGTAAAAAATAACAAAGCTAGTCACACAATTTGAACAGAGCACTCTTTATATGTGCATCTGTATGTATCTTTTACTGCTACTATACATATACAAGTAGGTCTTACCACTAAAATGAAAGACAGTTATGCCAGCATATAGCTAATAAGTTTGAGCAGGACAGCTAATTTTATCCATGTTGCAGCTTTTACAAGCCATAGAAGCAGAAATATTTTTTTCTGAAAAGATAACATATTTGTATATATATAAACATCAGCACATATTCAGCTGGACCAAAATGGATAGTTACATCAGCCTTGTTCTTCTTACAATGGTTCTAACACATCTAAGGTTGAGTCATGACTACCTATGTATTCAGACTTATACCAAAAAACTCAAAGAAGAATACAATTGGATTTAACATTTAGTGAAGTGCAACCTGTATCTTCAAAACAAGCAGAGGAGACATATTGTTGAAGCTGAAAAGACAATCTGGAGAAGCGGTACAAAGGTGAATATAGCCAATCCAACCCTCTTATCTCTACACAATGATTCCTATTTCACCATATTGGTGCATTAAAGGATTGAGAAAACTCTTAGCTATGAGCCTACGACCACCTAAGCTGGAGCAACATCCTCAAGAAACAGCACAGAGACCGGACTCTATTCTCAAGGGAGCACTGCAAAGTGAATTACTGGTGCAAAATAAAAGACTGTTTTAGTGGGTACAAATCTAAGCTCATCAAAAAAAAAAAAAATCTAAGCCCATCAAGAGCAACATCATAATCTTGCATTGAGCCAATAAGTTGTTGTTCTGTTTCTCAAAGTATCAGCATAAGCCCATGATGTGACATCCTTATAAAATCAAGTAAGGACCTTATAAGCCTAATTGACATGCATTTGAACTATACAGCAAGGATATGGACCCACTTAAACCTTCAACACCTCATCACCATCAGTGTCAGTGCCAACCGCCATGAAGTTAATCCTTTTTGTTTTTCAAAAAGAAGGCTAATTATAAAACCATGGAATTAATCCTTATGGCACTGACTCATCATTGTGAAATCTCTTGAAGGATCATGCTTTGACTATCCAATGAGTGGTACAGTGTACCTTCCTTGACCATGAGCTACCTCATTATAATCTTCAGACTACACAATATAGAACAAATGTATAAATTTTCTCCAATTTTTTCATGTTTGATGCTACACATAATTGACTGACGGCGATATCAGAAAAATTTAAAAGTCAAAACTACTTCTACTCTATTCAACTGAACTAGTTCCTCTAATACAAAGTTGACTCCGGAACTATGCCTCCCCCTACCTTTCTTATTCCCACAAGTCAACATTAGACCTAAACTCTTACATAGAAACGCAGATCGTTCAACCTCATTTGCTTACTTAAGCCTCACATTTTTTCCGTCTAGATCACTACGTCCATTCTAATCTCTTCAGACTACAAAATGTAGTACCAAAAAAATGCACAAGTAGACAAATCCTCCAAATTTTCATGTTTCTATCAAAATCACAAATAGAGAAATCCTCAAAACTTTCATGTTTCATACAAAACCACAAATAGAAAAATTCTCCAAGTTGAGAACAGATTCCATACCTCTCCAGCAGCAACAAAACGTCCGTCACACGAAACCGCAACACAGCTCAACGGCTTCGGCAATCGATTGGACACAACTAAATGCGACTGCGTGGATGAATCGACGTCATAAACCACCGCAACACAGCCTGCAATATACACACATTTCGAATTCGAAACTCCAGAAGCCAGTCCATTCGCATTCTCAGTTGTGAAACCGACAATCTCCTCTAAAATCAGCTGCCAAAAAAACAAAATAAAAAACTGACACATTAAGCTAAGAAAACACATACAGATTGACTTCGAAAGCTATAACATTGTAACAATAATGATCATACCTTCGGAATTTCAGTCTTCTTCTGCTTGCGAATCCGTTTCATCTTCTTCAATTTTGTAAACCCTAGATGTAATGATCAAAAGGGACACACTGATATTTGTAGCTTAAAGGCTGAGTGAGAAGGGGCGGGAAATTAGCTCAAATAAAAAAATGATGGCGTACGTTATGTTTGATTTTTTTCAGAAAAAATGACAGAAATAACCTCTTAATAGTTAATATTATATATTTTACTGTCCAAATATAGAGTTTTTTATTTCGTTAAGATAACAACTTCAACTCAATTCTTTATTATAAAATAATTTTTTTCTTTCACATTAATATTATATTATTATTTTCTTATTTCATAATATAGATCATTTATTTATTTCTCTTTCTTTTTTTCAAATAATCACTCCTTAATCTTTATGTGATATATAATTTTAGTTTTTTCAAACTTTTTATTTAATATATAATTATATTTTATTCTAACTTTCTAAATAGCATAAATTACAATAAATATTATATATAACTCATATTAACGAACATTAATATAAAAGTGAAATCATTGATGAAATATAATTCCATCATAGATATTGTATTGTCGTACAATTTATTTTATTCAACTTTCATGATTATTACTTACTCTCATAAATGTTCTATTAATATATTCCAGAGTTCAATATAAACATTTTTTGTCCTTATTTTTAAGTTTAGCTAAAAATTGTTTACATTAACAATTTCATCTTGTATCCAATTATTTCGTGTACTAATTTACTTCCCGTATTTCATTTTGAATTGTTGCATCAAATATTTTTTATGTTCTTTAAAAAGTGTAGTTTAATATTTATCACCAAAACATAAAAGTAGATTATTTAAATTATCATGTAAATTTTGTGCATGCATTATAATGAAAAATAATTATAATCTAATTACTATTTAAGTGAAATAAAAATAGAAAGGGTGGGGTCATGTAGAAAAATTATAATCCGAGATGAAAATAGTATACTTATTAATAATATGTGTTTAGATATTATATTACTTAAAAAATAATAAAAAGGTATTATAGACTTAATTAATAATCTTATATAATATAAATAGAGGTGTCAAAATGGGCTGGCCCAACTCAACCCTAACGGGCTAGAGAGTTAAATGGGTTGGGCAGGTTAGCCCTTTTAATTAAGGGAAACTTACAGAAATATACTATAATAAAAATCTTTACCATTTATAGCAAAATATTTTTTTTTCATTGAGCACTTTTAATTCATTTATAATACAAGTTTAATAATACATATTCAAAGAATATTATTAGACATATATAATACAAGTTTTAAGAGGTAATACTAATCACATATTTTAATAATTTATAATATAAATAAGTGATAATTTTTCATCAAATAAACATAATATATTTCAAAATAATTATAATTCAAATATATTGCATACATAATTCACTTTTAATACATATTACAAATTTATCATAGTATTGCTATAAGTGGTATAAACAAAAAGTATCGCCAAAATCAGTAATTATTTTTTAAAACGTATTAATTAATGCAATTTTTCCTTTAATTAAAGGGTCAATAAAATAGCGGTCCAACCTAGCCCTAGGTGGGCAACGGGTTGGCCCTTCTACCAAATGAACACTATTACTCTCTTAGAAAGAGTATCGGATGTTAACGTCTATGAACACGACATCAATTCATATAAAAGTTCATTTATAAATCACACACTTCGGTGAATACTTACAAAAATATATTTATGAATCATACACTTTGGTGAAATACTTAACAAATCAATAAATAGCCAACGTAAGATTTACGGATTAAATATTGATCAGTTCCATCTTTCTTCCACAAAAACTAGACCAACCAATACTTAACAATCTAAATTTCCTATTATTACATACTAAGTAGTAATGTTTTCCACTCCGCGTCACTTCCACCATCGATCACATTTAATCAACAATTGTAATTATTTTTTAAGAGTTCATCTTCATCTACAATTCACCTGCACGATGATATATGCAAAATACTTGTTTTTTACCTTTTCACATATCTTATCATAATCTTCCGAATAAAACATATTACAAATGATATAAAAATATAGCCATGGTCTTAACATCAGAGGCTTGCGGGTTGGGCTACGATGTCAACGGCCAATGGGGCGGGCCTAAAAAGCCTCGTTCATAAATGGGTCCAAATCTATTAAGTCCCACCCCCCTTATTCAAGGGTTGGGTGGGTCAGGCCTTGACGGTCCAAACCATTTTGAGCGGCTCTCATATAAATAATATTAAATAACTTTAATTAAAATTGACTATTCTTTATTTGGGTATCTATTTTAAATGTTATTCACATTTAAACATTAAATGATAAAAACCTCAAATAGTAATTGTAGAAATATATTATAATAATTGAAAAAGTGAATAGATAATGAACAGTGGTTTCTCCAATTAGAGCAAATCACTATTACATCAAGTAAGGAGAACTAATATAGAAGGGAAATGGAGTGAATAATCTCTATTTTTACTCTTCAAATATGCTAACGACCTGTTTTGTCCCGTTTTGAGACAACAGATTTTATTCTGGAAACCTGGCAGAGTGACGAGGGCCAACGACTGACGCAAGGGCCGACGGACCGTCTGGAGGTTCGTCTCAAACACTTAGAAAATCTGATTGGGTACGGTAAATCGACTCTCTGCCCGTCACGACGAAATGGCAGGACGGACGTCACAGGCGTGACGGACCGTCATGAGTCCTTTTGATGGAATGTTCTCTGACGGTTGGCGACGGACAGCAGGACGGACCGTCGCAAGGCGCGACGGCCCGTCACGGGCTACGATCCCAGTTCATCGGATTTCTTTACAACTGTTTAAAGGGACGTTGTTGACTATTCTTGCTGTAATTATAAATTGAGAGGTTATGTTAATAATCTAATTACTGGGGGTTAAAAGAGGTCACCTTAAGTTAATTAGATTATCTAGTGCCATCTTTTAAACTTAATTTATAGAATTAGGTAAAAGAAAGAGGGTGAATAAAGAAATAGAAAGACAGCAAGGAGAGAAGAGAGAACGATCAAGGGCGAACGAACACTTTGGGAGATATCTTGTTGACTCGCCATTCTTCGTGAGGTAGGTTATGGTTTCTTCTACACTATTCGTAGTACCTCTTAATAGCGAATGAATATGTGTTTGTATATTATTAAGTCTTCTATATGCTTAACATTGCCGCTCCTCACCACCTACACAACCCCCAAACACCCAACCCTATGTGATCTTATATATATATATCATTATTGTGATTCAAATAAGACATATGAAGCTACTTGAATCTAAATCTTGAAGAACCCTAATTCATACTTGTTAAGATGATGCCTTGGTCATAAAAGAACTGCTTGATTCATTCGTATGAGATTGATGATGGTTGGTATAAAGCGGCTGATAAATTATATCATCGAGATGATATGCCTTGGTATAAATAAGGCTGATGAATTTTTTTTAAGGGATCGGGTGCCACGTTCCGGTACAGGATAGCAATAGAGGATCGGGTGCCACGTTCCGGTACCAGATAGAAATAGAGGATCGGGTCCACGTTCGGTACCATGAATAGAAATAGAAGGATCGGGTGGTCCACGTTCGTACCAGACGAATCTGCGGTCGGAGTAGTCCGTTCCGACACAGATAGTAATGGATCGGGTGCCACGTTCCGGTCCCAGGATAGAATATGATGATCGGAGTGTCACGTTCCGACGCACCAGATAGTATATGGATCGGTGCCACGTTCCGGTACCAGGTATAGAATATGCGGATCGTAGTGTCACTTCCGACCGCCCCCCATGGGAAGGGCTTTTTTTTTTTTCTAGTTCTTTTGGCCTATGGGCGGGGGTCCCTTAGGGGCCCTCCCTTTGTTTTGAACTTGCCTCTTATTTTTTGTTGGGCTTTTTTTCTATTTGCACCTTGTTTCGGGGGGTGTTGTTTTTGGGTTTCGTGTTTTGTTTTGGAGGATAGACTCTGAGTATCGTCTTGTCCGCTTTCCCCCCCCCGTATCGACTGATGAGCGTCTTTTCACGTACCGACCGAGATAAAATATATATTTGACGATCCTCATATACTCTCTAAAGACTGTTTCCCAACGAGTCTGATGAGAGGCTTGATTCCTCATTGATGTGCTTGGTGTTGTACCAAGGATTATGGTAATTATGAATGTCTGCATGCTAGCTATATTTGATTTATGCTGTTACTTTATATACTTTTTTTCTATTTTGAGTTGGCCGATGAACCTCACTCAATACTTGTGTTGTAAGGACCCCTAACTTTTATGTTTTCCTTTTGTTATTTGTGGATTGCAGCAAACGTGCCGTCATCTTCGCCTCCACGTATTTCAAGCCATCTTCGGCCCACCGGCATCTTCATGGTGAGCTATGCTCTAGCTTTGACTGGATTCCTTCCTCATGGTCTTGATGGCCTTAATTTTCGGCATAGACTAGCTTTTATTTATTTTAGGCTTCCTAAATACTCTTAGTTTTAGTAGTTTTGATCATAGAGGTCTTGTGGTGATGACTTACAGATTTGGGGAATTAATAGAAGTTGATTTAGAAGTTTTGAATTGTCTTTCTTAATGATTTTAAGTCTTCCGCATTATTTATTTGATATTAACTTGAATGATAGGTTTTATTGTTGGTTCGCTCACCTCGGGGGTAAATGTGGGTGCCAGTCGGGGCTCAGTTTTGGTCGTGACCAAATCTAAATAATGAAGAATAAAATTGAGATGAATTCAATATGGTCTAAATTTATCAAAATTTGATATTTTTAGTTTTCGTTAAATATTCACTAAACTTTATTTGTTTAATTTGATGGGAACAATATAGAAAAAAAAAGGTTCAAGGATAAAAGTGAAAGAGGATATTATGTAATTAATTAATAATATTAATATTTAATTGAAAATCTTGTAACTTAACAATAACAGAAACTATAAAAATTGTATTTGTACGTGTCAACCTCACTTTCAGCACTTCATATATTTTGATTCTGCTCAACATGAATTCTTTAGACTTCAAAATTTGTCTTCACCTTCAATCTAACATTAATTTAGTTGCATGTCCTCGTGTGTTACATATCAATACATGCAGCGTGACACCTTTTTTATCATAAAAATGTGTGTCATTTCATTTATCACAAGACAGATGTAACGACCTGTTATCACGTCTTTCGAGCACAATTTTATTCTGGGAACCTGGCAAGTGACGGAGGCCACCACCGGAAAAACCGTCAAGGCACGACGACGTCGGGGAGGGTGTCGTCTCAAAACATTAGAAAATCTGAATTGGGTACTGAAATCGCCCCCCCCCCCCACGTCTCGTAGACCGTCCGACGAAATGGCACGGTACGGACCGTCACAGGGTGCCGGACCTTCATGGAGTCTTTGATGGAAATTGTCTCCTGCCTGTTGCGACGGACATCAGGACGGACCGGCGCAGCGGTCGACGGCGCCGTCACGGGCTACTCATCCAGTTCGGGTCGATTTTCTTTACACGTTTTAAGGGACGTTTTTTTGACTCTTCCTGCTTTAATTATAGTTAGAGGGTTAATGTTAATAAGTCTAATTACTTGGGTTTAAAAGAGGTACCGTATTTAATTAGTGGATTATTAGTGCCATCTTTTAACACTTAATTATATAATAACTTAGGGTAAAAATCAAGAAGGATTTTGAATAAAGAAAATATAATAACAGCACGAGAGAGAGAAGACTCGATCAAGGGAACGAAGCTTGGAGTATATCTTGTGATCGCAATCTTCGTGAAGTGGTTATGGTTTCTTCTCACTATTCGTAGTCGAACTCTTTAATAGCGAATGATATGTGTTGAGTAGTATTCTTAAGTCTTTCTATCTGCTTAATTGATGTGTAGTGCATTATGTGATTTATTATATATATATCATGATTGTGATAAATAAGCATGATGACGCTATTGAATCTTACATCTTGGAGAACCCTAATCACGTGTTAAATATGATGCCTGGTATAAAAGAAGGCTTGATACATTATATAATAGATTGATGATGCCTTGTTATAAAAGAAGGCTTGATAAATTCTATAATGACGATTGATCGAATGCCTTGGTATACAAGCAAGGCTTGCTGATTAGGGATCGGTGCCACGTTCCCGGTACCAGATCGAATAGAGGACGGGTCCACGTATCCGGTGCGCAGGACGGGCGGGGATGCAATAGAGGCATCGGGTTCCACGGTTCCGTTACCAGGATAGAAATAGAGGATCGGGTGCCACGTTCCGGTACCAGGATAGAATATGAGGATCGGAGTGTACGTTCCGACACCAGGATATGTATATGGATCGGGGTGCCACGTTCGTCCCAGGATAGAATATGAGGATCGAGGTCACTTTTCCGACACCAGGATATTATTGATCGGGTGCCACGTTCCGGTACCAGGATGAATATGATGATCGGAGTGTACGTTTCCGACACCAGTATAGAATCTGTGATCGGAGTGTCCTTCCAAACGCCAGGATAGAATGAGGACGGAGTGTCACGTACCGACACGACGAGTAATAACTATATGATCTGGAAATAATACTAATAATACTCATCTAAATAACATGTTTTCCACGAGTATGACGAGAGCGTGAGTCCTCAGTGAGGTGGCTTGGTGTTGAACCAAGTTATGGTAATTATAAATGCTGCATGCTAAGTCTTAGTTGAATTTTATGATGTTACTTGCTATATACTGGGTCGATTTTGAGTTGGCCGATGATACCTACTCATACGTGTGGTTGTACGACCCCCTACTTTTAGTGTTTCCTTTTGTTTATTTGTGGAGTGCAGCAAACGTGCCGTCATCTTCGACTCAACAGTAGTTTCAGCCATTCTTCGTCACCCGGAATCTTCGGTGAGTGGGGGGGGGGGGGGGGAGCCTATCCTTCTACTGGACTGGATCTCCCTTCCTCATGTCTTGAAGCCTTGAGTTTCGGCATAGACTAGCTTTATTATTTGAGCTTCCTAGCATACTCTTAGTTTCGTAGTTTGATCCAGATGTGCTTGTGGTGATACTTCCAGATGTTGGGGAATTAATGAAGTTAATTTAGAAGTATGAATTGTCTTTATTTATGAGTTTAAGTCTTCCGCTTACGTATGTTGATATTCAATTGAACTGATAAGGTTGAGATTGTTGGTTCGTCGCACATCGGGGGGTAAATGTGGGTGCCAGTCGCGGCTCAGTTTTGGGTCGGGACAAGATATCTATAATGAGAATAAATTTGGAGATGAATTCAATTTCTAAATTTATCAAAATTGATATTTTTTAGTTTTCGTTAAATATTCACTAAACTTTATTTGTTTTAATTTGATGGGACAATATAGAACAAAAAAGGTTCAAGGGATAAAGTGACGAGTATTTAATGTCTTACTTTAATATTAATATTTAATTGAAAATCTTGTAACTTAACAATAACAGAAACTATAAAAATTGTATTTGTACGTGTCAACCTCACTTTCAGCACTTCATATATTTTGATTCTGCTCAACATGAATTCTTTAGACTTCAAAATTTGTCTTCACCTTCGATCTAACATTAATTTAGTTGCATGTCTCTATGTGTTACATATAAATAACATGCACCGTGACACTTTATCATAAAAAATGTGTGTCAAATTTATTTATCACGAAGACAAATATAAATGGATAAAACATCAAGTTTTGATACAAACTCATTTAGCTTGAAAAGTGCTCTTAATTTCTTTCACTATTTTAACTCGAGACTTAATGCCATCATATTCAATCTGATACAATCCTTTAGGTGTGACAAGTTTCTATTATCTTTTCCTATTTTAACAACTCAGTAATTTCATTCATCATATACATCAAGTTCTGATATAAACTCATTTAGCTTAAAAAGTGCTTTTACTTTCTTTCCCCTATATTAACAGCCCCCCCGAAGACCTAATTCATCAACATGTTCCACATCGCATATAAAAGTTAGCAGTATACCACTTACTTTTAGCATTTTTAAGACTTTCCTTTAGACTTTAACGTCCGTTTTTTCCAGAACAAAGAATATTAAATATAAATTTCACTTTTATATAAAGATATATAGATATATAAATATTATATCTATTATATATATATATATCTATATTATATATATTCTCCACCGATTCTCAAAAATTAATACTATTTATCGCCCCAAATGTATCCTTCACACACTTACTAACCTCTCTACGGCGATTGAGCAAGAGAGAAGTATGAAGGATTAGTGTGGGGGATGGTCAAAAGGATGTGCGATTGGAGAACGTTAATTAGAACAAACAGAATGTTTTAATTTTAGATTAATTTTAAAATTTTAAATTGATTTAATTAGTGATGTGAACACATGTCAAAAGTAATAAAGTAAGTCAAAATCGTTTTAATAAATAATGACACAAATAAACGGTGTGTATCATATATAAATCAGACGTTTAATAGATGATGATGAAAATAAATAATTTATCAAAAGGTTTAGTCACATATTTAAACTTTTTTCACCCACTGCTATTATTTTGCCAATAAATAAATGATTTTATCATTACCTTTGATTTTTCCAACACAACACGTACTGCGTATCTCTCTCAAATTTTATATCTTAACATAACGAATTATATTTTCATATGAATTATATAGTGAGTGGTTTCAACGAACCATATGTTAATTATTCTAAATTTAACGTGCTCACCTTATATCTCTATATATATATACCAAGTAGTAGTATACGGTTTAATAACACTCAACACTCTCTAATTAAAACAGTCAATGCTAACCTCCTGAAAAAATCTGATTAGCAAGGTACCTGAACTTAATTTATTTGATAATTGACTATTTTTTATTTGTTTATGAGGTTGATACAAAAATAATTTCCTTATTTGTTGAATTCTTTTTTTTATTTCTTGCTAGAACGTCATAATATATCTATTAATTTGAAATTTGAAAAATTTATGTCCTTTTGTTCAAAAAATACGATTCGTATTTGATTTTGCAGCCTTAATTAAGGACCCTACTCTAGAATCTTGTATGAACATCATTGAATTTTTTTTTCATAACTTATAGTTACAGGGTCTGTCGTTGTGGTCTTCTTTGAAGATTTAACTCCGAACTGAGAAATATTTTTTATTCACTTTGAACGAAATTATTAGTTTCATCAAATCATTGATAATCATAAAAATATTCATCTATATGACTAACTGAACTTCAATCAATCTGTTTTAATTTTAGTATGATAGATTGAAAATTTTGAAGAATAGAAGTCTACCATTAAGGTTGTCCGAAGCTTCAATTTTGAGAATTTGATTATTATTTTTTCAGCTTGTTAGTTATTTGAATTGGATGTTGTTTCAATTGATCATGATTGGAAACATCAAGAGGAGTTCAATACTTCATGATTTGAGTCAAATTTTAGGAGAAGGCTCAAGAAAGAAGATAAAGATAGATTTTATATAATGGTTTATCATATTATTATAAAAGTGTTTATGTATCCACCGAAAAATTAACGAGGATATAACACATTGCATTGATGTAAGAGGAAGAAATGGAGACTCGATTTCAGAGTCTTATGTGATAAGACTGTGTTATCAAAACTTAAGGCAACAAGTTCTACCGAGCTTTGGTTAGCCAGTATGTTGTATGGAGCTGAATATTAACCGATCAAGAATAACGTTCAGAAGTAAAAAATTGTGAATATGTGTGGATGTTAAGGTAGATGTGTCGGCACGTACTATAAGAGAGAAAATTTAAATTATAATATCTGAGACAAAATAGAAGTGGTCTCGATGAAGGATAAGATGCAGGAAGTGAGGCTTAGATGATTAATTTGGACATGTGAAGAGGAGATTCACCAATACGGAGGTGTAAAAGGTTGGTAATATACTGTTATATTAGAGGTAGAGGCAGAGGAAGGTCAAAGAGGTGTTTGGAGAAAAGTTGTTAGATAAGACATGATGCATCTCCAGCTTACCAAGGACATGACCTTAGATAGAAATTTATGGATGATACAAATGAGAATAAAGAGGTACTATTTAGGTAGTCTTTACTCTATGTACTATTTCTAACAATCCCAAATAACACCCAATCTATAAAATTAATCACAAAATTATATTTGAAATTTAAATCCAGTTATTTAAATTTATTCAACAATGATGAATTATCTAAAAAATCTAATTTTCACTACCTAAATAAACTTGGTGTGCACCACTTGCATTTTGTTATCAAAGTTTGACTTTGAATTGACCAATTGTTTTGAATTACAACTTTGCAAAGTTTTTGACCTATTGTGTAGACTATATTATCCTTATATGTCATTCTCTCTTATATAATTTAACATAAGAAAATACTTTGTTATATTATTAATAACATAACATAAACTCCAATTAAACATGTCAATTCATATGTGTGTGTATTTTCCTGTTTGGTGTTAAGTAAATTCAACTTGGTAGCAATTTGTCTATATTTTTCAGCATTAATGTTAGATAACACACGTTTCAATGCAATGGTTATTAGTTTGTTTGGATTCGGATCCTCACCATTCTCTTCTTTTTATTGTTTCCAAGTTTTTTATTGGATTATTAATACTGCATAGGTTAAAAATGATTAAGATTTATTGTTTCAAAGTAGTTTCTAACCATGATTTTAGTTTCTAATTCTCTATATCATTATCAAAATTATTCACTCATAATCTTAGCAACAGATTATTTTACTCCATAAATAGTAAAAAAGTTGTCGTCCTATATTTTTTTTTACGTTGATTTTTTTTTCTATTTATATAATTTTTTATTGAAATCTTTTTGTAAAGTAATATGTCGGTGATTATTCCAATTACCTGGAGATAATCAAAACCATTGTTTGACAAATTAATTTTAATTTCATAATAAAATTAAGAATCAGTGTCCCAGTACACCCGATAGGTTAATTATCGTTTCCATAACTTCTATTCAGTTAAATATTCTTCTAATTAGATAAGAAAAAATATTAATATAAAAAAAAAAGATCCTACGTAAAAAGACATAATAGGAGAAAACGTTTGTTACCGATATTTCTGGACCAATAATATGTTACTAAATTGGATATTATAATCTTTTGATCTTGATTCTAATAATTTATTCCTAATCATGATAAAGTTTATTTGAAAAATTAAATCTATCCTTTATTTTCACCTAGACCTTTGTCCATATCCAAATAGAAACTTAGAAAAAGAAACGAGAACGCAATAGAAAGAGCCGGATCCATTATTTTTCGGGGAAGAACATAATTAGATTAAACTATTTAAACTAATCATTGCCGGCAATATCAAAAGAAATTAATCTTGGATGACAGATTTTTTTTTTTTTTTTTAAAAAAAAGACAGAAAGTTACTACTTACTCCCCATCATTACCCAGAAATTTAATAAAATATAAACTTAAACTCACGATATTTTATTTAGATATTCAAACTAAATTATAAATATCTCAATTTTCAATAATGTGTTCTCATTAAATATTTTATATTCAAAATTGAATAATCTTTTATGCATGTTTTCATCTGTTTGTTTATTAGATAGTTAATTGTCATCTTCTTTAATTATACACATTAATTTTAAATAAAAATTCCTGATTTTTATGTCTTATTGAGGAAAAACGTATAATTAAAGAAAATAACATAGTTTATGTGGTTAAATAAACTATATTATAGATAAATTAAAACATATGTTAAAAAAAATCAAAATTTAAACTGAAATATTTTATTAGAAGTTAGAGATATTTAATTGAACATGAATTAGTTCAAATAATAATATAAAAATAGAGATAAATTTAAAAGGTTAAATATATATCAAGCCAAATAAAAGTAAGAAGTACTTGCCCAACAACAACTTTCAACAGCTACATTTTAGCTAATTAAACAACACAATGAATTAGACTTTATATTCAAGGTTGAAATCTATAAATTGTAATGTGAAAAGCCAAGGTTTTAATATGTCTTGAGCAACTGCAATTTTCCTTTTTTTTTTGTTTTTTTTGGTCATTTATATGATGGTCCCTACTATTTTTGTCTTTAAACTGAGTTTTTATGACACCACTATTTTTGGCCATAAAACATGGTAATCTTGGGTTGATAGATCATGTTTATTAATTTGGGGATTAATTTTACGATAAGTTTATTTTATATTTGATTGTGATAAATACTTCAGAAATAAGAATTATTTAGAAATATGATGTGATTTTTGTTCCACTAAAATAAGATGACAATTCTGGAATAATTATTTTTGAATAATTTATGTCCTGATCAAACAAGTCTTAAAAATTTATTATTTCTCTTCGTTTCAATTTGTTTGATCCATTTTTTTAATTTTTATTTTTTAAAAAAATGTTTATTTTCTTTATTAGCAACTTTTAAATTTTAAATTTTTAGGCGACATATTTAAAATTATAATATTAAAAAATATTTTAATATGTTTGATAAATCTTTAATTTTAAATTATAAGATTTAATTTTTTTATTTACTTTTAAAATTTTCGTACTTAATTTAATTTGAAACCAAAGGAGTAGTATTTGGACTCAATTTGTTGACTATTGGTAGGCAGTTTCCAAGTATAACCCACGTAAAATGGTTGTTGAGGAATCTGCCCTTAGCAATTTAAAAATAATTCTATAAAGTATACGATATGTACTAATTATTATAAAAAAAATAAAAATAAAATCTATTTTATAATAATAAATAATAACGATACAATCCTACCAAACTAATCTTACTATATATATAATCATCGCGCTTACATATAGTAATCTATCTACAAAGGATGAGAATTTCATTCCCCAGAAATTAGAGAAAAATAATAATTAGGATCAACGTCTCAAATTAACTTTATATTATCGATCACATCGATCATCTGACTAGTTGATAACACGTTCAGAAGGGAACCTATGTACTCCCTATCGTATCAAATTTTTTTTTTAGTCACATTAATAATTATATAATAACACCCTCTTATCTTTCAAAAGGGCAAGGACCCTTTCATTCATAAATTGAAAAAGGAAAAAGAAATTGTATGAAGATATTGAATTGATTTTAATCAATATTGTCTCAATCTCACAGAAAACATGATCAATTTTTTATTGGTTGTTATCTCTTTTAATATGTGAATTTATAAAGTTTGAATTTTTCTTTTCCAGAAAAATCGAAAGGGACAATTACTATCCGGATAAATATTTATCCAAATAACAATATTGAATCAAACTGATTAAATAAATTAATTTTATTTGGATTTAAATTCATATTTTAAAAAAACACATATTACTTGATTTGATTTTTAAAAAAATTGCAGAAAGAATCAAAACTGAAGCGAGAAATTTATCGCATTTTTTTACTATATACCTGCTTATATCTTTTTGTAAACATTTTTAAAATCGTCATATCTATCTTTATCAAAATTTATGTAATTAATGCCCGAAAAATGTTATCCTTATCTTATGATTTAATGTCTGATGATCTATGATAATTTTCTATAAAATTATGAATGCATTATCTCTTCATGAATTTCGAAGATTTATTTACAGTAAATTAAGTGAACAAAAGTTCTGTTACGTTGATTATTCTAGCTATTTTTCACTTTAAAAAAATTGTTGTCTTTTTTTCACTCTTTTGAATGATTTTTTTAAATTTTTTTATATAGATTAGAACCTGCAAATGAAATAACACCAATACTACCATAGTATTATATTTACATTTGTTATTTTGATTTTCAGAATATACATTACTTAATTTTAATTTTT
Source organism: Solanum habrochaites (assembly GCA_027704765.1). Taxonomy (NCBI): domain Eukaryota; kingdom Viridiplantae; phylum Streptophyta; class Magnoliopsida; order Solanales; family Solanaceae; genus Solanum; species Solanum habrochaites. The sequence goes on along the minus strand of JAKWJA010002497.1, from coordinate 5,179,438 downwards.
ACTCAGTAACCGATTCAAATTGGTTAACAAAGCATTGATTCTTTAAAAAAAAATTCAATTGGGTTGGGGTTTGTTGGCTGTTGACCTGACTGGCCTTAAATTTTAGCAAACAAAAATAGTACTTTTTTTAATAAAAATAAAAATAAAAATATTGGCCTTAGTCAAGTCCACGTATTGCCAACGTGTCACACTCCAAATTCTAAACAAACTTAAATTGCATGGACGATATTACCCTTTTACAATGTCCAATTCATGCAACCACTTTTGAAAAATAATTCTATTATCTTTAAATGATACTGATATTTGAAATTAAGTAGATTTTAAATATTTTTTGCAAGTGGTTAATCATTAATACTGGATCATATTTTAAAAAATTTCTTCTAATATATTTAATCTCAGCTTGGCGTGGGGAAAAGGAAACGAAACCGACAAAGCGAAGCGAGACAAAGTTGGGGGTGATAGGAGTGAGTGATGGATGAGGGGTTTTGAACAGTTTTGATATTTTTGTTTATTGGGTTTATCGCTCTTACGGTTTGAAATTGTTGGCCTAAGGGAAGCATAACCCGAGACTAATTAAAGAAGGACGTGGACCATTGGGGAGAGGAGTCCTCGACTTAGTGTGATTTCCTACTTTTAGTTTTGATTGTCATCCAATACTTGGGTTATTCAACATGTAAATGTTTACTTTTTACCAAAATGTAACATGTGAACTCAAGTGCAGGTTTATTTGGGGTTGTCACCTGGGGGTCCAAGGAGGTGCAAGGTTTGGTCGTGTGGTCAAAGTTAACGGGTAAAACCACAACCGAACTGATAACAATGAAAAACCGATAAGTCAATAGCTTAATATTCATAAACGATTTAGCATCTCTACAAACCGATAACCAATAAGACAACCCGATAAACTTTAAAATCAAACCAAACCGACTGATACGCAGTTCCACAAGTTGTTACTACATCGATAAAAGCCATCAAACTAGTCAATTTGACCGAATCTTGAAAACATATTATTTAAATATTTTTAAATTTTCAATAAAATTAACTTAGAAGAAAAAAAGTCACCTAGATTAACAGAACTTTGATTTGTACTTTAATTTCAAAAGTCTCAAATTTTAAATTCAAAGTTTATGACCAAATGTGAACCGAAGCATTAATCCATATTTGACATTCAACTGTAATTTGACTTTGAAAAATTTGTAATCAAAGTGATTGTAAAATAATAAAAAAAATTACTCTACAAAAAAGTGAATAATTCTCGTGGCTAGATCATTTTGTCAACTACTTGTATAAAATTTAAATTTAAAAAATATCATCTAATATTATTTTTGATTTTTTAAATCAAAATTTAAATACTGATCATCTACGTATTTTATTCTAGTACTTTATAAACGACTAGTAAGTCACCTTATATTTTCATAGTCAATTTCAATTATACAAGTTTTAAAATTTACCATATAGGGTGAAAATATTCATTTTTTAATTTTTTTTTTAATTAAAGCCATTAGAAGTTATTATACAACTAATTATAAATTCAAATACCTTTTGCCATCTACCTTTTCAGGGTGTGAAAGGTTAGGTGAATCTAGAGAACTTAGACAGATTTAGCATTTCATAATTAGTAAGTAATTAATTAAGAAGGAAAATTTGGAAGCACGTGATTTTATTTTTGGAAAAATCTTTTTGATCAGATAATTTGATCAGAATGATAATTTTATCCTTTTAACTTTAATATCTTTTAATTAAAAAATTAAAAATATAAAAATATATTTAAAATAAAAAAGATATTACAGACTTTTTAAATTTTATAGCCAAATTTGTTGACCATTTAGCATTGTCCTTTATTTTAATTTTCGCAAGAACTATCGAAAAGTCCAATATTTATTGAAACATTGATTATAATGTCATCAATAATTGTACTGATTAATTACGTATATTTTTTTCTCAAAAATAAATGAAAAGAGAATAATTTTGTCTAATTAGATTTTAGAAAGATTTATTTTAGAAAGAGCACAAGAAAATTTGAAATTTTTTATGTGATTGTGATTTTTATTAAATTAATTCAATTATGATGTACTACATCATTAACAAATACAATTCCATCACAATCAATATCTGTAATTAAAATAAAAAATAATATAAAAAATATGTGTAAATAATAGTTCTTGCTTCCACATTAATTATGGTGAACGTGTGCCGACGAAATACTTACCATTAAAATATAAATCATATTTGGTTACCAAAAAAAAAAACAAAAGTTGTTTGTGTTTTTAGGGGGGGTTTTGGGTTGGGGGGGGGTTTTTATGATTGTTTTTTGTTGGTGTGTTTTTGGTGGTTGGTTTGGGGTTTAATTTTTTTGTGTGGTGTTTTTGTTTGGTTTTTTTTTGTATTTTGTGTTTTTTTTGGGTTTTATTGTTTATTTGTGTTTTTGTTTTTTTTAGTGTTTTGTTGTTGGTTTGGTTGTGTTTTGTTTTTTTTTGTTTTTTTTTGGTTGGGTTGTTTATTTGTTTTTTTGGTTTTTGTATGGTGGGGGTTTGGGGTTGGTTTTTGTTTTATGTGTTGTGTTGTGTTTGTTGTTTGATTATTGTGTTTGGTTTTGTTTGGATTTGGTTTTGTGGATAGGTTTAGGATGAGTGGTTAGTGTAGTGTGGTAGTGGTTTTTTTGGTGGGGGGGGGGGGAGGTGAGGGTGGAGGTGATTGTTGGGTGTTGTTGTTTGGTGTGGGTTGTACTTTGGGTTGTTTTGTTTGTTGGTGGTGTGTATGGTGATATGCGGGTTGGTGGTTTGGTGATTTTTTGTGGAGTTGTGTTGGGGGTGATCTTGGTCGTGGTAATTTTTTTCGATGTGATGGGGGGGAGGAAAGTGGATGTGGGTGTGAGGGTGGTGAAATTTCATTGTTGTAGTTATGGGTGTTGTGGCGGGGTATTTTGGACCCCGGCACCCAACCTTTTATGTATATTGTTTTTTTTTTTGTGTTTTGGGTGTTTCTTGGGGTTTTGGTTAGGTGTTTGAGTTTTGTTAGGTAGGTTTTGATAGGATTGGGGGTATTGTTCTTTGTTTGTTGGTGTGTTGTTAGTTTTTTTTTGTTTTTTCTGAGGTTGTTTATGTGTAGGTTTTGTCTGTGTTTTTTTTGTGTTTGTGGGTTGTTGTGTGTTTTTATTTTTGTGGGGGAGGGGGTGTTGGGTTGAGATTTTTTTTGTTATTATTTTTTTTTGGTTTTTGTTTGTGTTTTTTTGTGTGTGTTTGTGTGGGGTTTTGTATGGTTTTTTGGTTTTTGGGGGTTTTTTGGTTTTTTTTCCCCCCTACCCCCTCCCCCCCCCCCCCCCCACCCACTCCCCCCCCCCCCCCCCCACCCCCCCCCCCCCCCCCCCCCACCCCCCCCCCCCCCCCCCTCCCCCATTCCCCTCCTTTTTTTTCTTTTTTTTTTTTTGTTTTGGTTTTTTTTTTTTTTTTTTTGTTTTGTTATTTTTTGTTTTTTCTTTTTTTTTTTGTACCCCCTACCCCCCCCCCCCCCCCACCCCCCCCCCCCCCCCCCCCCCCCCCCCCCACACCCCCCACCCCACCCCCCCACCTCGCCCCCCCCCACGCCCACTTTTTTTTTTTTTTTTTTGGTGTGTTTTTTTTTTTGGTCTAGTTTGTGTGTTTTTTGTTTTTTTGCTTTTTGGCGGTGGAGGGTGTTCATTGTTTTTTTTGTTTGGTTAGGATCGAGTTGTTGTTTTGTGTTTTTGTTAGGTTTTTATGAGGTGTTGGATGCCTTGTGTGTGTTGGATATGAGAGGTAGTGGGTAGGCGGTTTTTTTGGTGTTGTTGGGGTTTGAGTGGGGGTGTAGGTGCTTTTTGTTTGTGATGGAGTGTGTGGGTGGGTTTGATTTTTTTTTTTTATGTTTAAGGTGTTTGAGTTGTGGTGTATGTTCGTCTGTTATGGGTGGTTGTTTGGGTGTGTAATGGGTTTTGTTTGGTTGGTTGTTGTTTGGGATTTGTTTGGGGGGGTGGGGTTTTGTGAGTGGGTTGTTGTTGTGAGGGTTGTGGGTGGTTTGTGTAGGGTTGATGTTGGTTTTGGTGATTTGAGAGGGTTAGTTTTGTTTTGTTTTTTGTTGGGCAGCGCGACCCCCCCCCCCCCCCCACCCCCCCCCCCCCTCCCCCCACTTCCCTCCCCCACCATTTCTTTTTTTGTTTTTTAGTTTTTTTTTTTTTTTTTGTTTTTTTTTTTGTTCTTTTTTTTTTTTTTTTTTTTATTTTTTTGTATTTATTTTTTTTTATTTTTTTTTTTTTTTTTTTTTTATGTGTTTTTTTTTTTTTTTGTAAGTTTTTTTTGGTGTTTTTTTTCGTTGTTTTTTTTTTTTTGGCTTTTTTTCTATGTTTTTTTTTTTTGTTTTTTTTTTTTTGTTTTGTTTTTTTTTTTATTGGGTGTGTTTTTTGTTTTAGTTGTTGGTGTTTTTTGTTTTGTGTTGTTAGTTTGTTTTTTTTGTCCTTTTGTTTTTTGGTTTGGTTTGGGGTAATTTTTTTTGTTTTGTTTTTTGTTTTTTTTTTTTTGTTTTTGTTTGCTTACTTTTTTGTTTGTTTTGTCTTGTTATTTTTGTTTCTTTTTTTTGTTGTTTTTTTATTTTTTTTTCCTTATTTATGTATTCTGTTTTTTGGTTGTGTGTGTTTTTGTTTGGTGTGGAACAGCATTCAAGGATGTTTGTTGTGTGGTTTTTTTGGTTGTTGTGGTTTTTTTTGGGGGGGTCGGTTGTTGGGTTTGGTTTGGGTTGTTTTTTAGTTGTTTTTTTTTGTGTGTTGTTTGATGTGGTTGGGTTTGGGGTTGGGTTTGGTGGTGGTGTTTTTATTGTTGGTGGGGTAGTGGTTTTGGATGTTTTGTTTTTGGTGGGGGGGGGTTGTTGTGAGTGTGTTGTGTATTGTGGTTGTTGGTTGGGGAGGAGAATTTTGTTGTGGTTGTGTGGTGGGTTGGCAATATTCAATGTTATAATATTTTACGTAATAGTAAAAAGATTTTTATAAAAAATCCAACACATACATCAAACTATAGTACTCTTTATTTATAAATGACAAAGGTTGTAGATTAAAACTAATTTATAATAGTTATACGCACATTAATTAATTAAAGTTAATATATATTAGGTGCATTGTTTGCTTTTCTTGTAAAAAATTAAAATATACACGGTGAATATTGTATTTTTGAGATGTCACATTTTAGATTGTTATAGGGGATGATTGTTTTTTATAATATATTAATGTTAGAAGTTATAAATTCACATATTTCGATATAAATACTTTTTGTGTATGTATATATATACACACATCAATGTATATCCAATTCATAGAGTAAATGACCGTTTTGCATAAGATTTTTTACAATTTCCTCGATTACTCAACTTATTAATCACTCATGTAAGTAAATTTAATCGTTCAATATAATAATGCCATCTATAAGTAAGATACTAAATAATTAGTTTGATTGGCGATACGAATAAGAAGAATATTTCAAGAATTAAACATCCACTATTTCATTTTATTCCAGGATAATTAACTAAAATAACAAAACAAAATAATCTTTCTAACTTATCAATTACATAACTATAAGATGAGATTATGATCACAAGAGTTTGAAATCTTTATCCATATCTCACGAATCAAATGATCCAAAATATCATCACAAATAATAGCACCTCATTTGTTTCATTCGTAAGTTAAAACGTGTCACATGAATTAAGACGAACAGAGTAATGTTTTTTGTAGGTGTTAGGTAAAATTTTTAAATGGACAAAAATACCCTCAAAGAGCAAAAAGTCATACAAACTCACCAACTTTCAACACGCACGCAATTTCTTCTTCCTCCTCATTTCTTTCACCAGAAAATCAATTTCTCTATATAAATGCATTCAATTAATCCTCTTCAACAACCCCAATTTCATTACTCTTTGTTATAGTTAATAATCTCAAAATGCTTTATACAAAGAGCTTGTTATAGAATTTTCTACATTACTACAAAAAAAAACTCATTCTTTTATCCACTTTATTCAAGATTCTTCTTCTTCTTCACAATGGAAGCTGTTAGATTTAGCAATAAAATTCAAATACATTCTTCATCCTTTTCAAATACCCGTTTTGGATTGATCAATTTTAGGAAAACCCATTTAGGATTTCAGCCAAAAATTCAAAAAAAATGGAAAAGTTTGAATCTTTCTGGTGGTGGAGATCAAATATTGAAAAAGGAAGTTTTTATGGAGAAGAAGCAGAGGGGGGGATTTACTGTGAAGTGTACAGCAGAAGGGATAGAGAGGGGAATGCTTGTTGGTGGAAGAAGTGAAGAAAGAGAGTTTATGGTGGCAGAGAGATTTAAAGTTGTGGCTTTAATGGCTTGTGTTATGTGTTTATGTAATGCTGATAGAGTTGTTATGTCTGTTGCTATTGTTCCTTTAGCTGCTAAACATGGATGGAGCAGTGCTTTTTTGGGTATTGTTCAGGTACTTCTTTTGCTTATTTAATGGTTTCTGTTCTTATTTTCTTATAATTGTGCTTTGAATTGCGAAAGTCTATCGGAAACAGCATGTCCACCTATAAATAAAGATAAAAATAAGTTTTGCGTACATTCTATTCTTGTACCAATGGTATCGCACTCGGTATGTTGTTGTCTGTTATAATATTAAGTGCAATTCCTCATTATAGTTTATTATTCCAATATAACACTCTTAATTTTGGGGTGGAGTTGGGTGGGGGGGGTGGACCAGTCTTGTGCGTTGTGGTTGATCATATGTACTGTTATTTTATCCTCCAATCTGCCTAATATAAAAGACTGAACCAATGGAAAGCAAGAAAAGCCTAAGATATAGTCAGCTTGGCATGCCTTACCCCACCTTCCAAGTGGTGTTACCTTATAACTCTTTTTTTTAGTGACTGTAGTGTCCGAGCCAGCTTTCTCACAACTTGACTAATTCCATGGAATACCTGCCACCTTCTACCAACATCAGATACTAGATAACTTTGTCCAAAAAGGCTAGGACAGATGCGAAGAATCAAGTAGTGTTTTTTTTTTGTCTATGATGAGTTTTGAATTGATAACTCAGGGTTCTCAACAAGTGTTAGCTTTTAACTCTTTCAAGTGGAAGATTGCAATTGTTTTTTTTTTTCCTTTAAGGAGATGATTAAAAAAAATGATAGGTGATTTTTCTCATTTCTTGAGCTTTAGTGGATAGAGTTATGCCACAACTCGTAGGCGGTGAGACTTTTACATGAGATGAACTCTGAAAAAGAATGTATTTCTGAGTCATCAAGCTCTGTCTGCTGAGAAATTCACATTCAGCCACAAAATGGGGATGGATTCTGATCCGGGTGGGACCTTTATCCTGGCCTTTTGTTGTAATTTCTAAGAAGTTTAGTTGCTGTTTGGGTCCCTTGGCTGGCTTTATTAAAACTTAAAAAAGCACTTCCAAGGATGTCACTTTCCTGTTAATTTCTTTAAACAATTAGTTATTTAGACTAATCTGCATGACTGTTTCACTAGAAACTTGTTATCTTTTACCAGCACAGCACCGAGTACTAATGTTTTTTTAATTTTTAGCTCTAATGGATATTTTATTCACTTTATTGACCCTTAAGTCACAACCTCCTCACCTTAAGGGCAAGTAATTTTCCTGCTTCTAGATTAGTTGGTAGAAGATATATATCTAACAACAATTGAAAGCGAAAGCCACCTACAAACCTTCTTCATTTTCAGCACCATCTCTCCTTTTGTAGTAGGTCTATTACTCATTTAATTTATACATATTACCAAAATATTTTATTAATCATTTCTTTGAGGGAAGACTTTTATTCTACTGGTAGCTTTGGAAATGAAACTTTTAACTTATTTTTCTTTTTTGGTGGAGTATACAAGACAAGTAGGCACAAAAAAGTTTTACTTACTCTATTTTAAATTGGTTGTCCTAAGTTGATCTTATGGTCAAATTTATACAATCTGACGAGTGAAATATTTTTTGTTTATCGATTTAGTCTTAAGAATTTCAAGAAAAAAACAAGAGAAAAGGAAGAAAAACAGTCTATCCTATTAGCTTACAAAAAATTCCTTTAGCATAATGAAGGCATTAAGTTTTGGATGCTAATGTAATATTGATCAGACCTGTAAACTCTAGTTGTAGCACTGTAGACGGGCAGATGATTGCGAAAATAATCTGGACACATCTTAATTATTCCAAATATAGTTATGGTTCATGTTTGAGGCTTTCTGTTATTACACATCTTTGAAATAAGAATATTTATGCTCCAAACAAAATTTATAAGTGATTTAGGTTGATGCAGCAAGTAATGTTAGTTAGATATGTAACGGTCTTGTAGTCAACTATCGATTTAAAACCTAGTCAGCTGCTGCTGCTGCTTCAGTATAGAGTAATATAGTTGATCTGCCCATCGTTCATACATAGTTAGAAATGCCAAGATTATCGATAAAGAGTTATAACAAGGCATTGCATTTATTGAATATATTTTTATGTCTATGATGCTGATGATGAAATAATTGTCGCTTTGCTAGTCATCTTTCCTCTGGGGTTACATATTTTCCTCGGTGATTGGAGGAGCGTTAATTGACAAATATGGAGGAAAGAAAGTGATTGCTTGGGGTGCAGCTCTTTGGTCTCTGGCCACTCTCCTTACTCCATGGGCAGCAAATCACTCCACAGTCAGTCTCTTGGCCATTCGTGCTTTCTTTGGTCTTGCTGAAGGAGTAGCTTTGCCTTCCATGAACACTCTTTTGTCCAGGTAATTTGAATTCCTCATTGTAGCCTAAACGCCTAACAACTTCAGTAGTTATTTGAAGTCGCCTCATTTTTTACTTGTGGCAAATTGAGAATACTCATAAATACTGAAAATGCTGACTATAGCTTGAAATGCCAAAATTGCAGAAACCTATGATTATAGTACTGAAAGAATTTTTTCTTGCAATTTCAACGGTAGCTGAGTTTGTATGTGCTTCCAATTATGCAGGTGGTTTCCGTGCCATGAACGGGCAACTGCTGTTGGAATATCCATGGGTGGTTTCCATCTTGGAAATGTTGTGGGTTTGGTGCTAACGCCATTGTTTATGACCTCAATTGGAATATCTGGTCCGTTCATCCTTTTTGCTTCTCTTGGACTTCTCTGGCTTACAACATGGGTTAGCCGGGTAACAAATGATCCACAAGAAAGCAATTCTATCACTAAAGCAGAATTGAGGTTAATCCAAGCAGGGAAATCAGATTCTCCTTCTTTAAAAAAAGGAGAGCTTCCACCACTGCGACTGCTGTTGTCAAAAATGCCCACTTGGGCTATTATCTTCGCTAACGTCACTAATAATTGGGTACCCCCTCTTTCTATGACTCGGTTCTTTATTGATATTAGAACATAAATGTCGTTACTGTTGGTGATAAAATGTTGAACTTTGAAGATTGTATAATGACCTTTAAAACTCTTTAACTTGTTGCAGGGATATTTTGTTCTTCTGACCTGGATGCCTGTTTATTTCAAAACGGTGAGTCATGACTCCCTTGTTTAATATGCCTTTTTGCCTTCGGCAACACAGAAGATCTTGCATGAGTTCATCTTGCTAAGAAGATTAAAAGAAGTTCCCTCTATATAATATGTTATAAGTTACATTCTTTAACTTGTAGTTGCAAATATACCAAGTGTTTTAGACTGAGAGCCAAATCCTTGAAAGTCTTCCCGGTATCTGTTTGAATGAATTGTTTCCGCTGTTGCTAGGTTTTCAATGTGAATTTGAAGCAAGCAGCTTGGTTCAGTGCAGTGCCTTGGGGCACAATGGCAATCTCAGGCTATGTTGCCGGAGCTGCATCAGATTTCCTTATCAAAGCAGGGTACTCATTGACCTTTGTCAGGAAAGTCATGCAGGTAATTTATCGACTTCTCGAAACAGGATTCTTTTTCCTTTTCTATTGGGCTAAAGGGCAAGGGAAATTAACTTTTTCAGGTGATATTATACTAAAATTGTAGCTTACATTGTCTATAGAGATCACGAAATAACTACCTATAATGATATGGTGTTTTTTTTGCAAGAATTACACCTTCTTTGAGAAAACATTGCAGTCTATTGAACTTTTTATCAAATTCTCATGTCTATTTTGTTTTAAACATTGCAGTCTATTGGTTTCATTGGACCCGGGGTGGCTTTACTCTGCTTGAATTTTGCCAAAACGCCCGAGGTTGCATCAGTGCTGATAACTATAGCCCTGAGCTTCAGCGCTTTCAGCCAAGCTGGTTTTCTACTTAATATGCAAGTAAGGCAACATAACTCAATCGAATACACTTCTATAACCTCACAAGCCAATATTGATGCTTTACTTTGAAAGTCAATTTACTTAGCTTGCGTTTTCTGTCTGGACAGGATATTGCACCCCAGTATGCAGGATTTCTACATGGTATGTATATGTACTAACTAATCTTACTTCTGCTACTCTAAGGGATCGTTCCATTGACAATCTAGTAGTAAGGGGATTATAATGCAGGAATTATTTATGGGGTGAATAATAATACAAACAACAACAATAACATATCCAGTATATTAACATGGGTTCTGGGAAGGGTGGGTATACGCAGACCTTACCCCTTCTTTTGTGGGGTGGAGAGGTTGTTTCCTCAGCTCAAGAAAAACATATTCAAAAGAAATGCACGAGTCAAAATCTATGATAAAAATTCGAATAAAGAAAGGAAGTACTGGCGGTAGAAATAGTAAAGACAGAGTACTGGGAGGAGAGCGGTGAATAATTTTACATGGACTGTCATGTATGAATTGCGTAATTTAAGAACATTTTCATCTTTAAACACTCTTATCTACGTATTGATAATATACATAGGTTTCTTTAGAAGTTACACCAAATTTAGAACACAACGTAAGTTTCCAGTACTACACTCCATATACCAGTAACCAAACGTTGTATTAGTTTTATTGATGTTATACCATATCATAAACGTTGTATATGTAATACGAACGACCTCTATGTGCAGCTAACAATTCTTCTACTTGTGAAACAGGGATATCTAATTCAGCAGGAACACTGGCAGCTATAATCAGCACAATTGGAACAGGGTTCTTTGTACAGTGGCTTGGATCCTTCCAAGCATTTTTAACTCTCACTGCTTGCCTCTACTTTGTTACAGCCATCTTTTGGAATGTTTATGCCACCGGAGAGAGAGTTTTTTAGACTATATAATATCTATGTTGCTCGAGCCTCTTCAAAAATGTCAAGGGCATGTGTCGAATTTGCCAAAAAATAAGTGTATATGCGGCATCGAAAGTGAAGAGTGTGTGCTAACTTGTTATATTATATTCTAATAAGAGATTGTAGGAAGGACCACAAAGTACATCTTTTTTTACAAATATTCCATTTTTTCTTTTCACTCAAGTCTTAGGGATGTGAGTGAGCAATATATTTTTTTATTTTTCATGTGTAGTTTTACCGTCTTTTTAGTAACGAAGGAAAGATGAATAGCTTACTTTTTTTCTTTTTATCCTTTGTAAGCATTTAGTTACTACTCGTATCGTTTCATATTAGTTGATCATTTTACTGAAAATAGTTGTCTATATTAGTTGTCCACTTTATGAAATCAAGAAAGTATTAATTAAAATTTTTCTGTATTACCCTTACAATTTTTTTTTTAAAGTTTCTTATTTGTTCGTAAAATTACCAAGAAATTTTTAAAGTCATGAGTTAATAAAATTATAATTATGTGTCTCAAAAAGAAAAATGATTAACTAATATGAGATAGAGAAAATATTTATTGGAAGCATAGTTGTTCTACTCCAATTCCTACACTCTGCAGACCACTAAATTTAAATGGGTTTAAGTTCTATGAAGTTTTAAGAATTATTTACATAATCAAAGTCATTCAATAGGTAATTACGGACAATCCTATTTAATAACATTAATTGATAATTTAGAATAAATGAAAAGTAATTAACTTAATATAGTTGTATCATTATTTTTTTTAACAAAAGAGTCATGATTGTATTGCCACTGTCAAAGGGAGAAGGAGGGCTAGGCCTGACCTTCTTCTGTGCATATTGTATTTGTTATAAGGCTAATAAGCAAAAGATTGGGCTGATACTAGTGGCAATAAAATTGTTTCTTCAAGGCGGATCAAAGATGATAGCACCATACTTTCTCCATCTGACTCTAAAAGATGGTATTTGTCATTTGTCGATGTTAACTAGGCTTATGATTTGTCTAGGTAAAGAACTATAGTTAGTGTAGATACAATTGTTTCCACTCATGTGACTCAAGGACGCTACTTTGTCGGCAACCTTGTTAGCTTCCTTCATGCAGTGAGAGGTATGGATATGGTGAGTGTCCAACAAAAACTTGATCTTACTAATTGTGTCTTCAATTTTCCATGGGCTTTGCCAGTTGCCTGAATACAATTCCGAAGTAAGAGGGAATTAGTTTCCCCTATGATCCTAGAGTGACCATTTTGAATGCACCAGTTAAGACCAAACAAGAGTGCATTAGCTTACGCACAATTGTCATCGCCTCTCTCCAAAGGTATACAAAACTCCATAATCACCTTGCCTTCCTTGTCTCTCACTATCCCTCCTCCTTCGCAATTTCCTTCTATGCACGAACCATCGATATTAGGTTTGACAAAAAAATGTAGCAGTTCTTCTCATTAAACAGGAGTAGAGACGGTCTCCATCAATTTAAGACCAAAAGGTGAATAAAGCTGGGTCAATCATCAGGGAAGAAAATTTTAGCGAACTGAAGTTTGGAGTGCCGAATGATACTGAGGTTGATCAAAGTGGTGGATTTCTGCATCCATCTTCATATTTGACCCCATATTTGGAACTCCACATTTCCCACATAATAATAGGGGGCATTATCTGATATAGTTGTATCATACTTGATGGTATCAAGATGAAGAAGTAGTGGTTCAATAAGTAGAATAAAAGGGGAGTCGGGTAATTAGTTTAAACCGTGAGTCCAATTTGGATAAATACTTCATCTAATAGGTCTAATTTGTCTAGCTTTTCCCTAAGAAAAATTGTAACACCTCGAAAATTTCTAAGCTAAGACTCAAACCAGTCTTCATACACGTATAAGGTCTTGTCAGGTGATTCTTATGTTGTGCTTAGGTGTTAAGGTCAATTCTTTAGGGTGAAAATAAATTTGGAGAGTAATTAAAGTAATAAAAACCATTTATCACAAAGTTGAGTTGAAAGTTTCCTTACAAATTGAATTTCAATATAAGATTTTACGTAGGTCAACTTCAAACAATCACATCTCTTAAAATATGAAGAGTTAGGTGGCCCATACCTTATCAAACTAAAGGTTTATGAGTCTTCTTTCCAACTCCATCAAGTTTACATTAATGAGAGTCGGGAGTAAAAAGTTATGCCCATTTTAGTAAATCTTTGTCGTGCATTCGTTGTTTCATGACCGACAATACGGATGATGGAATGTTCCACAGTTCCAGAAACTTCATGCAGGTGTTCCAAGGTTACTTTGATCCTTTTCCGAGCTTTTTAGCCTCAATTTTAAGTCTTTTTTGGGCGTTTTTAAATGAGTTAATCATTCAACTAACTGGTTGTCCTCTCGTAATCATCAACCTAAGCATTCAAGTTTCTAAATTTTTTTCTCAAAACTCACTTAGGGTTCCTCTTCTCCATCAAGAATCCTAAATCTTCCATCTCAATAATTCAAAATATAAAGAGAAGCCTTCTATCCAAGATTTGCCCAAGCTCTTCCACTCTTAGAACTCCATGAAGGGCTTCTTTTCTCAAGATTAAGCAAAGAGTAAAAGATTTCATCAAAGAAAGCTAGTGTTCTTCCTTAGACTTTAGAAAATGAAGTCTCCACCAAAGTTTTTCAACCCACTAGTATTACAATCAGATATGCAGGGCTATTCATAGTGTTGAACTAAGTTTGTATTCACGTCCTACATTTAAATTCAGTCAATAAAAGATAAATTTAAGGTTCTACTCAAAGTTCCATGAATTTTGAATTTGATTTGTGTTTCTTACTCTGAGTTCTGATTTCTCAACTTGTGACTATGGTATGCAGGATTATTATTAAGGGGTATCAATGATTATAGTGATAAAAAATTATAATGAGACTAGTAAAGGTTTGAACACATGACTTCATGGAGTCCCTAACCAATAGATTATACCTTTTTAATTTGTTTCAAGAGGTGTCAATTTATGTATTTATATTTATTAAACAAAAATTTGACCACTATATTTAACGTAATTTTCCGACGAAGGGTAGGTCCGCCATTGATTATCACTTGAACCCTAGTTAATGAAATTTTTGTCGAAAGCTTTTCCGATTATTTCCTATTTGATTATTTACATAAAATTGAACAAGTAGACATACATGTCCTACATGACATGATACACATAGTTAGTCACGTAGGACACAAAATTGCCATGTAGAACAAATGTGTCTAACTGTTCAATTTTATTCCAATTTAATTGTCTACTTATACATACCCAATACATGACATTATACACATAGTTAGTCACGTAGAACAAAAAATTGCCATGTAAAACTAATAAGTTTAACTGTTCACTTTTATATCAGTTTAAGTGTTTAGTTATATATACCAAAAATAAAAATCATGGTTATCTATTAAAACCAAATTAAGGATCATGTTTATATAATATGTATTTCTTTTAATCCTTTTTTCTTTGGTAGCAAAGAGCCTAGTTATATTCAATTACCAATCCCCAAAGTCATCAAGTAACAAACTTGCCCTAGTGATATTCAATTACCAATCCCCAAAGTCATCAAGGGACAAAATGACAATGTTTCAACATGGAAAAAAACAAGATAAAAATAGGACCAATCAACACATTTCTGAAATCTCATAAATTCTTTTGCCATCACACATCTCTGAAAAAATAAAAAGATCATTTTACAAAAAAATTACTATTTTGAAGATGATAACTTCAAACCCACCTTTTCCTCTTCTTTTTTTTCCCTTTAATTTCCCAAACAAATAGTATTACCTAGCAAGGCCCACAATTTTACATATTTTTTTTTTTTTTAAATAAAATAAAATCACATACTTGGTCAACCACACCAATTTTTATTGGATCTTGCTGCTAAAGTTTGTGTTTTTGTCATACCCTAAACCTTAATTTGTTGATTAGATTTCTGGGTTTTTTGATTGTGAACTCCAAGGTATTGACCTTAGAGCCAAAACCCCCCAAGAAAATTGATTCAACTAAGCATTTTTGGGGTTTCTTGAACTGTTTTTCTTGATAAAATGTTTCTGTATTATTGATGATTGGTTCCAAGATCTGATTTTTAATCAAGAATTCCAATTTTTTGTTTGTTTGGTTAAGTTTGCAGTTTTGGGGAGCTATGAATTTCAGAAGCATGGAGGAATTTTGGCCTTATTACATGAATCAACACTCAAAACCAGCAACAAGGCGTTGGCATTTTCTTGGTACACTTTGCAGTATCTTATGCTTGGCTTACACACTGCTGTTTAATAAGTGGTTTGTGATACTTGTGCCAATTCTTGGGTATGGCTTGGCTTGGTATAGTCATTTTTTTGTTGAAGGGAATGTTCCTGCAACATTTGGACACCCTTTTTGGTCTTTGTTGTGTGATTTCAAGATGTTTGGTTTAATGCTCACTGGTCAAATGGATAGAGAAATCAAAAGGCTTGGGAAAAGGCCTGTTTTACAGGTCTATTAATGTTCTTCTAAGCTCTCTTGTCTTTTTTCTTATGGATATACTTGTAAGTGCATCAACAAATGCTTTTTCTTTCTGTTCAGATTTACAGACTGATACTGGATTCTCTAGACTTGTATATAAATCTATTGTTGGTTGTCAACTTTGCTATACTAGTTTTGTTCCTTGATGATACAAATCTAATGTAACCCCATGTTATGTATGACTTGAATTTTTTGATGCCACCAAGTAAGGGAGTGTAGCTCCTCTTAACTCACAAGGTCGAGGTTCAAATCCCAGCCGAGTCATAATTAAGTTTATCCCCATCTGCCTAAGCTTTGCTGGGCAAACTTACCTTGGTACCTGATGGGAGGTAGCAGGCACTTGGTGGAATAGTCAAGATGAACACAATTTTCCAGGACACTGTTATTATTAAACCAGAATGTCATTTGATCTTGTTTAGAACTCAATTGTCAAGAGAGGATTTAGTTTACATCCTTGGGCGAAGGTGGCTCAGCCACAGTTTGGCAGTTTTCACTAACTCCCTTTGCTTGACTGACCTGATCGTGGACTGCTTAGAACCTCGACTAAGCTAAATTCCAACCTCAATGGTTCTGTAAAATCTTCTGTTATCTCTGTAATGAGTTAGAATTGGAAATAGTTTTTGAATCATGATGACCAAACTCATCAGAAGAGTTGTTTTACCTTTGTCCTTTCATTTGGTTTTTGATATTCTACTTTAACAGTTTGTTTAGTAGGAATTATTAGATATTCATTCTTAGTCGTCCCTTGGAGTACGTTATTAGATATTCATTCTTAGTCTCAAATGTTGTATGTGCCTTGCCTTTTTACATGGGGAGAGGTACGAGTGCAAGTACATGGACTGTATGATGAATTCTTAGAAAGGTTTGTGCGAAGTTTTGTAGTCTTTTTGCCAAAGTAGATTGGTTATGCAAGATAACCAACCTACTTAAGGACCTGCAGCTTACAGGTTATTAGTTCAGCCACTCAATATCTACATTTTGTCGTAACATAATTTGCTTTTTTATGGCACTCCTGGCTTACTGGTCCACTCTGAACTCTGAAGAACCCATAATTTATATATGTTTAAGGCTGGTGAGATGTTCCAACATATCCATCGTAGCTTATGTGTAAAACCTTGTCGTGGGAGAATCTTTTCCCTTGAGCCGGAGAGCTGATGGTTCAGGGGATTCTATCTCATAGAGTTCAGTTCCTAGTCTCAATCCATGTCCAATATCTGCTCAAAAAACTTGTTTTATTGTAAAATACTCCTCATTATAGCTTCATGATTGGGTCGACTGCTCAACTGACGATTCAATTTAGTTTGCCAGAAAAAAGCATGAAAAGATCGTTTTCCACACATAGTTGTTTTTCGTATTCATGTGGTATCTGATCAGCTCAATCAAGAAAGGCATGTTGAATAGAGAGTTTGTTCTTTTTCAACCAATATTCATCTTACATTCTCCATTGGCACTTATTTATGCATTCTCAAAATCTTTGTATTTTCATGACTCAGAATGTCGACATTGGTCATTGTAGACGTTAAACTAGGCACTTTGGTCTAAAATGTGGGTTAGGAGTTGAACTGAGAGTCCCATTTGAAATTTATGTTTCATCTTAACACAAGATCGTATAAATCACATGTCTTGATTAGAAAACGTTTGTAACGTCAATTAAAATCTCAACTATAATGAATTAACGAAATTGGTGAAGGAATATAAACAGTTCAAGAAATCTACGATCAGCTCCAGCATATCAATTCTGGTCTCTTCAATTGTAATGAGGCACGTGAAAACATTACTGGCAAAAGCATAAATGGTTCACTCAAACATAAAAGATAAACAATCAGACAGAAGAACAATGTGGTTCAATAAGATGGGTCGAACTTAGCTTTATTGCCATCATACAGTACTAAAGTAAGAGTACAAAACTTATGAGAGAGATGAAAGTATCCGCCTCGGAACAAACTTGTAGTTCCATAAATAATCATTGTTTACTCGAATGTGTCTAGCAATTATAAGTATGTTACACCTGGGGAAGGGTACAATAATAATGGCACAAACCAACTTGTATGCTCACAATTCAGATTCAGCTAGGATCAAAAGCAATTATCCCTTGTCCCTATACAGTTAAACGTACATCTACTCACAAAGGCCGTTGTCAGCTCAAAGTTCAAGCTAGAGAAGATGCCTCATTTCTATAACCCGAAGGAGATGTGTTATATTTTTTGTGAAAGCAACATCAGAGGTTGGTGTTTCGCGTAAATGATGGTAATGGCATGGCCTCTTGCGGACGAAGAATGACAAGCACACCAAACATCCCCAGCATAGGAAGAACGAGAAGCCATTTTAACAGCTTATAATAATGAAAATGGAATGTCAAGGAGAAATCATCAGAGAAATATAGCCCATTTTTGTCAACCATCTCCACCAACACTGTACCAGCAGTCCTCACAGAAACAGTTGGGAGCATAAGCCGATGTTTTCCAGGTTGATTAAATATCTTATTTTGCTTAATAGTTCTATCACCTTGGTAATTGCCGGGTACTAACAAACTCACCTGTGTAATAATTGAGAAATAAAAAAAGGACCATTACTCACCAGTAAACAGCGAGAGAGATTAATAGAAGTCAAACTTGACTACAAGGTAAAGCTCTTTTACCGTGACATTATATGGAGCTTGAGACCCAGATGGGTATCTGTATCTATCAAAAATTTCTATTTCAACCCAAAAGCTCTTGCCTTCTTCATCGCGGAAAGCTCTTGATGATGGAGTAACATAGACTCCCTCACGATCTAATCGATATGCAGCATTATTTCTCCCTTGGTTAGGTGATCTCCATGACTGCAGTTGATATCATGCAGATACTACTGATCAAAGTTCTTAACCAAGCAAAGCCAAAAAAGGATGATCTTGTTGAGTACCTTGAGGGGATGATGTGGAGAAGGTGTCGAGAAACAGAAGACATTGCCATTCATGGTAGTCACAATAAGATCGAGGTCATCTCCACCATCAACATTGTCAGCCAAGACCATGCTGTATCTGTGAACAAAAGCAGAGAAAAGATGTCCAAATATAGCTTTTTTTAAAAGAGAACAGAAGAAAACAGAAATAGAGAATCTAAGGATATATCTTACGATGTTTCACCGATGTCTACAACATCAGCACATGATGTAGGTCCGTCTATGAGATACAAGTAACCATCAAATGATGTAGTGACGATTGTAAGCCCTTTTTTCTTTTGCCCATGTTTGGTCAAATCAACAAGAAGAACTTGATTCATCACTCTACCATGAGTCCTGTAAGGATATGGGCGTATAATGGAGCCATCCTTGCCACTCAGAACATAAATATTCCCTGAAACTGTTGGAACAACGATATCGGTATGGCCATCCCCATCCACATCACCAACGGCAGGTCCCTGGGGTTTTAAAAGTTTTGCATTCATATCACACTCCGCCTAGTTGAAAATTTAAGGAGACAGGAAACCATAGTGTACCTGAGGAACAAGGCTTTTAAGATGATTTTCCCAAATTTCTTTGCCCTGTGCAGTCCATGCAGCAACATTCCCATGTGAATCTGTAGTAACTAGTTCAATCTTGCCATCGTCATTTATATCAGCTGCAATTACTGCTCCTTGGATGTCAGCCATTTCAAGAGGAAACTTATCCCTCACTTTCCCTGACACAGTAAATCTTTAAGCCTTCAAAACATTATGATGATGCACAATAATATTTTTGCTTTGAAATGGTAAAGGCTATGATGCACAATAATATATATAGATCAGACTACAAAAGGATGCTCTTGCTTATTCCTCTACAAGATAGACATGTCTACAACCCACGTCAATGGATACAGTTGCACCAATCAACTACCTATTGGTTTCAACCAGGAACGACCTCAAACTCATGGGCTTAATCAATCTAAAAGGAAAGCTAGCAGGGAAAGGGCACATGCAAGCTTTAGAAGAAAATGGCACAAAGTAAAAACATCATGACATAAAAGGGGTATTTACTTTTCAGGTGGATCATAGAAATTTGAATGTTTAAAGATGCTTAAAAAGTATATAGTAACATGACAAGAACATAAAACAAATGAAGACCGATTACCCTTGTGATCCAAGACATAAAACAATCCATAAGAGGTCCCAACTAGAATGTCCAAATTTCCATCACCATCCAAATCAACTACCGTAGGGGAAGAGTGGATGTAGGGACGGAAGCTCCCTGAGTCAGTACTTAGGTCCAGTTGTTGAGTCCATTTAACTTGCTTGGTATCAAGATTAAAAACAACAATACCACCAGATACATATTTTCCAATCTCAATGTCTCCAAGCTCCTTCAAATGCTCCGAATTTTGATAGTACCTGTTGATTAAAGATCAGTCGGCAGTGATATATGCACTAGACAAAACTAGCAATAGTTGTTGCCAATGCTAGTAGACACCTAAAATGAAGCAAACAAAGGGGTATACATCGACATAAAACTAAGACATGAGTTACTACAACGCACATGTGTTCCATAAGAAATTTAAGCGTCCTCAATTAGCAAAGATGAGAGACATCAAGGAAGTAGTGGCTGAGACACAAATAACCACTCAAGCTCTTAAGACTCTACTAATTGCACTATTTGTTAGAGCTAACCTGTGCTTTGAAATCAACCTATCCAATGCAGAGCTGATTCAAGATTAGTAACAACCTAACCAGCATGTTCAACAAGCCTAGCAACGATCAGATTATAGATAAGAACTGCTTTCCCGAAAGCTAACATGTTTTGCAAGTGACAATTATAAAAACATGTTTTGCAGTTTTCATAAGCACGCACTGCACCAGGAAAATATAGTAACTTTCTAACGACACAATAAATGAAGCAATCAGCAGAGACACAGTCAGCAGAGCGAAACAAGACAGCATTACGAACAAAAGCAGCACTTCATAAGAGAGAACTTACTCATGGTCAAAGAAATAGGAAACTGCAACAATCATCTCTGACACCCCATCATTGTCAATGTCTGCTATGACCTGATACAAATGATAAGACCCTTAAAAGTATAAACCCATCAGGATCATAATAAATATCTATCTTATAACCTTGTAAAAAACTTACAGGCGTACACAAAACATGAGCATCAATAGCCACATAATCCTCTACTTTCTCATGCTCTGGCTCCTGAAATTCTTCATCATCCCACGCATGCTCATCAACGTAATCATCATAATCGTAATTATACTCATCTGCCAACTCATCACTGTCACGAAATAACTCAAAAGATGAATCAGCATCCGCTTCTAGACCTTCTTCATTTTCCACAGTTGCAGCTTGAACATCTTCCTCAGCTCTTTTTGACACGCCATCTTCAAGAAGCCTTCTTCCGGTATTGGTTCCATTTTCCAAATTCCTAATTTTCTCATTTTCAGAACTCAGAATACTATTGTTTAAGTTAGCCATGTTAGTTTCTGCATCATCTAAACTGTTATTTTTTCCCTTGTGGTCCTCTAAATTAGAAGAGTTAACATGTGAAACTTCTGATGGCAAAGATATTGAAGCATTAAGTGCATCATGGTGGACTTCTTCCACAACAAAATGTGTCTCATTGTGAACAGTCGATGCTGTAGAGTCTGAATGGTTGCCACTGAGAACTAGAGCTCATTGGGGACTCTTACAACGAAGGTCTCATTGTTAACAAAGCCGAGGCTTGTTAGAGTCCTGATGGTTGGCCACTGTCCCTTGCAATAGATGCATTATGACCTAAAAGAAAATTTTCACATCTATGATATGTCATAGGATATAGTAAAAGTTGATGCAGGTCAAACCCACGGCTTTCCACTTCAAGAGGCCATAGGGATTATCATACGACGGGAAATGTTAATTAAATGACATGCATGAGTATCTCCTGTAACACAAAGATATGATCACTTCAAGAAACTAGTCATTCCATAGTAGCTTGTTAAATCTAAATAGATACTGAAGGCTGAATCCAGGCTAAATCTCAATGGAAAACACTGAAATAAGACAAAACATACAAACAGGGAGCGCTTTAAGTCTAAGGCTGGGCAATGGAATGGGATGTTCCTGTACCGGTCCGGTTCGGTTGCCTACGGAACGGAACCGAGGTTTGGTAATGGTGTACCGCTACCGGTTTATTCCGGTTCTGGTCCGGTCCGGTTCCGGTCTGGTTTTGATTAATTAATATTTATTAATTAATTTATATTAAATATTTATAAAATATAATTTATATTTTATATATTAAATAATAAATACTACCCAAGTAACCTAACTATCCCCTATTAGTATTACATTCGAGACTAAGTGAAACAGAAACCCTTCCTAGAAGGTGGTTGCATAAACTATGCACCTTTACCTAATAGTTGTAATTGAAATTGAATTTGTAATACAAATTTTAATAAATTAAATTGATATTTTTGTAATTTGTGTAGTTTGTTTTATCCTTTTTTTTATTTTTTAATTTTTGAAATACAAATTAATGTGTTTTACTTTGCAAAGTTATAATATAAATTATAAAGTATAACATAGTTAAGAATAATACGTAATAACTTATAAATCCAAAGATATAAATCTTGAGAAACTTAATTAGACTTAACCTGCACACTTAATAAGTAAAAAAATTTAAAAAACCATCTTTAAAATAAACTTAAGTAAAAAATTCCATTATAAAAATAAATATTATTAATTTAAATTTAGAAAAATAAAATAAAAATTCATATTTTCGTAATTCAATTTTTTTTTTTTTTTGAAATAACTAGATGTGTCGTCCCGTTCCATCCCGGTATATAGTGAGACGGGACGGAACCAAGTATCCATCCCGGTAATTCCGGTCCGGTTCATCCGGGTACCGGTCAACGAACCGGTCAACTCGTCCCGTTCCGGTCCGGTGATCCCGTTCCGGTCCATTGCCCAGTCTTATTTAAGTCCATGAAACATGATAAGATACCCAATTATAGATGAAATGTTTCCCAAGGTACCAGAATACAAGTGACAAACCATAATACATACTAGAAGAAAGAATTCAAACTGGATAATTTACAGTTTAAGAGGCAGTAAATTTTGATCCCAGCATTATTAACTTATGAAATTAATGAATGAAGTTAAATTTCTGCTGCTTCAGACTTCTAACAAGTGTCATAGCACACTTGGAAAAGAAAAGATCACTGCGATTCTATTCTGGTTCAGTTTTGTATATGTAAGTAAAACAAACAGGCATTAAAAGAGGAAAAAAAGATAAATCAATGGAAAATTTCCAGAATTTCTATGCCCATTTTGACTTGCACGTACATACCTAGTGAAGTCCAACTAAGTGAGGTCTAGGGAGGTAGAATCTACACAAACCTTACCACTACCTCATGGAGGTAGAGATGCATTTGACATGCATGTAATAAAGGGAAATACTTACGGACTACAGATTCCATCAGGTGCTCCTGGATTAGTTGGTCATCGTGGACATCCGGATGAGAACGGTCCACAGGGACTGAATTCAAACCTACATACCAATTCTTTTTGACCTTCAACCGAGGAATCTCAAGTTTATCAGACATCAAGTATCCTGACACCCTATTTAGATGCTAACCATGTCATGTTGAATAAAGAAAATATCTGATTACTAAAAGAAGACAATATAAAGAAAGATGCTGTAGCATTACCTGAAAAAGAGCACCTCACCATTGTAGGTGGCCAAACCGATCTCCCTCACTCCATCCTTGTCAATGTCATACAGTAAAGGACTGGAATGAATGGTAGATTGATGAAAAGCTGGCCATCCTGATAAGGTGAAGTAATATAATTAACATAAATATCATCCCCGTTTTACATAATTCTCACATTTCATGAGTATTCTTCAATAAAAATATTCATATAACACTATTTTGTCCTTCGATATGCCAAATTTGAATTCAGATCCAATTTATAAGCTAGTTTGGGTGACTGTGCACCAGGTACGGGTATTTCCAGTCTTCTGTGGCCAACCAAATAGTTCTCATTTAAATTTTCATAGAAGTGCTTGAATGTACTCTCACTACCAACCTCCCACAAATTATACCTGGCAGTTTATCTCCATCAGAACCTTCCAGAACTTCCAAGTAATGAACAAATGAAGGTACTACAACCTCAAGCTTCCCATCACTGCACATAGAAATTGAAAATATTGTTAGGATGAATAAATGAGCCAAAAGGAATATATTAAGAAAACATTGCAATGATATGCTAAACTCCAAAAAATCATAGTCGTCAAATTTGGTAGAACTGGTATGATGGTACATTTTGCTTTTATTCATCTCTTTGATGCAAGGGGAGTGTGCTTGAAGACACACTCACTTACCATGTAAATTCACTGGTTATCTCTCTTATAAATTCCAGCCACCAGAACAAAGAAAATCAATATGATTTAACTTTCTTTTTTCTCTTTCATCACAGTTCCACTGATTAAACAAGTTTGTGACAGTAAGTTAATGCAGAACTCTTAAAACTAAAGAATCACAATCCAAGGAACAAATACAGAACATGTCAAACAAAATGAATTACAGAACAAAGAAAATTCCAGCCACCAGAACAAAGAAAATCAATATGTTTAACTTTCTTTTTTCTCTTTCATCACAGTTCCATTGATTAAACAAGTTTGTGACAGTAAGTTAATGCAGAACTCTTACCACTAAAAAATCACAATCCAAGAAACAAATACAGAACATGTCAAACAAAATAAATTACAGAACAAAAATCAGAAGCTTGTATCATGTTACCTGTTAATGTCAGCTATCAAGGGCGAGGCATACACGCTAGAACTAACTTCTGTCTGCCATCTTAGCTCCAAATGCTGGGGGCATTGTGTATTCAGCAATTCATCCTCATCTCTGCAGAATACATTTTAAAGAACTCAACAATTTTTCAATTGTCTTGTTGATAAGCAAAAAAGTTGAAGCATTTTTTTAACCATTTCTCTCACGATGTCAAATAAAAAACAGAGAAGGGAAGAATTTCCATACAAACTGGAACTTCATAGGTCCACCAAAAAAGAAACTAAGAATGAGAGCATATTCCCCAAACGGAAAAAGATTAAAAAATGTCCCTAAATTATTAGAAATGGCTCTAAATTCTGCTCCTTCCACTTATTGGGTGAAAATGCCTATAATGTCTTAGAAATGGCTCAAAAATACTCTCCCTACACCTATTGGAACAAGCTTGCCCCTAAAGTTATTTTCAGGCATAAAACTGACCCTTCAATAACGACAAAATTATATGAAATTTAATCAAATACGTGGACTTATTTATTGGTCCCATAAAATTTGAACTAGCATATATTGCGATGTCATTTCTTTCAAAAATTTGAGCATTGCGGGGCTGCTTATCTCAAGCTTAGTATTTACAAAAAGTTTATATATTGTATATATCACAATTCACAATTATGTCAGTACTTGAGAGCCAGCCATAAGCATCCATTTTTCATGGGACCATGGGAGTTGATGATAGTTTAATTATCAACTAAATAGATCTTGTGAGAACTAGTGAAGGCCATGGGCACGTATTTAATGAAGGCCACATATTTAGTTAAAATTTAAGGATATACTTTATCCAATAGGTGGAACTTGGAAGAGGCATTTTTGAGCCACTTCTACTACATTAAGGATATTTTTTATCCAATAGGTGGAAGAGGGTCAAATTTTATCCAATAGATGGAAGGAAGACATATTTTACCCTTTTCCGTTCCTCAAACATACAGTCTCAACTTTATTTTAATCTGCAAGAGCTCTTACTGCTTTCTTAGTCTATCATCAACTAACTGCAAACATCGCTAAACACGGTTTGAAACTGACAAAAGAAAAATCACGAAATAAGTAGAGAAATTTCCAATAATTACTACTCCCTCCATTCCAAAAAGAATGGCACATTTCCGTATCAATCTATTCCAAAATGAATAACACATTTCTAAATTCAGAAATAATTTAACTTGAACTTTTCATTTTACCCTTAATAAGAAGCTTTTATAACCACAGAAATGTTATGGCATATTTAAAACCAGCAGTTTCAAAAGCTTTATAACAACACAATTGTTCCGACCACAAGTTTCAAAACTATTCCCTTTTGTCGTAAACTTTGTAGCCAATCAACCTATGTCGTATAAATTGAAATAGGAAGAGTATAAACAACAAGGAAGCAAGAGTTGAAAACAAACATCTCTCTTACAACAACATTAAATCAGCATACAAATTTTCCATGGTGCGTCTAACTGAATATAAAAGAGATTGACTGAACTCCAAATATAGCTATACAAAATAGGAGATTGATCAAAATACACGCTAATACACACAACAAATACTCATTAAACACTAAAGAATACAAATGCAGCTAAAATTACAACCAAAAATTAGCATTACAGTCAAATCAACAAATTTTCCACAGCACAAGTAAACACATAGGAGATTGAAGTGAATCGAAACATTACATATTTGGATAAGCACTAGAATCATCTGTAGCTTCTCGTTCTCTGAATTTGTTAGTCTTCGTTTCCTCCGATTGCAAATGAGAGAAATTCGACGAAAGGATGAGAAAACAGAGTAAAAAAACCCTAGTTTTCATCTAGATCGTCGATTTGAATCACAATTTTCGCAATTTTGATTAGCTAAATCTTCGAAAATGCAAAAAAAATTGAAGTGAATTTTAACGAGAATCGAAGAGTTTTACTAAAACCCTAACAATTAGGGGTTTTTTCCAGAGGATTTACGAGATATTGAAGGGTGAAGAATTTTGGAGCTGAAATCAGGAAGTTGCAGAGCTAAAATAGTCAAAATGCTTCTTCAGTTTAAGTTTGATAATAATAAAAAAGTAACCCTTAATTTGGATAAATTTGCAATTTTAGTATACAATATTTTCTTAAGGGCTAACATATCATAATTTAAATTTGGAGATTGATTTTAGATTAATTATTTAATTCTAAAATAATTTTCTAATATAGAATCATATATTTATATAAAAGAAAATCCTAAGTTCGCCTACGTGGCACCAACACAAGCAAAAATTTCCTTTTAATTTTATTTATTTCTAGAACTAGTCTTTCTCTTTCATTAAAAGTTGCAACTTTTTGAAAAATTGACTTTTATGAAAATTTGCGACTTCTTTGAAAAGCTGCGACTTTAATGAAGAATTGTGACTTTAATGAAGAGTTGCGACTTTATGAAAAGTTGTGATTTTAATGAATAGTTGCGACTTCTTTCAAAAGTTGTGAGTTGCGACTTTTATGAAAGGTTGTAAACTTTTCGAAGAGTTGCAATTTTTCCAAATAGTTCTAACATTTTAGATAAGGCACAATAAACATTTGTTCACACTACCCTTTGTTGTCTATAAATAGAGTGATTTCTTCTCATTTTAAAACAACAAAAAATTATGATCTTCTTCTTCTACTTGTGTAAAATTAAATATTCGTGTGCTTTGCTCCTGTTGAGTGACATACTGACACCACTATTTTTGTATCAATAAGTTGGTGAATAAAATTATTTCATCCTGAGAAGATGTAATTCTTTAAACATATGGTATTGGAGAGTAATAGTTTTCTTAAATGGACATTGTGCATTCACTGGATTAATTTTTTTTTTCTAGTTCATTTTATTTTTACATATCCTTGTATGTTTTTTTACACTCATTAATTTATACGTATGATATTAATTGTTATTGTTGAGTACATATTTAAACTCTATTGTTTATATTTCTGCAAAGTTATTGTCTCCCGTTATATTGAATATATACTCATATAGTACATACATCTCATTGTTCAAAAAACAATTGTTATACTCAGTTTCAGGAATTCATATTTTGATATTCTATATTAAATTCTATAATTTACTATATATAAACTTACATACTATCTATTTATTTTTACATATATAATCAAGTGAATAAATTTATTATGCAGTTCAAAAAGTAATAATTGCTTTCATGTTTCAAAGCGTAATTTCGAATTTGAATTATATTCACAAATTTTGAATGTTCTCCTCCTTAGAACAGATATCCACAATTGTATAATCTATGCAACTTAAATGTTTCTGTTTCTTAAGAAATGCATTTGTATATATATTCTTATTTTCTTCTTTATTTTCCTTTGGTAAAATGCATAAGTACCTTTACAACATGTGCCCAAAATCTCAGAGACACATTTATACTATACTAAGGTCCTATTACCCCATAACTTATTTTATAAATAATTTTCTACCCCTTTTCAGCATACGTGAGACTCTTAGGTTATGTGATAATTACAAATAATTAAATTTCTTTTGGAATATTGCTATTTTAAGAATCTATGTTTCCATTGTTTTTAATGTGTGGATATTAGTATAAGAATATTTGTAAGTTCAATGCAATTATTATTTTTGACCACGCGAAGTGCAGACAAATTACCTAGTTTATATATATTTGGTGATTTTTCTCCCTCTTTTGTGAAACTTTTTTTCCCTCAAAATCAATTTTTCCATCCCTAAATTGCTCAAAGTAGAACATTAGAAGTTTTTTCCTTTATTTTTTGGAAAAAGGGTCAAATATGCCCCTAAACTATTCGAAAAGGTCTAGATATACCATTCTTTTAAAGTTTGGCTCACTCATGCCCTCGCCGTATAATTTTGGTCCAAATATGCCCTTATGGGCGTTAGTTGCCATGTTGGACATATCCAACTCATTTTTTTATTTTTTTAAATGCCACATAGAATTGTCATGTCATTTTGATTTTACCACATGATATTTATTTGAAAATGGAAAGATATTCGGACTCATAAACACCTAATCCGACCCATAAACAATCCTTTGAAATTCACTATTCCACCCATTTTTAACAATTTTCTGTTATTTTTATTTTTTGGTATATTCCAGAAAATGCGTATGATTAATAAAAATAGGAAAAATATGGAACATATTCAAATTAACGCCCATTTAATTTACAAATAAAAATAATAACATACAATTCTAACATTTTCATATTTTTTTTTAATTTTATTTTTCTGTTAAATCTCGAAAATGAATAATTGATTTAATAAAAAAATATGAAAAAATATAAATTAAAGCAAAAAGTTCACAAATAAATATGGTACATTTAATCTAAAATTTTTTTTAAATTATTTTTTTTGACAAAATCCGAAAATTGAGTAATTATTAATAAAAAAAGGAAAAAATTACACAAAAATAAAACAAAAAAAAAAAAAAAAAAAAAAAAAAAAAAAAAAAATTTTATGTCAAAATCACAAATAGATATAGCAACCTTAAATTCAATAATTTCAATAGTTTTTTTTATTTTATATTTTTTTCATATTTTCCTATTTTTTATTTGTAAATGTTTTGCATAATTTTTATATTTTTTCATATTCTTTTTGTTAATAAACTCATTTTTGGGATTTGCCACAAAAATTAAAAATTAAAAAATATTGAAATTGTTGAATTTAATGTTACTGTATTTATTTTTTAATTTTTGGCGTTAATTTATATTTTTTTATATTATTGATCAATCTATTACTCATTTTCGGAATTTATCAAAAAAATAAAAACTTTTTAAAAAAGTGTTTAAATTGAATTTAAGGTTACTATAATTAGTTGTGAATGTTTTGCATTTAATTTATATTTTTTTCATATTCTTCCTATTTTTTTATTAATCAATTACTCATTTTCGGAATTTATCAAAAAAAATTCAAATTAAACTAAATTTTTGAAAATCGGTCGGATGATTTATTTAAAAATGGGTTAATTTATGGGTCGGATTAGGTGTTTTATGAGTCCGAATATCTTTTTTCATTTTCATATAAATGTCATGTGATAAGGTCAAAATGACATGACGATTCCATGTGACATTTAAAGAAAGAGAAAAGACATAAAGTGACACCTGAAGTTGTCCTGAATTTTCAAAAAGACACCTAAACTACGCAAGTGTCCATTACCCCCCTAAACAATTCTGAAATGATATTATTACATCATTTATTATTCACCAAGCATGGAGAGTGTATGCACTCTCTTAAATAGCGTGAACAAAAAAAAATGAATATACTTTTATTTTTGCAAGTATTTTGCTATAAAATACATTTTCTTGTTTTTCTTATTATTTTAATTTTTTCTCCTTATTATTATTATTTTTTTCTTTCTTCTTCTTCCAAAAATCATTTTCATCTTAATTGAAGCTCCTCGCTTTAAATGTCACTTTTTATCACAATTTCATCTCCCCTTTTACTACTATTAGTTTAACCATATCTTTAATTTAAAACTATATCTAAATATTACATTACATTCGAATAATTTGACAAGCACATTAGATTTCAAGATGATTATTAGGTATTATTTTAGTTTTTTTAATGTAAATTTCAATTAAATTTTTTCAAAATTCAGAGAATTATGATTCTTTCAAAAAATTTGATCATTCTAGTTTTAAAATTTATATGAAAATGAAACTAAATTAATGGATGACTAGGGAGTATCATATAGTTTTTGTTTATCCAATTTCAATTAAAGTACTTTCAATTTTCGGAAATTATTAAGTATTCTTTTAAATAAAATTATGAGTCTAATTTTGAATTTATAGAAAATGAGTAGTTGATGATACTTCCAAAATTTAAATTATAGAAAACATAATTAATTTGGATCAGTAATTTAGTAAAGTATAAATAATATATGAAACGAATGACCGGGAAGAAAAAAAAGAAAAAGTGAAGGAAAAAAAAAGAAAATGGAGAAGATGGAAGATGAAATAAAATTTAAAATAAATCAAAATTAAAATCCAAAAAGTAAGAGAGAAAGGGAACAAAAAAAAAGGATAAAGATAAAACTTAAAATGAAAAAAAATAATTTAATTAAATTAACACGTGTCATGTATTGATTGTTGTGTGAACACACTTGCTTCTTAAAATTTGGGGCTGATTGAAAAATGGTATAATAATGCCGGTTCATAATTGTTTAGTGGGTAATAGAACAGTTATAAAGTTAAAGTGTCTTTTAAAAATACGAGACAACTTCAATGGTTACTTTATATCTTTTTTCTTTAAAGAAATGAAAAATGAGTTGGATATGTCCAACATGACAACTAACGCCCATAAGGGCATATTTGGACCAAAAGTTGGACGGCGAGAGCATGAGTGAACCAAACTTTAAACAAAGGCTATACGTAGACCTTTTCGAATAGTTTAGAGGGCATATTTAACCTTTTCCCTTATTTCTTAAAAGTAAATTTTAGACATAAAGTCATATTTTATGTGATAGTTATAGTTTTTATAATTGCGCTCATCAGATTTATATAAATTTCTTTCATTTGTATAAATCGTTGGCAACCTCACATTTAAGTAAATCAACCTCTCAATTCAATTTTATGTGTTTGTACATATGCATAAAATTTAAATTTGTATACACTTGAATCGAAATAAAGCATTTCTATAGCAAAATCTATCGCTCGCTTTATACAACACAAATTATACACTGTAATTTGTATAATCTGTGTTTTTATAAAGCGAGAAAGACAAAAGAGAATTGGTAAGAGAAGATTTGTATTTGTATAATTATAAGTGTATATGACAAAAATATATGTATTTGTATATATATAGTTTTCTCTAGCTCTATACACACACAAACACATTTTATACATTTATGTTTGTATAAAGTGAGTGAGGCGAGAAAGAGAATGACGAACGAGAAATTGAGAGTGACGAGCGAGAATTTTAGGGAGAGGGCGAATAACAAATGTTTGATACGAATTACAATTAAATTAAATTGTGGTTATAATATTTATTTAAATTAATAGTTTGTTAATTTATATAACTTTTCTCTTTTTTTTCATCTCTATATTTTCTTATCAATATTATTAGATATATTAAAATAAACTATTCAACTTCCACATTACTTACATTTTTTTACAGATAAATAATAAACATGAAACGCAACAACAAAACAATTGAATAAATAATAAAGAACATATATAAATATGTATAAATAATCATGATACTAAGACTCACGACTTTTTAAATCCAATTAATAATATATATAAATATGTCATTAATTCAATATGTATATTTTATAAAATTACAGAATTATATATGTGTGCACGTATATCTACAAATAATTGTGTGCCACGAGAGATTGATTTATGATCGATTCAAATTTAGTGGATTTAGATTTAATTGGTAATTAATTTTGATTATTTTTATTATCACATTATCGATTCTTAACGATTTGAATAAAAATGAAAACATAATAACAGAAATATTAATATTTTTAAACGTTCTTTTTAATGTTGTAATTGTAAGACTCGTGTTAGCGTGCACGTTCTAACGTACAATTTAACATGCTTCCACTTCTTGTAGGCACTATTATTTTTCAGTCCGTCAGCATGAGGACTTGTGTCATTCCCATTAACAGCATCCTACAATTCCTCTCCCACAAGGTATGATTCCATACATGTCTTCAATACCTTGTAATTGGACTGATTCAACAACTCCATCCCCAGTCCATTAACACAACAACTAAAATCCATATCAACAAACCAGTTGAATCTACCACTAACCCATCTTGAATAAAATTCAAAAGTCAAAAAATGACTATGACTCTTATACCATGTAAAGAATAGCAGAAGAAGAGTATAATTGGGGAACCTTCTGCTAGCCCAAGATCGTTAACTAAGATCGAAAGATTCAACTAAGGAAGAGGAAGCTAGAAAGGAGAAAGAGTATTTTGGATAAAAGTACTTTGATATAGAATAAGACTATTTGATTTGGATTGCTTACAAATGTACAAGACCATCCATATTTATAATTGTTCACGAATGGTTCTAGAAATTCTTCTAGAAACTTCTACAAAGAAAATTATAGTGAAACTTTATCTTCTAGATATCTAGATATTGTTTATCTAGAAAGTATCCTATTTCCTATTATAGAAACATTATTAGAACAATCTATTCATATTCCCAAATCAACTTATCATTTTGTCACAGTTTATCCGGTGGAGGACAATCTAAAATAAAAAGTTATATTTTGCAAGCCCATTCGGAGAAGAAACATTCCAAACAATGAATAAAAAAACAGAAAATAACTCTAAAGACATCGATATTGATAGTACAAGAAAATAGAGATAACAACTTTTGAAAAAGAGTCCGAAAAATGATAAAGAATATTGTGTTTCCTCTTAACAATTGAATCTCTCTCAATATAGGCAATACGTCAAAAAGGTTTATGGAAAGGGAAAAAATGCATAGAGATATGGAAATGATGGAGATTCATGTGGGAAATGACACGTGGAAAGCTCAATTGTTGTTCTGTCACGACCCAAAAAGGACGCCGACTTGGACTGGCCAACCCACACTTACCATACTTATGTGATGAGTGGCGGGGGAGGACCGGGGCCGCCCCCCCCCCCACACCAACCAATCTGGAAACCTTAACATTTCAATAATAATCAACAGAAAAGTAATGCGGAAGACTGTTTAAAATCATTAATAAAAAAGCCCACATTTATAACTTCTACTAAATTCAACATTTCTTATTCATTATCCCCCAAAATCTGGAAGTCATCACCACAAGAAATCTATGATCAAATTTACTAAACTAAGAGTATTCTAAAAAGTCAAAATAACAAAACGCTAGGTCCATAACCTACTCCACCGAGATTCGTGATCAAGCCAAGCAAATTATCAAATCCTTGTGTCTCTTCGTTTGTCTCTCTTCGTGCCGATTTCCCTCTACTTTCGGTTCGCCGATCTTTCTTGTTCTTATCAAACCCTCTTTCTTTTACCCTAATTAGCATATAATTAAGTATAAAAGATGCAATAATAACCCACTAATTAAACGTAAGGTTACCTCTTAAACCTCCCAGTTATATTAGACTTATTAACATATTACACCCAACACTTAAAATTAAGCAGGAAAATAGTCCAAAACGCCCTTAAATTAACAGAACAGACTTCGACCCAGCCCTGTGGATTGTACGTAACCGTGAACGGGATCACGTCCGTGCCTGCGACGGTACCGTGTCCGCAGGTCGTCGTCAAGGTTAGAGGACAATTTCCAGCCATAAGGGCTCTTGTGACCGGTCCGGGCACGCTGTGACCAGTCCTGTTCATGCCATTTCCGTCACGCAAGTTCAGAGGAGTCGAATTTTCAGTTGATCACCAATTTCAGGCATTTCTAAGTTGTTTTGAAACGAGACCCCCCCTCGAGTGCTAGTCGTGCAGCATTGACGGTCGTACGTGGGGTCCGTTGTTTCAGCCAGGGTTGTCCACGAAATAATAATCTGCTGGCTCAAAACGAACTAAACAGGTCGTTATCCAATAGATACCAAATTTACCCACGTGCGTCCTCGCACGATCACAAAGAAGCAAAAAACAAGGGTGAGAAGGCAGTACCTGAATCTTGAAATAGATGTGGGGTATCCTTTCTGGCACTATATATGCTCCTTTCCCAAGTGGCTTCGTCAACGGTTCGATTCTTCCATGGCACCTTGATGGATGCAATCTCCCTGAACCAACTGGCGAAATTCTCTATCTAAAATAGTGACAGGCTCCCCTATAAAGACACAAATTCTCATCAGCAAAACTGAAATCCCAAACGGATATAGTAGTTTCCATCCCATGGTATTTTTTCAACATCGACAATGGAATACCGGATGTACTACGGCCAGCCCGTGGGAGGAAAGGCAACTCATATGCCACCTCTCCGACTCGGCTTTAGTACTTCAAAGGGACTAATGTACCTTGGGCTTAGCTGCCTCTTTTACCAAACAGCATTAACCCCTTCATTGGCGAAACTCTTCAACAGATCTGGTTCACCCTCCATGAACGGTCTAAGTCTTCTAACCTTTCGATCTGCATATTTTTTTTGCCTACTTGTGCGAGATTGGCTAGAAGGTTTTCTTGAATAGATTTCACGTCTCTACGAATCCCTGTCAGGAGATCAGTCACCCCAAGGTCTAACCCGAATGCCTCAAACCAACCATATGGGATACCTTACGCCACAAACAAATTTTTTTTCCCCCTTCCGACCATACAATGCGTCTAAGGGGGCCAGTCAATACTTGTAGTGATAGTATATTGTTATGAAACTCTGCGAAGGTGTAAGATGAAACGTATCCGAATGGCCACCAAACAGGTTAGATCTACGCATGCACGACCATTATCCTCACACACTGAATCGTTCGCTTAGATGTGATCCGTGGGCTGGGGGTGAAATTGCAGTTCTAAGGTTCCAACTAGTACCTATTTCTGTGCATGCAAGTTCTCCAAAACTTTAGGGAGTGAAACGACGTACTTCTATTGCTAGATGTGGACAGTTGGCACCCCATGCAATGTCGATAACAACGGTCTGAGATGTTAAAGTTTGGTAACTTTTGCATTATATGTCACCTTGACCGGAGTATGATAATGAGCAGACACTTAGTTCACCTATCAGACATCACCAAATAGAGTCATACCTTACCAGTTCTTTGTGAAGACCACCACGAAATCCATGTTGCACTTTCTCTCCTTTTCCAGTTCAGGTAATGGGCATTCTCTGAAGGTTTCCGTCCTGGGCCTTTGGTTGTTCATACTTACTGTGTGTGATAAGTTTGGCATTTGGCAGCATAAATCCTACAATACCACGCTTCATTTCTTAATCACAAAAGGTTGTTGCTTTTGGTCACGGGGACATCTTTGGTGTGGCACCTCGGATGTATCGAATACCTTGAACTATGAAGCCTATGTAAGATAAGTGGTTGATAAAAATTCATCGACGCGGAGTCACATAATACCCTTCCTTTAAGTCCTGCCATAAAACAACCTTGCATCATCGATTGTCTGCCTCTTAGCCTTACCTTGCCACACTTATATCGGCACCGGATCAATTGTTCATCATTAAACGCTTTCCACCTTAACTGGCCAAGGTAAGCGAAGATCGTTGCCTCCACACAAGGCTAAAAAATCCGTCCCTTCTCATTTACTTCTAACTCATAATAGTCATTAGACGAGTTTGATGCAACACTCCATGGCCAATGGGCGTTGCTAGGAGCTTGCAATGTGAGCTAGACTTCCCATGCTTGGACCCGCCTTTCTACTTTTTAAAGCATTGTCCGGTACAACATTAGGCCTTTCCCACGGATGATACAAAATAGTGATTGTCGGAGAGTCTTCAGTAGTTCCATCCATCTCCTTTGTCTACAATTCAAAATCTATCGGAGAAAGACATACTCTGGAGACACAATGATCTCAGCTAATAGATCCTTCCACTTAACCCACATATAATATGTGTCTTTCGCATTGCTTTAATGGTCGAACCCACCGCAGCCAACTCTAATCATAGCTGGTTCGGTATATATTACGTTTTTGCATTGCACCTTTATATGCCTCAGATAAGCAGAAGGAATGTCATACTTTTTCTCTTTGCTATTAGTACTGCACCCAAACCAGAATAGGAGACATACACATATATAAAACAATTATAGTTCGTTACCACTCCTCTGGCCATATGGTAAGGTGTAGGTGCGTGTAGTCAACAGAGTCTTGAAGCTTCTGAAAGCTTTCCTCACACTCATCCGACCCATACAAATGGAACTATTTTGCTTAGTCAAGTCGTGGCAATTGGTGCCTAATAGACGAGAATCCCTTGACAAATCGACGGTAATACTGGCTAAAATGAAAACAAGATTGCTTATTATGACACATTGGGGCGTCTTACCCAATTATCTTCATGCTTTCGAATTTAGAAGGATCACCATTCATCCAGCTTAGATAGACCAAGTGCCCACAAGGAAGGATCACTGCATTATGCCAAAAATAACTACTTAGAGAATGTGTGTGCATGTACAATGCTTTTTTCTCCCTCAACATTTCCTAATACTATTTGACTCAAAATGCCTGCCCGTCATTGTTCCTCTTACTTTTAGAGTATTATCCGTGAGGATCCTCAATAAATACGATAGATAATAGAGATCCAAATATGGCTTAAATATTCTTTCCGTTGCATCAAACTCTGTTTAGTGAAGCTTTTTTGATCAGGGCATTCGCTTAAGACCAAAAGAAACTCATACAAATTCGTAGCCCCATACCTGGTTCTAAGAAGCAGTTCTGTTGCACCCATCCTGTTGCCCGTATGTTTTCAAATGATGATAATCGGTGATCTCAAGTCAATATTTAGAGAAGGACGCAAGCACCTTGTAAAGCTGAGCGAACAAGTATCGCATAGCGAAGGAAGCGGATAATTGTTCTTTATGGTTACCTTGTGCATAGTTGCCTGTTGTTTTTAGTATATTGTAACAATTCTCGAAAACTCCAGACCTTCTCTTCACAAACTAAAAACGGAGCACCCCAAGGAGATTGCAATTGGTATAATGAAGCATTTTGCTCAACAATCTCTTGAGTTGGGCTTTTGTAGGTCTGTTATCTCAACTCCGCGGGGGAGCCCCTTCTATAGTAGGGGGTAATATTATAAATGGGGGAGTATACGGGTTCGTAGATCATATTACAGAAGTCAATATCTCTATATCGGTGGGTTTTCTTATACCTAGGCAGATCTGCAGGGATGATGATACATTATCAGAAAACTCCGGACACCGTACAACCGACTGTCAATCATAACTGGTCCCTTGTTGGTTAGTGTCATCCTGGGGATTTATTGAGAGTGTGCCAAGGAAATTGCTGTAAACACCCTTGTACGAACCATTTTTTCTTAGTCAATGATGAAGAAATGGAGTAGAATAGGAGATGATAGCTGCACCTGGAGTTAGTGAAGTGTAGTAACCCTCTACCACCACAACGGATCTGTACCCAGGTTGTGATAAGTCCACCGTTTTAGATTACAATCCAGTATCGCTAAATTGCTGGAGTAAGCCACGTCATACCCAGAATTATGTATCAAAATAACCATTTCTAGTATATTCACAATCTACATAAGTGGTTTGCTCCACATAGAGTTCACCAAACAAGCCCTACTAACCTTTTCCTACCACAGACTCACCCATCCGTGCAGTCGAAACCGAATAGCACATATCAAGTTCTCTTACAATGAAATTTAGACCATAGTAAATGAGTGAAGATGATTTAAGAAAAATGTTGGATTCCAGGATCAAACATACGTGAAGCCCATGCAATCACAAACCAGAAGTATACCTTGTGATGACAGCATCAGATGTCTCCGCTTCGATCTCCCAGGGTGAAGCATGAACACATATGGGCCCTTTCGTTTGTTTGTCAGGTGAACATTCTTCTGACTACGCATAGAGTTGTGAGGCGTGGCCCCAGTGTGCCAATCACCGGCCGTTTGGTGGACCACTACAAATTACCTGCTGACCACCCCGTCTGTCCAGAATAACGGCCTCTATTCCCAGACTACCTCTAACCTCTAGCTATTTGGGATCTATAACTATGTTTGGACAATTCCTTCCTAATTGTCCAGTCTCCCCACATTCAATAGTGCACACTTGCTAGAGTCAAGAATCGAGTCTCTCGAGTTTATGAAGTGTTGACCGGTCTTGAGGTGTGGGAACCCCCAACTACGTGCTTGTAGTGAGACTGAATGGTGCGACGGAAGTTTTTGAGTAACCTCCGGACCCTTGTCCTCTAGAGTAGAACCATTGCAAACTTTCACCTCCTTTCGAACTCTTTGATTGTCGATGCCAATGGAATTGTGCATCTTACTGGACTATGGTCACTCCTGCACCCTCTACTACGAAGTTAGAATTAATTTCTTGAAAAGGTTTCGCTGTTGGCCGATACCTGTAAGCTGAAAATTCGCAAATTGATCCAACCCCTTCCCCCAAACGGCGAATCCGCTCTGTGGGACTATTGAGATTTGATCCCACACAAAAGTTGTTGTAGGTATCTGGATAGTGACAGGAAACTTAGCATCAGTATGCATGACAGAATCACTACCTTGCATTCTAGGCTTAAGAACTCATCCCTTTTTCCTATCCTCAATGGTCCGGGGGATATACTTCTCCTAAACGTTAGGAGTAATGAGGCCCAAGTCATTGTAGTGTGTTGCCTTGTTGTGTTTGCACTCAAATGTATGTACCGCCACCACCTTTTGGCGTTCCCTTGGAAACTGTGTCAACTCACGAAACTCAACACCAAATACCGTATCTTTACTATACTCCATCTTGTTAGTAGCTCATGACAGGTTCAACCAGAAGAAATTCGTAAGCATTTCCTCAGATTTCTGCTGCCTTGAAGATGGAGGGGTTCAATTTCAAGAAACGTATCTGAAAAGTTCTGCTTGATCATTCTCATTATAGGCACCCAGTAGTCAGGCGTGGAACGTGCCTATGTCCAATGATGGCAATCCATCGAGGAGCCATAGGTGGCGGCTATGTGTGGTTGTACTTTCTGTGAATATCGTAGGTGTTTGGTGTGTTGCAGAAAACAATGGAATGGTGCCTGACCCTGAAGAGAACCCACTAAGATAAGCGAGGAACTCGTGATTTGATCATTTTGAGGTAGGTTGGGGGGGCAATTCTATTATGCACTTGTTCATTCTCCCCATCCTTCCCCTTCTCTTGATATCCTGTTGTGGAGGAGTCACCGCTCCTAGTACCAGATTTGGGCTAGTGCTCGTCCTAGTCCGTTAGAGGACGTCCTCCCAGACTCTTCGCGCTGGCCTTTGCCACGGTGTGGACTGTTGGCTACCGTGTCATCAGCGGCTTTGGCTCAGATGCATCTGTCTTGCCTGATGTTGATTGTTGGCGTAGTCGTTGCTCTAGTTCTAACCATCTGCGAAATAGAGTGAGATGGTTAGATACCAAGTTTGTATCACCTAGATACCTAATTGGATCCAGTATAGTAGCCTACGAAGACAAGAAGAATGTTTGAAAGTTCTTAAAGTCTTTATAGGCTCTAACGCAAAAGTAAAGCGTCCCCTTACGTTTCTTTAGTCTTTCTATAGGACACGTGGTTCTTTGGTGGGATGAGACAACAGAACTTAGATGCTCTGATACAATTTGGTCACGAGCCCAAAACGGGACCGGTATGTGTACCCCACTTGTACGCTCCATGTGAGCGACCAACCAATCTAAATACGTCAACATTCAATTGTAATATCAACATAAAGTTAGATGCTGTGAAGAAGTTACTTCTTGAAACTGCCTTATAAAAAACAATTTATAACTACTTAAAATTAACACTATGTAGTTATCCCCAAAATCAAAATTTTTGGTACTTTTTATGGCAGTCATCACCAAAAGTGACACATCTATGATCAAATACTTATACACTAAAGAGTATTCTAAGAAATCTAAATAACAAACAGCTAGTCCATGCCGCGGAAACGTAAAGGGCATCAAAACATGAGGAAGAAGATAGCGTCCAGACTAGAAGCATTAGCTCACACCTTGAATATACGGAGTAGTAAATGAAGACTGGACTAGAGTTACCTGTTGAGTCGAAGATGACGTCAGGTTTGCTTGCACTCCACAAATGTAAAAGCAAGAAGAAAACATAAAATGTAGGTGTGGTGAGTACAAAACACAAGAGTACTGAGTAGGTAATCTCGTCAACTCAAAGAGAAAGCAATATACTCATGTAACATCATAAATCAACTAATATTTTGTTAACAGGTGATCGCAAACAAATATAAAACAGCATATACTATCACCGATGTCAGATCGGTATGAGGACTCCACCCGTCCACACATACTCTTTTGGGATAACATGTCTTAGAGGAGTAGTATTCGCATCTTTCAAAGAGTCATGTTTTTTGTATGTGTTATATTCTCTTGTGTCGGCGTAACGTACAAATCCGATCCCTCGTAGTCTTTTTCCTCTGGTGTCGCGGACGTGACAAATCCGATCCCCTACTATTATGTGGGTCAGAAACGTGACACTCGATCACCTAAATCTCGCGTGTCGGTTCGTGACACCGATCCCCCTGTAACTATATGTGTTCTGGTCGCTGACACACCGATCCCTAAATCACGGGTCGGTTCGTTGACCCCCGTCCTGTCGTATTCGAGCGTGTCGGTTCTGACACTGCCGCCCATAATCTCAAGTTCTTATTAGTAAATCAAGCCTTCTTTTATACTCAAGCATCATCATGTTTTTTTTTTTTTTTTTTTTTGTTGTTTTTTCTTTCATTACTTTAGTTCAGCTAGCCTTCTTTTTAGTAGTCGAATGATGGGCATCATCATTATAAAAGAGATTAGGTTTTATCAGATTGGGATTCCTTCCAAAAGTTTGTCATTATGCTTGTAGCATCACAATCATATATATAACATCACATCATGCATCACACAATGTTAATGAATAGAGAATGCCTATATTATACACCAAACCACATATCATTCGCTTATTTAGGAGTTTAATACGGAGTGGAGCATACAAAAACCATAACTAGTTCCTGTCCGAACGATCGTGATCAAGAAGCAAAAGTGCCTTCAACTATGTTGGTTGTCTGTCACACGCAGTTTCTCTTTCTCTTGCTCGATTTCCCTCTCTTTTCTTGTTGTTTCTTTTTTCGCTACTGCAAAAAGTCCCTCTTTTTCTTTTACCCTAATTCGCATATAATTAAGTTTAAAATGATGGCAATAATAACCCACTATTAACTTAAGGTTGTACTTACTTTTAACTGCCCACGCCAAGTTAATTAGACGGATTATACACAGTGTAAAACCTACAATCTTTTATAATTACAGCAGGGAGAATAGTCAAAAAGCCCCTAAATAAATATTAACAGAATTTCAGGACCCAGCGTGGGTTTGCGTTAACTGCTGCCGGGACTTGCGTCGGCGCGACGGTCCTGTCCTGCAGGTTCGTCGCTAGGTTCAGAGACAGCACAATTTCCACGTACTGAAGGAGTTCTTGTGCCGGTCCGTCATGCCATTTCGTCACGAGCTTCAGAGATGTTCAATGTCAGACCCCAATTTCAGATTTCTTAAGGTTTGAAACGAGAGTCCTCCCTCGTACGGTTCCTTCGTAGCCCATGACGGTCCGTCGGGGGTCCGTTGTTGTCTAAGTGTGGGTTTGCTGAATGAAATAAAACTGCTGTTCTCAAAACGCTTCTTCTCTAACAGCGTGTTACATGTGCAAATGGAGTCATGTGCTTTTAGTTGATATTACAAATGTTAACTCCTTAGCATTGACTTTGATAATGACAAACACACTCATAATCTTTCCACGCAATCACATCAACAAGAAAGGAAACCAAAGCATAACGAAGAAATAAAGATATATCCTGATCTGTAAAATCAATCAGAGATTTAAGAACAAAGATATGTCTTGATCTCTAGAATCACTTAAAGATTTCAGAAATCAATCAAGTATACTCAAGATTTAAGATTGCAGAACAAGAAAGGAAAAAGATAATGTGCATCTATTAAAGGATACTCTCAAGACAACAACATTAGTTAAAAAGACTACAATGAAGAAATTGAAATCAAGGGATACATTCAAGTTTATGAGATCAAAAGATTCAAGACCACAATAAGATCATCATACAAAGGAATAAATTGATTTGTTCATAGACATATCTAATATGGACATGACTCATTAAATCAATTAAAATAAAACCAAGAAATTAACCAGAATCTTGATTCAAACTCCCTTGGGTTTTCGTTAAAGATCAAAGTCCTCCAAAGCTATATAAATCTCTCTTAGCCATAGTTAAGAAGCACACACTTTACTTGAACTTATATGGTAATCTTCTTTTATCTTTCATAAAACTTTGTAGACACTTGAATGAACAATTGCAAAGAAAAGAGAAAAAAAGATCTGAGTATTGGTTATACAAGTAGAGATTGTGTCGGAGAAGAAGATGTGATTTGCGTACTAAACGGGGCTCTTAATTGTAACATTTTGTAACACCCAAGTTCTCAAGAAAATCCTTGTAATCCAAAAGGACTGGACTAGAC
Organism: Solanum habrochaites; assembly: GCA_027704765.1. Classification (NCBI taxonomy): domain Eukaryota; kingdom Viridiplantae; phylum Streptophyta; class Magnoliopsida; order Solanales; family Solanaceae; genus Solanum; species Solanum habrochaites. The sequence goes on along the minus strand of JAKWJA010002497.1, from coordinate 5,136,950 downwards.
ACCAAATTGTGGCTCGAACCAGTATAAAAACACTTTGTGTTATTTCCTTACTGCAAGTTAGTGTAGTATTGTTTGTATTTATCTATTATGTGAAGGTGAAGTCAACCTGGAAAAATTCATGAAGAAGTCGGCCTAAGGATAATTTTTAATTCACCCCTCTAATCTTTCAAAAAAGTCTCAAATGCACTCAAGTGTAATTTAAATGACATTTAACTGACATGTTGATACCTTATCTTTAACCAGAAGCGGATCTAGGATTTGAAGGTTGTGAGTGCAAATGGATCGGTTCCTTTAATTTTGGGTTACAACTTGGATTATTTGTCTTTTTTGATTTTTTAGTAGAATAAATGATTAAAGTGCATGTTAGTTAAAATATGGTCTTTTAGTTCTTCTAAGATGTATGAGCTAATCAAAACAATTTAATAACATTGTTGTTGTGATTTAGAGTGAGCCGTATTCTCTATAAAATTTGAGGAAAAAGAGATTTTCCACATTAATAATTCCAATTTGTATAAACCACTCTAATAGTGTTAACAGTAAATATCATGTATTTTTATTTCTTAGTTGGATGTTGGATGTGCATATATATTCTATAGCTAAAGAAATTATAACTTTGTTTCAACCCACCGTTCTTACTTATCAAGAACATGAAGACTCAGAAGAATCGGGTATAAAGTGAAATGACCTCGACGAAGAGTATCTCGTTTTTAGTTTATTTGTTTTAAAACTACTTCAAATAAAAAAAAAACAATATTAATACTCATTCAAGAGATCATATAATTAGTGAAAAAATATAAAAGAATAAGAGCCAATACAGAAAAAAGGAGCCAAATGCATAAAGAATGTAATAGTATCTAAATATATAATGAATCAATGTGATAAAAAAAAGAGTGAGAAGCGTGGTCTACAGAGAGCAACCAAAAAGTCATGTGGCAACTGGAGGAATCGAAAACATACACACACTACGCACACGCACGCACGCAACGCCGCACACACACACACATGACGCAGTAAGGTGTATAGAGTTTATCCAAGTGAATGATTCCCGTTGGCTGGGTACGCGGATTCTCGAGGGGCCCGAAGGAGCTCCCCGTCCAGCTAAATGTGTCCGCCCGCCGCCACGCATACGCGCAAACACACACATGTACATTATATGATGGATAGATGCATACTAAAATTTGCAAGTAGTTTGAGTAGTTACACACCATTTGAAATAGGAATTATAGTTGTTTGTATTCTACCCACACACACAATTAAATTGTATATGTTATTTTTTTCTATATAGTTTATTAATATCTTATACGTTAGTACAAAAACATTTGGTCTTAAATTTTTAAATATTGTGTAGAAAACAAATAATTTTTAGTTTTACATAAGTTAACCGGTGATTATTTTGCAAGTGTCACCATGGTTAAAAGTTTTGACTTGGATGTAAGAACTAAAACTATCCCTCCTTTTTGTAGACATATGCATATAGACGAGTTGTTATCCGAGAAAAAGTCATTTTCATGTGATGTGTGTACAGTGTAATATGGATCAATATTTGTTTCTTTAAGGGGGGTATTGGGTGATGTATATGCAATCTCATTGTGATGTAAAACTATAAGAATAGGACTGTTTATATTTGTGATAAAGATAGTTAATTTTATTAGTATTAATAAAAATTTATCCAATATTATTAAACACCAATTGCTGTTACGAATCAAATTTTTTGTGGGGTGATTCAAGATTAGAGTCCTATCCTAGTGTAAATTGCCATGGAAAATATTAAGTATGTAATTATTTAATATAATCATGTTATGGATAGTATAATATAATGCGATCTATACTCAAAAATAAAACTTGAAAATATATAAATTCTTACGGTTAAAAAAAAGATTTTGAGCGTACCGTCTTCTAAATAAAAGTTTCGCCGATCACTCAAAGAAAAAATAATAACTTTTGTATGGAGCTAAGTCTCATCCAATTTTATTACTACTAAAAAAATTGTCATATATTATAACAATTTTTGGAAGACAGATTAATTCATTTTGGTTGAAGACAGCGAACATTCAATCTATTGCTACCTGATAGATGTGAGATGAGAAGTGAAGAGTAACTTCTAACTTGTAAGTATTAAAAAAAACTGAAATAGATAGAAAATAAATATAAGAATTAAATAATTAGCAAAAACAAATTCAATGTTTGTAATAAAGATATGTAGATTAATGTGAAAAAAATAATCAGGAAATATCAATAACTTGTTATATGTAGAGAGGATAAAAAGTTATAGAAATGACAATTAGATTACACTATTTAATACTATAGATGAGAGAAAGAGACTAATGAAGTAACTTATTCAATCATAATATTTTCGTTTTGACCTATTGTCAACTTTTTGAAATCATTTCGGAATTTCAGTTTAGGCGTATAAGGACTGCATGGAAATGTCTAAATTCATCACACTGAGAACCCAAAGCGGGCAGTGTCCCATTGTGTACACTAATGAGCAAGGTCCGCAGGTTTCTCCCGAATGCAGGAGTTTAGGAGTTGATATAATGAGAGTCGACGCATTCTATTGTACCACATTTTAATTATAATTATAAATATAATCTAGAAATTGAAAAAGATCTTGAGCTTGATAAAATTGCCACACTATATATTGATTGCTTGAGAAAACTGAAATATGTACGTTAAAAGTCATATTGGAGGAGGATGAACTCATAACTATAAATGATTGAACTTTGTGTTGGATTGTAGTTAGGTAAGTAATTATTATATTAATATAAAGTACTTTGAGCACATTTTTTATTTGATGTGAGAGACAAAAAGTTGTAATGTCACTTTGTACACTTTAGTGCTTTACTTATATGTATTAATATATGTAAAACATAACTAGACAAGACACCCTCTCTTCTTTTATAATCTCCATAAAAGTATTTTTTGTGGAATTAACATAATAACTTATAAGAAGTGAAAACAGCAAGGTCTTATGTGTTTCACATATAAGATTAACTGAGCCGAACATCTTTTTCTTAGATATCTAAACAAAGATTTATTCAGTAAACATCATAAATCTATGGCACAAAGTTAAAATAATGACGAGTACGTTAGTCACCTCTCTCTTTCGTATAAGTTCCAAAAAATATTTCAGGACGTTACAACTTATATGTAGGTAATATATAAGAATTACGATTACATGTATCTATAACTTGTTTAATTAATAAAATATTTAAGGACATAAAATCGATTAATATTTTATAGATATAGATGGATATGATAGATTGCATATATAATACAGTTGTTCAATGTATTTCTGGGACGCTTTCCCTAGTAACCGCCTGCAGGCTGAAGTAGGTGGAGAAGTCAGAGTTGTATCGTGTGAAAATAGATGCTTCAGATCCGTCTTAGCAAGCCAGCAAATGACAGTGGCGGGTTGCCTCCTGAAACTGTTACAGTTGCTTGTCCTGATCATCTTGTCATAGCTGATCTTCCGGTAGCCAAGAGCCTTGGTACAGTAAATCCTGCATCTCTGCCCAAAACTGTTGGCCGGAGGTCCCGGCGACAGCTTGCTGAACGAGTACATTTTTGCATCTGCTGTGACTTTCCAATTGCTGTTTATGGACGTCTGGTTAGTGTAGAATAGTATCTCCGACTCTTAAAACTTCTGCCTTAATTTTTGTATCAGTTATGTGATTTTATAATATGACATTTTTGTTCAGTAGTAATACCAGTCTGATTTTTGGTGTTCTGTTTGTTCTTTTGTTCATGTTGTTTGTGAATGTCTGTGGGTTTAGATGAATGTTCAAGCTGGTAACTTTTGCACCTAAGTATTCCTGTGGAAGAGGTGTTTGTTAATCTCTAGACACTGTTCACTATATGAGTGTACGATATCCTGTGGAAGGCTTCATAGATTGCTGCCCAAAAAAAGTTTGAGTTTGGCGGTAGTTATATAGTTATCCCATAAGAACCTTAATAAAATAAAATAAAATAAAAACTTCTGATGAGTTCTCCAAAGACACATTTGCTTCAACATCCCATACTGAGTAGTGAAAAATGTTGGAGCCTGCTGCTTCATCTGCTGATTTGTGACTTAATCACCTTTGTGTTGCTAACTTTATACTATCATCTGTGTGGTTAGAGAAAGTGAAGGACTGCAGTATTTATAACATAAATCATCTGTTCATTTAGTTCCTTCTAAACTGTGTGTGATATTTTCTAAGAGAAATCATCCCGTAAATTCCCGATGTGTAGAAGATATCCCACAGTTTTCCCAGTCACAATCACGAGAATTGAATGTTTGGTTGATGCAAAATTCTAATAACCATATGACCATCTTTCTGCCCAAGCTCTAATGTATGTTGCTACCCTTAACAAATAGGGTCGATAACTTATCAAATCCCTTTTGCATCCTCATGTCAAGTTTGCATAGAAGTCCAAGAGCTTTTGTCTTTTGTTTCTAGTCAAGCACTTCATTGCAATCAGTGTTGCATCAATGATCTTTTTGACTTGAATGAAATCACTTTGATGTCTTGAAACTAGTTTGTTAGTCACCTTTCATTATCTTTGCTAGGTGTTCTGCTTCTATCTTATACACACTACCAAGTTGCAATCAGTGTTGCATAGGAGTGTTTGTTGTTATAGAGGCAAGAAGCTTTGGATTATTTAAAAAAACTTGTATCAGTGTATCCAACTAAATTGAGAAACTGTATCCAACAAAATTGAGTGCTTTGTTAACACCTCCAAATGAATGTTGTATGTGTGACCATGGACCTGCTGTAAAATCAATGTATTCAACGAAATTAAGATATAGTTGATATGAATAGAAGTTGGGGTTGGAGGCTACCATAATCAGAGGAAGGTATTTGAGAGAGGGAGTTTTTACCCCACCCCCCCACCCCCACCCCCCCACCCCCCCTAACGATACGACTCCCACAGACCCACAAAAGTGAAATGCTCACTTGGTAGTCATCCAAAAGAACCTGCTCCTAAGCTGTCAAGAGCTTACGAACGAAAGAAAAACAACTAGTCCCTAGTGATGTTTCCCTATGCAAGTATGACAGGGGAAAACAAACAAACAAATATTCCTACACGCAAAATTGCACGATAAAGATCTAGAACACACTTCTGACCTTGTCATTATGGACAGGTGTGGTGGGGGGTGGGGATGTTGGGAAGGGGGGTGGGTAGTGTTGTAGCAAGACTCAATTAAGCATTGGTGGAAGCTCAATACCACATGCATGATTTGGTCAGTGCGGAAGTGAAGAATTTTTTGGAGTATGTTTGAAATAGATCTATGTTCCATTTCGCCAAAGTAAAATTTAATTGGTTAAGTATCTTACTGTTTAGGGCTGTAAATAGCTCATTGTATAGAAGATGTAGATCTAAATTTATTTAGATCTAATAGGGAGCTTGTAATTTCTTGGTTAAGCTGTAAATTTTGAAGGTGCGGCAACATTGTCCTAATTTACACTTTACCAGATTTGTTGGAAAAAATAAAATAAAATAAAATAATAGATTGCTGTTGATCAATAAGTTTGTGCGGATTGGGGGTACACAATTTTTAACAGTGAAACCAACTAGATGTACTGGGAACAAACAACAATATGCTTAGTGCAGTGTCATTGATACGACACGAGTTTCAAAAAAAGGGTGTGTACAGTGCTCAAACACACATAAAATGTTATTCAGTGATACACATGTATTTCAGAAAGATCAGTACTAGTGATCTCATACAAGCTCAAAATGTTGATTGCTACATTTGGTCATTAAGTAGAAATACGACATTATGTTTGGTTATGAGGCAATATATTTAGTTGACTATTGTTTATGAATATTCCTCTATTTTTGTTAGTAATATATAGGCACGTAAAACCGTTTTTTTTAACGTGAACTTAAAATCGAGCATATCAAAATCAAGACTGTGAAACATGAAGGCACATGTCCGTAAAACTGCGCGAAAGAGGGGTTTGGACTTGCACTTCATTCCTATGCATTTTCAAGTTTCTAGTGGACAGAATGAACAATAGGCGATCTGCACGAACACCTCTCTTCTCAGTTATCACCAGTGAAACGTATCTAATTCTCATAAAACATTAGCTTATGCGTGTGTAATAGAAAAAGAGTTACAACTACATCACGTCTATAACTTGTGTTTCGCATATAATAAATATTTACGGACATAAAAGTCGATTAATATATTAGGTATATTTTCATAGTTCAACATTTGAGTGGAACATTCATGCTTTTCTAATATAGATTGATTTATCAATTTGCTTTCTATTTTCATTTGGTTGTTTTTGGGTCAGCCAACTTTGTTTATTTTTCATTTCGTCAATTTTTAATATCAGCCTGAGCGGGCCTAAAGTTTTTTCTTTTTAAAAAGACAACAATGAGCAAATTAACAGTGTTCAAACCAGTTTTATATGTCTGTATTATGTGCATATTGCCAAATGTGATAACAATGCTTAATTAAGGAAATATAAGTTGAGATAAAAGTATAGATGCGAGGTGTGGGGTTGAGAGGTAGGTAATTATAATAATAAAAAAAAAGATGATCATTTATACTATTTGGGGCTTAACCCTAGAGCCGCTTAAATTGAAGTAGGGCGGAGAAGAACAAGAGTTGATGGGAAAAAGATGCATTGTGGGTGACTGAGGTAACAAGCGAGAAAAATGAGGAGTGGTGGACGTTGTGGAGGGTGGAAAACCTCCTGATGATACTGTTGACGAAGTTGCTTGTCCTGTGATCATTCTTGTTTTGTAGCTGATACGCTTCCTGTAGCAAGAGCTGTTTGGTTCTGTAAATCCTGGAATCTCTCTGTCAAGGTTTTTGCCGGATTGCATTGTTGTTGTTTTTGGTCCCTGCCGCCCCCCCAGCTGTGTGTAAACGAAGTTCAATTTGTACGGCGTGTACTTACGCAGAATTGTTGTTTTGTGATTGGCCGTTCCTGGTCAGTCTTTTTTATCCCATACAATCTTCCAACTCTTTAACTTTTGCCCTCTTTGTTTTGAATTGTTGGACTTCCTAATTTCTATTTGTGGGCGTCTGGTCATTATAGATTGTTCAACAGTTCCTTTAGTTCCTTCTAATTGCGTCGATCCTTGTACGACATGAAGTCGGACTGTGCAATGTAGATTCAAAGTTGAAGGCCATGTGAAATATAAATTTGGAGAATCCGCACACGCTGGTGATCTAGGGAGCTATGAGTCTTTCCAAATTTTGATATGATTTTCCTCAAACCCATCTTTTATGTGATATCTAAGAGAAATCATCCCATAAGTTCCTGATTTACTTCCATAATCCAATACCAAGGAAGCTAGATAATTAAAACACACCAAGTAAAAATCGATTGCAGCAGGAGGTTGAGGCCATGCTGTTTGCACTGACTACTTGCTTCCGAAGAGTATCATCACTTTGTCCATATCTGCATAGCCACTGGCATTAAAATGATGTGTTTGTGTAAGTTTTGGTTCGTGTGTATCGTTGATCCCAATGGTCTCCTACCTGTTTTGCATATTGGCAGTATCCAATTTATTAAAACTGAAATTTGTGCCCCTTACTATTGCTTTCACAAAAGAAGATATGATTCCTTGATTGTATGCACCGAAAATTAGGAGCACAGACCATTCTTGGTACGTGATTTAATGTAATGACATCAGATGAGTAGTGTGTATTATACGATCTACTACAGTTTGATCACAGTGAGTTTTCCTCTCATTGATACGTATTGCAGTTGCCAAGTAGCCATTTTTTCATTGAACTTCTCAATGACTACTTTATGTCTCTAAACAGGGAGTTTGTAATGTGGTTCTCTAAGGTGGCATACCTGGTACGGGGTTGGTTAATAAGATTGACCTCGTGTTGCAACAGATGAATTCATTGCCAGATTCCTTCTGATTTGTTAAACTATCATGACCTAATATAATGTGCTTTTGAGCATATTGATCTGTAACTCAAGAGAAGGCGATGTGTACCTATATAGAGCAAGAGGGTGGTATGTTTTATGGGTACAGATATAAAAAAGTGATCTCTCAGCACCACAAAAGATGAGAGCATCATCACATTTAAAGCTAGGTATGACACACCCCATCAGTCCACCAAAGTTAAATCGAACCCTTTAAAATCCTTTGATCCTTTGCTGAGGGTCTGCTGGATTTATCAGATTATCTGAGCCCCCCTCCTTAGCCACAAATGTGTAAAAGAAAATGATCTAGAGCCTGCCTTGTGCCCTTTTTTTGATGAGAAGAATCACTGAGTATTTGACTGCGGTACAAAATCTAATCCATATAACCCATCTTTCTCCAAAGCCAATTTTATTTTGCACACTCGACAAATAGGGTGAATTAACTTTATCAGAAGCCCTTTCACACATCAAGTTTGCATAGCATTCCAAGAGTTTGTCTTTGTTTCTAGTCAAGCAATTCATTTGCAATCAGTGTTGCATCAACGATCTTGTATGGACTTGATGAAAAAACTTGGTGGTCCTGAGGACTAGTATGAATCACCATTTAGTATCTATGCTGGTGTTTTGCTGCATGAACTATTATTATATTACACTACAAGTTGTCAATGTTGTCAGTCCTGGGGCGTGTTCATCCCATAAGGTGTCCACGAATGATGTAATGTTTTTTGTCGGATCTCTTCCTCAAATGCACTTTCAAGGTCTACGTTAACCTGAGATTTTTGTGGTGGCACAAATTTTCACAAACCTGTTTAGTGGCTCTCTTGTCCTCTCTGTCTCATGTGCAATCGATAAATAGTCCTGAGGATTTTCCCCTTGTATCCTCTCTGTGTTTACCCTTTGAGATTCCGTTCCTCATATCAGTTTGTCAAAGCAGTTGCTCCTTCTATGAGAATTTGCAACTCTTTGAAAGTACTTGGTTTTCCAAATCCATGGGCCTTGAGACAATGAGATAGCTTGGATCTTCTGTCTTCTGGAGTCTCTTCAATCTTGGCCCGTGATGTCTGAAAGTCCTAGCTTGGATTTCACCATCTTTATTGTTGCACAGTGCTGTTATCACTGGCTCTGTGTTAGGCAGTTTCTAGTCGGCGTGTAGACGTTCATATAGGCCATCGCTCTCTGGCTAACATACAAAAGCACGTCCACTGTCTAGTGACTTGTGTCCTATTTTTTTCAAGAGTTTTGAACTTCGTAGCATTAAAGATAAAAGGCTCTGGATGTGCCGGTCCTATTATAAAAATAGGAAAGTGTGATTGCCAAGTGACTTAGTTGTAGTCTGGCATACCCAGCCTTCAATTTTCTAGTGAAAACCTTCAAGTCGTGTAGATACATGTGTTTTCAAACTTGAAGTAAGAAGGATTAGACCCCACTTGTAGGATTACACTAGATATGTTGTTGTAAGTATGAAGAATTAGGATCAAACTCACTACTTTCCAGAATAATTGGTCTATGACTGGACTCTAGGAAGATCCAGTTGATTAACAACTTCGAGTTGTTAATTCCATGCTGGTGAGATCAGAAATTTGTCTATGCAAGAAACTTGGGTAAAATCTTTTCCCTTGGACCAATTGTGGATAGCCTCCCTGATGCCCAGATCCTGCATTATATTTCAGATGCCTTGCATAACCCTGGGTCTCCTTGTACAAAAGTATCTTTCACTTTTGAAATCTAAACATTTAAGTCACTTCCAATTACCCATTTTTCTTTCCAGATGACAACTATTTCCTATGTTTTATGTATGTTTCATATTCCAGAACTTGTGTTTGTTTTAATGATGATGCATTTATTGAATAACTTGTCCAGTTTCATACACTATCTGTTTAATGCTTGTTCCTATTATCTTGTGTGTAATGTGGCAAGTCTGGCAGAACATTTTCTTGTTACTACAAAATGGCTGTATGTCATACACTAACTGGGTTATGCTTTTGAAAGCTGGTGTATGACTCATGTTGGATGATATTATCAATGTTATGAACTGTTGAAACACATTCACTTTTATACTTCTCTCAACTACATTTCGAGTCAAAATGATCTTTACTATCTTCTTTTTTGCAGAGTCCATGTGAACATATCTTCTGTTTAGATTGTGCCAGGACCGATTCTGTCTGCTACCTGTAAGTTCATATCCCGTTTCTCCACTTTTAAGAGTGATAATATCATTGCTGTAGGATATAAAATTATCAACTATGTATCAAATATTATTTTGGACATCCTCACATTTAAAGATGGCAAGTCAAAAGGATTGCTAACAATATAGTGATTTATAGGGGATATGCTGCTGGTAGCAGCATTGGGGTACTATAAGGTGTATGCTTTAGGTCTTGTCTGTTCTACTTAAATCTGAATTTCTCATTGATATTTTGTCAGGTCATGTTTCAGTATCATATCTCTGTTGTCAGACCTGAAATTTCCTTTTTTGTCAAGTAGACATCTTAGTTTTTTAGTCTAATCCTATATCAGCTTGGGCTAGTTTTCGAAATACCATTTTATTAGAAATTTTCTTCCAAGTTAGAGAGATGTTGTTCCTATGAAGAGCTTCATCAGCCCTTGTTATGGCAGATGATTGATTTTAATTCTGTCTGGAAATTTTGGAATTTCATCGAGAGAATTTCAGATTGTCATGATAAGCATCATCCAGAGATTTCTTATGCATCTTTATTCAACTGTATTGCTACTTAATTGTTTGTGAGTAAACTAGGTTGGTTAGTTTGGCTTTACCTGTTCCATACTTGTTTCACTGATCTAATGGGTACGTTCTGAACTACATTTTTTTTTGTTTCAGCTGTGATGAACGCATTCAGAAGATCCAGACAATAAAAATGTTGGAAGGGGTCTACATCTGTGCAGCTCCGCATTGTTTCAAGTCCTTTCTGAAGGAGACTGAGTTTGAATCTCATATTCATGAGACTCACAGTGATCTTCTTCGTTTAGAGAATGATGGGAACATTTCAGAATCTGCCAGTGCTAGAAAGCCTGCAGCATCTGAATCTACAGTGCAAGCAGCACCTAGGCCCATATTTTCTCCTGGTTCAGGTTCCCAGGCACATGATCGCGAAGACAAAGGTCATCATTCTCAAACTAGAGACCAACAGCTCCCTAGGCCTTTTATGCAACAAAAGCCACCTTTCACTGGTTCAATTCAAAGTCAGCCACTAGAGCAACAGTTTGATAGTAATCCTCCTCCAGGCTTTGAAAGGAACCGGTTGCCTCAGCAAGGTTTTGATGCACAGGGTTCATTTCCAGTGCACATGCCCCAACCTCATGGCTTTGCAGTGCCTGTGAGTTCGAATCCAGGCTTGGCTCATCAATTTGGTTATCCTCAGTTTGCACCTGAGGGAGCCCAACCATTTTATGGTGCTGCTTCACTTGAGATGCCTAGGCTAGACTCAACTCCTGAAAGGGGATCAGAACAAGGGTCTTTGCTAGGTTTTCCACCTGGTGCTGCAGGAAATAGGAATTTTCCAGAAAATTATCCTCGACCATGGAATATGGGGCAGTTGGCTGGGCAGTCAAACCTGTCACTTCCGCTGTCAGCCAACAGAGGATTGGAAGGTGGACAGAGTAGTAATTCCATGGACACCAGAGATAGCAAGGGTATACTGATGTCACAACCTGCGTCCCTCCAGCCACCCCTACCTCATCACAGGTCACAACTCCAAAGAGGGGGCAGAAACTATTCTGGTGATTCAAGTCATGATGGACAGGGCTATGGTTGGCAACATGAGAAACATGGTAATTTCAGAAGCAACCAGGACTAGTTATGTTCTTGTTGTTCGGCCATCTTTTCTTTTGAAAGAACAGTGCCCATTTTGTTATTGCCTACAGACTGCAGTGTATTTTACTTTCTAAACTAGCAACAATGTTTTGTTAAAGCTGAAACGGTGGTTTCGCTGACATTTACCTAGCTTCTTGTTCAAACAGTAGCATGGATGTCTTCTGCTTGAGAAGTCATTCAAGATTTGCAGCTTCTTCTAAATTGAGGCCAGTAATTACATATTTGAACTATTTTCCTGAAGTATCCATGCATTCTCAATTATAGTAGTATATATGCAAACTTCATTTAACAATAATTGCTGAATGATTTATTACTGTAGTTCAATCATACATATGTATTAGGCAAATCATGTTGCAAGCTTACAACTTGGTCAAGACCAACTTACAATAGTTAGCTCTGCAATAAAATGGATGTACATAACCAATCGATCTACAACGCTTCAATCCCAGACTAGTCTTTCGTATCCATTTAAGAGGAAAAAGAAGCATGGTCTTCTTTGTCTTGGTTCCAATTCAATAAATGTTTGTACACAATATGTCCAAATTACAATCTCTCATATCTTGGTGACCTTTGCTCGCCATTCACTTCCGTCGAGAAAGAGAAAAAAAGGGAAAGAAAACAAGATATATGGCAAAGGTTATTGAAACCCCAAAACAACCTTACCCCAATCCCTTCTTTTTAAAAAAAGAAGTTGAAAAAAAAACTTCAACACAAATAGAGAAAATGGTTTAGCTTAATTTCTTCTTTTCCAAACTTAATCTTGAAACCTTGTTAACACACACTGCATCAAATTTACGATACAACAGCCACAATTTCCTGTATGCCATTAACACATATGCATCAACTTGGTCTTCATACTTCTCATAGAGTGCAGGAACTGTAAGAACAATCACAAGGCCTGCAAAGATAAAGAACATCAAAGTCAGTTTCTGTTGTCAAGAGAACACTTTGTTTCCAGAATTAATGGGAGTAACTTACTAGTGTAGCCCAATGTGAGGAAATCGGTCAAGCCCCCAACGACTGATACCAGCATCAGCCCCGCGGAGACCTTAACATACATATTTGTGTCCTTACCAAGGGCAATATCCTCAGAAACTGACAGTATCATGTTGATGTGATTGCGGATGAAATATGCTGCTTCATTTACCATTTCTTCAGAGAGATACAAATGCGGCAGAGGTGGAGCTGGTCTGTTGCAATTATTTTGGACAAGATTCAATCACAAAAAACCAATGACTAATCTAAGAAGGTTCATTACTAGATAAGTTGATAATCATGAACTACATTCGGAATTGCACTAAAAGGTCTCAAAATAACATAGTTAAACTATGAAGAAATCTACAAAACATCATAGTTAGAAAGTAATCTCAATGAATAGTAGCTGACTTTCTTGAAAGGCATTTTTCCAACCCCATCCTTGTTTTTTGTGTCTTTTTTTCTTTTTACCCTTGGTGTATAGACTAGCTTGTGCTCACCTTGACTACCCTAACGGGTACCTGCTACCTCGTCCCAACACAGGTACCGGGTAACTCCATCCACGAGGCTTGGACATCGTAAGGAAATCACCTATTGTTTTGTTTTTTATGTGATTTATTTGCTTGTTCTCCAAACATCCGATCAAAGATCAATAATAGAAGTCCTTGTCCAAGCAACGTTACCAACATTTATAAGAGCTTATAAAATATTGAACTATCAGCTGATTTTTCTCTAGAAAGCTGTTCTACTATACAATAATGAGAAATTAAACAAATTATTTCGCACCCCATTGGCCATGAAACTGTTGGAAAATAGAGTTCCCACAAATGTAGCATGTTTGAAAGGGTTCTAGTGCTTAATACAGGATGATGTTAAAAAGGAGACTTGTAAATTATAATAGGTGCTACGTGTGTGAGAAATGACTCGGGAGTGCAACATTTGCTCTTGCACTGCCTAGTGTCCTTAAGAGTTGGTGTATGCTTCCATGTCTTCTTGGAGTAAAAGAGATGATAACAATGTCCCGGACACAACTATTATACTGTTGGAAGAGACAAAAATACAGACAAGCAAAATAGGTCCATAGTCCAGACACTCTTCATCTGTAAAAGAGAAAACTCCAGAAAGCTCTGATGGCAGGACCTCCACCTCCCTTCCCCGAACCACCACACAGGAACACACAAAATGCTGATTTAATGAGCAGATTAATAAATGTCAAGAAAAGTTGTCCGAGATAATCAACAAAACAAGAAATGAAACAGCAACAATGGTCAAAGGGGCATAACTAGAAGCGTTTATGTTACTTGACCGATGCATTTTATTTCATTTAGCATTTGGAAATAGCTCGCATGTCACCCTCCGATAGAACCTCCTCTCCTCTACCCATCCCCAGGGAAGCACAAAAAGATGAAAGTCTTCCTGAATTTTAGACAATGTAAATCATTTTGGTTTGCTACATGTCAATATCTTGCTTCCTTTCTTTTATTCAAGTAATCAAGCATCTATAAAGCAGATGCGGATCCCCATATGAAGCAACAAATATCCGTTGAATCGCCTTTCCGGATAATAACCTGTCAACATGGCAGGAACTTAACCCCCTCTCGTAGAGATTGGCATACTCTTAAAGCTACATGATACTCTTAACCCAAATCACGGAAGTTTGAGTACCCCATATTTTCAATTAAATTACTTATACCAATGCTACTACATACATTAAACCAAGTAAATAACGCTCATCAAAATTGTATATCACAACTGAGATATAGGATATCATTCACTTTGTGCAATACTCATCAAAACCACAGACAGCTAAACACGAAAAACCATATGATAAAGCATTTGCATAAGATTGGCATTTACCTGTTAAGAATTGCAGCTGATTTAGACCATAGAAACAAAATGGCAAACAGCAGAAAGAAAACACTTGAGACTAATGATAGAAGTGTATAACCAGATCTCTCAAACACCACCCAAGCAAACAATGTTACTACAAGAATTCCCACTGTCACATCTTTTCGCCTCCATAGAACAACATCAGCAACTGTTTCAAACAAACTACAACTGGATCAAACACAAAATATAACAAAGAAACTCCTTCAGTTACAAGAACAAATTTTTTATCACAATTTCAACTAAAATTTCATCAATCCCATGTCAAGAACTCATTTGCATTTGTGATAAACATGTAAAATCAAATTCCAGATAAACCAAATTCTGAACCTAAATTCTTCATCAAACAAGAGCTGGGATGATCAAGAACTTGCATTAGGTGGACTTACCAAAACTTCCTCCAAGGATCTGATGAAGACTTCTCTGCCTATTAAACAATTTATCAGATGAATCCATTTTTCAACAATTAATAATAAAAAAAAAAGACAATCCCAACTCCAAGAACTCAAATGAAAACAACTTCTTCACAAAGAATCAATCTTTTATAACTTTAGTCAAAATTTGTATATACTTCTTCACCATAAATCAGTCTTTTCCTTCTTTATGAGATACCAAAATGGATAAATACAGAGATATGGTATTAGTGGCACCAAGAATCAATCTTTTCCAGCCTAAAAGCTTGAAAACATACTCATGACATTATTTTCTGCACTATTTTTTCAACCCCAAAAGAAATAAAAGAAAAGTAGGAAGTGGGGGCTGGCTAGTTCAACTAGTGTTTGCCTTTGGAGAAGTAAAAGGGATAAAAAAAATAGAAGAAAAATGGGAAGACAAAGACATTCCCCTCTGTATGTCACAGCTAAGCAATGTCATGTGGGCTGCTGATGCTGTTTTCTTCTGCCTTTGTAAATAGTAATTTCAACTAGTATAAATTTTATAGTCTTCCTAGTACTCCTCTTTTTTCTTTTTCTTTTTTCAACTAGAAGTTTGATGGTAAATGATTTGGGCATTGAATGGAATAATTTGTGTTGAAGAAAAAAAAAGTTCTAAAATACAAGTAGATCTAACTTTCTTAAAAATTATAAATGAATTTAATTCATATTAACATATAAGATGATAACTTTTAGGAATCTTTAGTTTAATTTATATCAACATATAAGATGATAACTTTTAGGAATCCTTAGATAAATAGTTGGTTGGGTGTGCATCCAATTTGATTTTGTTTTATGTATCAATTTGATTTATCGATTTTCAATTTTAAAATGTGTTAAATCATAGTTAAAATTGATTTGGTGTATCGATTTTTGATCTATTGAAGTGTTCGATTGCTATTTAACCAATAAGAAAATGTTCATAAAACAAATATATGATTTCTCTAACAATCTGGCGTGATGGGACAATAAAGTGACTTTACGTAATGCTCATAAAATAGAAATAATAGTAACTAACATGAATATAATTACAAAAGTACAACACAAATAAAAGAGTAATTTCCCTAGATAATCAGTCATGTTTTAGAAATTACCTAAAAATATTAGTTATATTGTTTCGGATAACAATATAACTGGACTTTACTATTTATCAAAATATATTTGACCACAAAAAATACTTATATCTTCTAATAGGGAGGTCATGTCACATTATTCATTTTTTTTTAATTAAAAGTTTTTAAATTTTTTTGGACAACCCATTTATTATACTCAATTAAAAAAGATTAAATAAGGAACTATATACGAGTTCCTTCAATTCTTCAAAAAAAAAATATGTGGCTTCCTCTAGTTCATCAAGGAATAAATTAACGAATTTTCGTAAGGAACTGTCTCCTAGGTGGCTGTATACCTTTGATGTCAACTGAAGAAATCGGCACGAACTAAAATTCAAGTTTTCTTTTGATTCTTTTATTTTTGAAGTATAAATTGTGAAATAATTTGAATACTTAACATGATAATTGAGTAACTTTCTTAAGATTTAGGGGGTTTTGCTTGCTTATTTTTAAATCAGATATTTCCTTTGTTTGAATTTGCCTAAGCTTTGAACAAATGTTTATAGTTTGTGTAAAAATCTTTTTATTATTATTATGAGCAACAAAAGTTTAATTTTTTACCGTGAACAAGCAACAAATGTTTAGAGTTCGAGGAAAAATTAATGTTCCTAATATCTATTTTATCTCTAAATATTCAACTAAATATATTGTCTTCTCCATCAATTTCAAGGAACTAATTTAATTTTTTTCGATAGCAAAACTATATGGATATAACGACAAATACTCGTAAATAAAATATAGGATAACGATTTTCGCTGTAAAATTGAAGCAACTAGATTTTCATAGAGAATGGATTAATGGTCTATTATAGATACATTAAGATTAAACAAGTTGTCATTTACAGAATTAGAAAATTATTATTAATAAACTAAAAAATGTGACATGACACCCTAGTAGGAGAGAGATAATATATTTTTTTGTATCATGTATATTTTGAGGAAAATAGACAAAGTTGGGTAATATTGTAGTCCTAAAACAAACATAAGTGATATTCCTAGTTAATTTTTCAAACATAGGTGACTATCTAGGGAAATTACTCTAAATAAAAGAAGTGAAAATTTATGTAATATCAACTATTATTTCAAATTAAATGCTACACCCTAGTTATTTTATCGTAATGCGCAACAAACATTTCATTATTTTGCCAGTTGGATTGGTACTACAATAGCCATTGCGGTATACATTAGTCCTTCCTATACATTTCGGTATAAATGCGTTTGTGATTGGTATAAAGCAAGATAAACATGTATAACACTACTATATTTGTTCATATAAAACTCGATAATGATACAAATAAAGGTCTCTCTTACAACTATAATGTATAAATGAATTTTATACAAAACTAAACAATTGTATAAAATGGATGTTTGTAGGCGAACATTACAAAGCAAAGACTCAATAAAAACCTCAAATTGTTATGAAGTGCAATTATGCAAACTATACCAATAACATACAAATATGATTTTTATGTTTGTTATATGTGAAAGTTACTCAAAAAAGAATTATGAAGATAATATGAATTAAAGTCTAAAGGGCAAATATAATACTCTGAACAAGGTACTAATATTAATATTTAATATTTTATGTAGGGGTAAAATAGTAACTTGCTATAGCGTAATGAGTTGTTTGTTTATTCAATAACTCAATATTTAAAAATGAAAATCAAACCGATAATTTGATATTTTTTAATAAAATCATTAAATACTTAGTAGCTACTAAACCAATAACGATAAATTAATAATATTTTTTATTGGATTTATTGATCGATTTAATTTTTGTTCATCTCTAGATAGTCAAATCTGCTAATTATATTGTTTTTAGGATACACAAAGTTTACGTGATTATACATTAATTGTTCTAATATGTTTACAATAATATACTAAATTCATTTATAATATAGATCTGCTAATTATATGTTTTAGGAACACAAAGTTTACGTGATTATACATTAATTGTTCTAATATGTTTACAATAATATACTAAATTCATTTATAATATAGAATATAGAATATATTTCTTGGTTGATATGTTTTATTTGAGTATAAAGTCTATCAAGAAATTCCTTGAAAACCCAAGGCGGAGGTATGGACCCATTCGTCAGAAACATTACACCGGTTAATTAAAGTAAAAAAAAGATTTTTTTTAAACAGTTAAATAATACATTTTGGACATCCTTAAACAATAAATTCTTAGCCCAGTGATTTTTACTGCTCAGCCAAAGTTATGGCCTTTGACACCCAAGGTTCGATTCCCCCAAACTACACTTTTCTTGACATTTTGAAAAAAACTCCTAATACATCTTTAATGACAATTCTATATAATAACAAATTAATAAACTAAAATAAATGGATTAGATACTGTTTGATTTAATTGTGCCCATAGCAATCGTTTGCCAAAGTTTGTCAGTCGCCTCTGTATAAATTTTTTTGTGGTTGTTTAAAAGCGAGGGGGGAGAATTGGTATACACACATGCAAAAAAAATATATATTTGGCGATACACTTAATTAACAATTACAAACATTTGCTTCGATGGTGCTATTGTTTACCAAATGCAAATTTTATCCAATATCTGCATGCGAAATAAGGGAGCGGCAGCGAAGTATACAATTGAAGTGAGAAACAATTTTCTCTCGCTTTTATTACAACAAAATATATAAATTATGTTTCTGTTTTTGCATAAAGCGAGAGAAGGGGTGGAAAAATATAATCTTATTCCCTACACACTATATTATACAATATACAAATATTTTACTGCGATTTCAATTGTATGCAAAACAAATTTTATACACCTATGCAGCGAAATAGGCCCCAAAAATTATACAATTGCGCATTATACATGTTATGTGAAATAGGCAGACGATATTAAAAAAAATTACGTGAATGTGAAAAGCCAGGCGGAATTATACAATTTAAGCCAAGTGAAGCATACAATTGTATGATGTTATAGCGAGACCAAAGCGAATTATATAGTGTCATATATAGCGAATATACAGTTATAAATTTATTATGGAGCGCAATTATGTAAACTTTGTTTATAACATACAAATATACATTTTTTGTTGTTTGCTATAGTGAAAGTGCCTATTAAATTAGAGATTGCAACTAAAATTAGGATGAATAGTTCAGTAGCAATTGACTTTTTAATGATTTCGTTTGAGTTTTTCTTGTCCGTACAAATTTAAATAAAATTTCAACGTAATATTTAATGTAAAGTTAATTAGCAAAAAAAAATTCTATAAAGCTACTAAAAGTGAAATAGGCTCTATATAAAATTTCTTTTAATAAAACTCATTCAATTTTACTTTTTTATTTTTTATGTCTCGTTGTTAGTCATCATAGGTTCGTGAGATCTTGAAGTATAAAAGAGATTTCATTCTACACTAAATTTTCTTTTTTTATTCTTTGTCCATTCATTTCATATTAAATAAACATGAATATTAAAGCTAAATATTATATAGTTTGATTTTAAAATTTTTGGTATATCTTTTAATTAGGAAAATTAATTGTTAATGTTACGTAGTTTGATTTACAAAATTTTAATACACCATTCGTTAAAATTATTTTTATTTAACTATGCGATTTTGTTTTTGTGGTGATATTTTTGGTATTGAATAATGTAATGGTTTTTCCTAGATGTGTTATGATTTTATATTTTTTCAGAGGACGAGCAATCTGTAATAGCTTGATAGGTTTTTTTTTGTTTGTTTGATGTATTGCTTATGTCCTTAATACAATAGTATAAGAAATGCTTGTATTTGAGAAATCCTATCTTCTCGTATTTTATTGTTTTTGTTTTTTCAGAATACTTCCTAAATGATTCCAATTAAACTAACTTTGATTCATTGTATGCCGGGTTCTTATTTAGAAGATTCATGTATGTTGTAAAGGAACATTGAAAACTAATCTATCTAGAAAATCGTTGGCACAAGTAATGATAAATGTTTACATCTTATAAACTTGGTAACGCTCTTAACCATCCTCATGTCAATGGACCATAAGGAATACAATCAAAGATGACATTTACATAATCTGTCATAGGCGAGGAAAAAAAATGGTTTTTTGTTGTGGTAGGAGAGACATGATATTGAGATAGGGCGCGAGAAGAGTTCCTGTTGAAATGGATGAAGTAGCCTTAGGAGGGATTCAAGCAACTTATGATATGGCTTCAACTTAAGTGGCCACCAGTTAGGAATCAGTCACTGTAGCACCAGGTGTGTGACATCAACCAGAAAAAAAAGACCGAGTTTTTCTCATTATACCATTACACAACGCCACAAATATCAAGGGATCCCGCTTTTGTCGCTTGAGAATGTACTTTGGGAGTTATCAGCCTCAATATTTTGAGGATCTGTCCCAAATTTTACTCAACGCCTGTTGCCAAATGTGTGGAAAAACCCTTGATTCATGACTCATTTAGAGGACTCAACATCGATTTATAGAAGGTAATGAGTTGGATGATGGGATGATGCCGATGAAGTATATGGTAATGTATTCCGAGAATGCAAGTGGAAGATGGGGAACCGCCAGTGAAGAAGAAGCGTTATAATTTTTAGCTTTGTGGACTGGTATTTTGAAATCCTTTACATCATTTCTAAACAAAACTTCTCCTTTTGGGTGGAACAATTGGATAAATTATTCTGACTTGCAGGGAGAGTCACCATCTTAATAGCAGGCATACAGAAAAAAAACCAAAAGGTACCAGACACGATCTGTAATAACAAAAAAAAAAAAAGCAAAGGATAAATCACGAGGCGGAGGGGAGACTTACAAGGAAGGTAACTGTTCTTCTGTTTTCTTAGCCTTTTCCCAATTGTCTTGTAATGACTGGATGAAAACAAGGTGGTTACTGAAACATATATTGATAGTGGATAATAAAAAGTATTTAAGTACTTTTGTGAGACTGCAATTGAAAATGGAGAAGAAAATGTTTAAACCTTTTTTGATACCTTAGCTCAATGGTCATCAAATAGAGAAAATGTAGTTAGTATGTCTATGACTAGTTCACTGAAAAATACAATGGTTCGCTTTGCCTTTTGATGGGTCAAATTATTGAACTATGAATGAGTCGAAAAAGTCTTCTGTTCTACTCATGCAAGCTATTTCTGGTAAGTAATGACGTAAAGTGCTTGAGCATCTGATTACTTGTTAAGTCATAATAAACAACATCATATATATATATATGTTTGTATGATAAATGCTTGCTTGGAACTAGCAAGACAAGTGATCACAATCCCTTAGTTGAATCTCTTTCCGGTTGTTAAAATGACAACCTCTCGATTAGGTAATTGTTTAGGATATGTCACCTTAAGAATAAGAGAAATCAAGGATGTATTATAATTAAAACAGAGAAACATGGTCACAGATGATTCATCTAGTTTTAAGATTTTCCATCTAGTATTTTAAGTAGTTAAACCAAGTTGGAGCAGTGACCAGTTGTGTTCAATTGCCATCTTACCAGGGTGCAACCTCTCTTTATTGTAGAATACTCATTGTAGCAGTTGGTGTTTTCTCAAAAAGTTATCATAAAAGTAAATGGTCAGTGATGATTCATATAGCCAGCCACACACAATTTTTGTTTGGGACTAAGGCATAATTGGTATTGTTGATTGGAGCTGCAGTCTGCATTTTTCCTATGATAAGTCTTTGCTATTGAAGGGTGTACGTTTTCTGCATTAGCTCAAGTGTGTCTTCTGTTAATATGCCAAAAGAGGTTTTAGAACACATGCCAAAAAATGGACATTGTGCAAGTAGTTTTAGTACTGTAAGTACTAGTTAAAAATCAACATTGTGTTCAGTTAACTTAGAAAAGAACATTGTCATATCATTATCTTAATTTTTTGATGTATATTATTTGACAATAATTCTCTATTATGTCAGAAATGAGCTATTGAGGTTGAGCTAACACGACTTTGTTTGGATACGAGCACATGCCATACTTGTTTGAGAGATACAAAGTGGTCGTTGAATGTATAGTTCTCAAAATATTAATCTCCTCGTCCTTTTGGTAATTATTTTTGATGTCCTTCCTTCAAATTGGTAAGTCCCCTTTTACATTTAATATCCATATTCGGTTATATAAAAGTAATTTATTGATTCTTATGTCTTGCAATTATTGGGAACAAGTGTTCCTACTTATACTTCCGTTAGCATGTAGTTATCTATGTCCTGCACTTAATAGTTATTATTGTGTCCTAGCTGATCTGTTTAAGTCAAAAAATAATGCTAGCTGTGTCCTTTTCTTATTCAAACAAAAAAGAAGAAACTGTTTACAGAAACTAGTTAAATTGAGGTTGGAAATGTGATAAATGAAAAAGCAATTCAAGCAAACACTTCCAAAAATGCTATCAAACAAATGCCCCCCAAGCGATAGAATAGCACATTTAAGGTTTATAATCAAAATGTTACTCACAAATACGTTTTATTCAATACGTGACTTTAGGTCAGTGTTTTCCTCCTAAAAACTTTACTCACAATACGGTTTGTTAAGAATGCAACTCGCGCAAAATATAGCTATAAGTACGTTTTACCTTAAAACTTGATTGTCAATTAACGACACCGTAAGTAATGGTTTTATTACCTTTAAAACGTCCACATATCCACGTTTTTCAACTAACGCCATAAGATTTTTTAAAAATAAAATATAACATAAAATGTTATTGTAAATACATTTATACTAGATTTGTCAAATTTTTGAAAACGTATATTTTGATAAATGTTATTTTAAGCAATCGCTTAATTTGTCAAAAATATTCTATTCAAAAATAACTTATTATCCATTAAGAAGGTCATTTTAGACCAATCTGTTTGGATAATAATAATTACGTGTAATGCTGACGCGTCCAAACTAACTTTGAATTATTCTACTGTTTCGATGATTCCTATCACTCATAATAGGGATTTTTGAATGATAGATTGAAAATTGAGATTCTTTAGAAATTAGAATTCTTGTGGTGGGAGCCACCATCGTCTTCTTACTTCGAACAATAATATGCTTGGCGCTTACAAGCATGAGAGATTGTAAATGTTCATAGGAGTTCCATAGTTTATGGAATTAAATAATGTGTTGACGATGTGTCCTTCACTACTGTTTGTTCTATACTTGGCATTCCAAGCCATGGAATCTTCTCGAAGGTTCTAATGGAAGATCGCATATAGTAGTTGCTCTTTATGTCATTCTTTGACTGTTGGCATCGTTAATGTTTTTGTACTTGAGTATTTTTTAGTTTTTGGGTTGATAGATATTTTCATATATCTCCCCCCCCCCATGCACAATCAATTCCTATCGCTGCCTTTAAACCTCTCTTTTCCTCTATAACTTTTCAATTTTTCGTAATTCACATGATTGCACCCTAAGATAAAACTCAAAGAGATCAATCAGACTTGTGAGTTCTTTTTTTCCTCGTTTTCATGCATTTTTTCAATTTGGTAAATTAACAAAGTTTTTTTTTCACCTTTGAACATGGTTTCTAGAAAAGTTTCAAGTCTTTGTGTATTTTTGACAAAAGACTTTCGATCGCTGTCTTCCTATGTCTTGCATCATCGAGAAGCTTCCACTCTTCTTAAGTCTTGTATTTTTGGAATTTTTTCTATATCTCAACTATTAAGGAGTTTCAATGTAGATAATTTGATGAATAATTACATTATATGGAAGGACAAACTTGGGAATAGAGGTACAAATTCCTCTTAAGTTTGTAAATAAAAAAAATACAAGAAGCGAAATTGGTATGTGGACCCTTATACTTGTATTAAGTTGTATCTAACACTTTTACTTGCCCCTTTGTCATCAAGACCCTGAACTCAATAAAAATACTACTTTTAAGAAGCCCCTCCAACTAGTTTGTCGCTCACTCTCTTTCTATACATTGACATGTCATATCCCGTCAATCTATTAATACATCATTATTTTCAGAATGTTTTTTAAAAATTATTTAATAAAATGTAAAAATAATTAATCTTTTAATTTATTATTAGCCTTCTACCAGCAAGCCATCGCCGGCGTGTCGCCATTTTTATATCCGGCAAAAAAAATCGCACATACTTTCGCCCTCTCCCCTGTCTTCGTCTCTCCGCCGCCATTATCATATATTCTTCCTCCTCCCTCCTCCAACCTCTACCGGAGAACAACTTAAGCCATCTCACAACCAAATCTGGCCACCACACAACCAAATCTGGCCAAATATTTCATAATCCAACGTCTGATTAAATAGTTTCACACCACAATACAAATACCATTTCACAACAACCTCTGTCCTGACTCGTCAAATTACCCAGATTCGCCTGAGATTTTTTGGTTTCAAAACTCTTGAAGTGGGGATAGAAACAAACTAGTGCTAATAGTATGTTTTCTTTCTCTTACTTCTCTTTAACTTTATTTATGGCAGTGCGTTTGTGTGTGTCCCTTTGCTTTGGAAAGTGGTGAACTTAGAGAAATTTTAAGGAGATCCTATAAATGATTACTTCATATAGAATGAATAATTCAGAGAAAAGAATGGTGTAAACGATGAGAAGATAAGTTGCATCAGCATGGCAGGAGATGTGCGCCTGGAGAAGAAAGAGAACGAGTTTTTTTCTTTTCCTTTTTAAAAAATAATTTTTTTTCCTTTTATTTATATTTATTTTTTCTTTTCGAATTTTTTAGTCTTAATAAATAAAAATTCATCATTCTCACTTTCCTTATATGTTTGAAACTCACGCATATGTCCAACTCAGACATGAAGTGTGTCCACATAAGCTCAATCAACTGTAAGAGGGGTTTAAAAAGTTGAGTTAAATAAAGTTTAGTGCTCAGTTACAATGTCCATTAGTAGAAGAGTCTATTTTTACAATTCGAACAAGTAAAAGGTTGTAAAGGTCATTCCGCCAAAAAAAAAAGGACCACCCTATTAATTTTTAAAAATTTAAGACTCAAAATAATATTTTTAAAATTTTTTGATAAAATTCTAACTTAAAAGGACTTTGAAGAGTTTCTCTTCATACAATCGAAACCCCAAAACAATTAAGGACCACACAGGACGGCCAGTTGGAAAAATCCAAAAATTTCTTTTTGTTCTTCTTCAACTTCAAAATCAATATTCAACATGTCTATTGTATTTTCTTCCTATTAAATTTTCTTTCTTTTCTATCCTTTAAAACTAGGTCTCTTAAGAATAAAATCATTATCATATATCTAGTAATATGTTTTTGTTATTTTGCATTGCATTTATTTTCACTTGAAGTTAAAGGTACTCAAAAGAGCTTTTATCGTCCGTATAAATTATATTGTTTAAGAATTTAGCCAATTTCAGTTATTTCCGTCACAATTTTTGTAGTTGTCTTGACAACTACCTGATTATTTTATAGGAATATTGATCTCATATCTTTCATATAAAAGGTCCAACACTTCATGTAGTTTGTCGGATGACTGAGTAGTCAGTCCCACAACTACAACAGTTGTTGGACAACTGTGTTTGCAACGTTGTTTATAAATTGAATCAATTTGTAGGAGAAAACGAATATTATTGATGTTAATATACTATAATTACACACATTTTCTATTGATCCTCTAAGTTATAAAATTCTAATATCACTTTCTGACTTTAAACTATTTTCGTGTAGACTACTGTGACAAATAAAGAGGAAAAGAAGTGAAACATCTTCAATTCAATCCAATGCTGGAGGAAAATGACGATAAACTATATATTACTGCTAAAAAAGAGGTACTACAACACTTCAAACTAGTATCAGCAGCAATGACTTATTCGCAAGAAGAAAAAGTGATGAAAATAGCGGAAACATCTAGTGAGATGAAAAATTGTAAGTCAGTAGTGCAACCTAATTAGGTGAGAAAACGTACAAAAATAGCAAAAATTCCGCGAAAAAGGAAAAGATTATGAAAGCTGGTGGAGCTAAATTAAGTAGAGAGGAAAAAACTAATGAAAGCGATGGAATAAATCTAGTGGAGAAGAAAAAGGTGATAAAGTTGAAAGTGATCGATATAATCTAATATAGGATCATGATAGGAGATTATGTCCGATCAGATGTGGGAGTATAGGGAGGAACAAGGACGTGAGGTCTACTGATGGGGCTATCAGGGGGCTGAAGGATGGCTGGTGGTTGTGGGGTGTTCTCAAGCTGGGGGGACTTATAGTCGTGTTTAGAAGGTGAGCAGTGGAGATTGGTTTAGTAGGTGGAGTGTGTGCAGATTAGGAAAGAGTTACAGTTAGAAATTCGGGCGTGAAGAGGGATATTGGACAAAGAGGAGCCGAGTGGGGATGAGCGTTGATCAGAGTGTTGCTGTTTGGATGCGGGGAGGAGGGGGATAGGAGACAGAAGAGGGGGACGTGAGAGTGTAAGCTAGGAGGGTCGGTAAAGGCTGAGGGTGTGTAGAGAGGATCGACAGGGCAGGGGGGCGTTAGTGTGAGCGGTGAGGTGGATGGACAAAGGGTTGGGAGTTTGTATGGGGGGGTGGCGGCAAGAGGCTACATCGGGTCTTGGGGGAGGGGGGGCGTGGGAAGGGGGGGAAGGCTAAGAACGGACTATGATTGGTGGTGCTGCTACATAGCGGAGGGAATGAATGAGATGGAAAAGGATGAGGGGGTCAGGGAGTTTGGGAGGTTGTGTCGTGATGTGTTTTTACATTTAGAGCGGGGAAGGGGGGTCGTAGGCGGATGTGTGAGTGGAAGGGCGGGTCAAAGAAAGTTGAAAATGAAGGGTGTGGGTGTGGGGGGTAGGGAGTTGGTAGTCGGTGTAGAGGGGATCATTTGAGGGTGCAACCCAGAGTGGCTCTCCCCCCCCCTCTCCCCCCAACTTCCCCCTCCCTCTCCCCTACCTCCTCCCATCCCCCCCTCCCGCCTGCCCCTCCCCCGCCCTTCCCCCACTCCCTCCTCCCCCCCCCTCCCGTTCCCCCCAATAAAGAAAAAAAGGTTTTGATTAAAAGTTTATAATTGCAATATTCATGTGTGTGATCGAGCTGACTTTTTGTGAATGGACTAACTCATTCTTTGTAGTGTGAACCCACTCTCAAAAGCAAAATTACAATGGTCAATTACTTTTGTGCATTTGTTACTACATTAATTTTCCTCTTTTTCTCTTAAATTTATCCCTGTTACTTACTACGCTCATCGTGCTTCAGAGTCTCTACAACTATTTAGTTTATGCATACAACTGTGTAGTTGCTCCTCTGCAAGCTATTTAGTTGTTTGACAACTCCTTCTTGTTTTTGTTTGTTGCAATTGGTTTAGAGTTCCCCGTTTTCCACACTCTTTCAGATGTTCTGTCACTGTTTATCGTTTGTACAAATCAATCTAACATGTTGTTTCATGCCACTGTTATTGTAAGTACACACTGTCTTTCAGTTTGTTTCCTACACTTAGTTCACTGTTCCTAAACTTCTTTAGTTGTTTTTGAAATTCTTAGTTTTATATTTACAATTGATTCTTCAATTATTATAAACCACTTCAAAAACGTTTACATCTAATCTTTTACAAAGGCAGTGAAGCAACAAGGGCAAAGTCATAAAAGTGGGAGGGGTAACGGTGAGAGGGAGTGGGTGATTAGTTAAGTAGTATGAATCGGATTGTATGGAGGGGATCAATCTTCAATTATTAGTACACTATTAGTTTGTACCTAATAATTTAACAAACTGGCTAGATCGATCTTCAATATTATTAAATCACTTAGTTTATACTTAATAGTTTTACAAAACGACTACATCGATCTTCAGTTATTATTACATGACTTATTTTTATACTTTAAGTAATTTATATAAACGACTAAATTCGTATTAACTATTAATTAATGACTTAGTTTTATACTTAATAATTTACAAATAAATGTGATAATCCTATCATATATTCTTAAACGACTAGGTTTATACTTAATCATGTACATAATTGACTAGATTGATCTTCATATTATTAACAACTTCGTTTTACTTAATAGTTTACAAACGACAAGTTGATCTTCACTATTTATTAAACCACTTAGTGTTTATACCTAATAATTTAAAAATGAACTAGATCGATCTCATGTTATTATTAAACGCCTTAAGTTTATATACTTAATAGTTTACAAACAGACTAAATCGATATTCAACTATTATTATGAACGTAGTTTATACTTAATAATTACAAAAATGAAGATCGATCTTTAGTTATATTAAACTACTTAGTTTATACTTAATAGTGTACAAAATAACTAGATCAACTTCAGTTATGATTAAACGACGTAGTTTTTATACTTAAAATAATGTACAAAATGTCTAATTGATCTTTAATTTTATGAAACGACTTAATTATACTTACTGTTTACACACGATAAATGACCTACAATTATTATTAAAACCTTAGTTTATACATATAATGTTACAAAATGGCTAGGATGCGATCTCCAGTTATATATTAAACGCTTTAGTTTAATAGTTTACAAGAAAAATACTAATTGATCTTCAAAAGGGTGTGACTTTTTTTGATGGGTTTGTGACTTTCCGAATGATTGTGATTTTTTCCAAGGTTGTGACTTTTCTAAGGTTTGGTGCCTTTTCCGGATAGTAGTGCTTTTTCAAATGGTTGTGACTTTTCCGATCCGTGTGACTTTTTTGAAAGGTTGTTTACTCTTTGTGATAAGGCATAATTAACACCTATTCATACTACTATTTGGTAGCTATTAAAGAGGGGTTCCCCTTACCTTTAAAACTACAATTTCTTTAAGTTCTCTACTTTTCTTAAAAATATCAGTGTGATTTTCAAAAATGATTAATTCAATTTCTCGGACCTCTTATGAAAAGTTTGATGAAAATTAGCAAATCATTCATCATTCCATTTTGTTTTTTTCCTTACCATTTTCATATAGTGACGAATGTGTGGGATAGACAAAATATAACTACATGAAAAAAAGACATGATTTTGGTAAGATATTTCTTCTTTGTTTTTTTTTGTTTTTATTGTTTTCCCTCAAATGAAAATTTCTTTTCTTCCCTAATTTTTCTTAACAATGGCTATCAACATATTCCATTTGAATTATTAGTTTACTGTAATTCGACTAGTTTCACCAAATAGAATGTTCACTTTACTTAGAATCGATAACGTCCATGATAATAACTCTTTTTTATAATAAATATTACGTAAAAATGACGAGAAGTAAAAAGTTTTGTGGAAAGTATTTGAAAATCAAATGGGAACATAGATCTAATTTAGCATGAACATCTATTCGTCTCAATGTACTATTCCCATAATAATTTTTCTTTATGTCCTCTAGAACACTCGCTATATAAAAAAGATAGGCAAATATTATTTTATCATAAAATGATCTAAACTAATAATGATTCTTATATAAATAGCTTACATTTTATTTCTTCATCGCTTATTTTTTATTATTAAAAATTTAGATTTTTATCATGAGTAGAACTTCCATGAGATAATACATACTTTCATTAGACACCACAACTATAGAAGAAGACTAATTTTTACAAAGATAAAATTAAAACATAGAAATGAAATATTTTTCCTTCCAACCCTAGGTGATGTTATTCATGCTATTAAAATTAAATTATTCTACCCTAAGTATCATATATACACACAACTGCTGCTGCAATGCACGTGTTGTAAGCTATTATTCTTTCAAATGAGCCTACTTAGATCATCCAAAAAAATTACAACATCACGATTATTTCTATTCCTGAAGAAGGTCGTTTTTTTGCTTTCAATACAGCTATCATGTAAGTAATAAGAGATCCATAGATGGAACACAATCCCTTAATACCTCACAGTAATTTTTAACTAGTGAGACTTTTATTATAATAACTTGAAATTGCTTAAGAATACTTGATACTAATTTGTTACACTTCTTTTGTTATTTCACAACTATCAACATAGTAAAAATATTAGTAGTTTTAGAAAATTTATAATTCTTTCAATTGATCCAACACCAAACACAATTGTTCGAAGCAACTGCACTATTGTTGGGAACAAACTTCTAATATCTCCGGACAACCAAAGAAAATTGTTGGACTCAACAGAGACATATTTATTATTTTTCAATAACCAACTTCAATATTTTCCCGATCACTACTAAGTTTGTTTGACTGAAATAATCACTTTGAGTTCCTAACCGCACTAACCATGGGACACAAAGTGATTTTCAAAGTTATCAATAGCGCTCTTTTATTTATTCAAGCCCTAAATAAAATAAATAGGAAAATAAACGCCACCGCACAGACTCACACCACACACCGCCACGCGCGCTGCGCGCAACACACAGCACATTTCACAACACTTAACAAGAGTTTAGAAATCCCCTTGCTTCCAATGTTGAACAATCACTTTGTAACTTGAGTCCTCTCTCCCCCCTTTTCGTTTGACGTTCCAAATCAATTCAATCTTTCAAATATATATCACAATAAGTTTTTTGAACTAACAACACCATATTACTTAGGTCTAGCTTAAATACTCCAAACTCATCCAAATTTGCGGTCCAACCTCAATTTTGGTGTCACTTAATATTTCACTTATCACAATTTTCAAGTTTTCAAGGTCCCCCCCCCTTAAGAAAAAAAATTAGGTCTTAATTAATCCAATATCCTCATCTAATGCAATTAACATAGTACCACATACCTAAGGGTAGTTAATTGCATCTAATCAATCTTATCAAGACTAACTATTAATAATAATATTAAAATAATAAAAAAAAAAAATTCACTTATTACCACTTACAGATATAAAATAACAAGTCTCATAACCTCCAACTTCTTCGATCCTATAAGAGTATATATATATATATATTAATATATATATATATAGATATATATATTATATAATCATATATCTCCCCCTTTTTAGAAGAGGGAGTTTGAAAGGACCAACACAACAACCAACAACTTTAAAAGCTGTACCCAATCTATTTAATTACTACTTTAAAATAATAATTATATTTTCTTTTATTAACAAGGGAGAAATATTTAATTTTATCATTTAAATTTTGACATTTGTGCAGTATGACATGGCAGATTGGGTAAATTTCGCTATTGTCCCTATCCACTTACTTCTTCCCTCTCCTCCACAATGTCCTCTCCATTATCTCCATTTTCTCGTCCAACAATTCCCCTCTCCATTAGATCTCAATTTTCCCCCTCAAATTTCGCGTCAATGTTGCTGCCATATAATAAAGAATAAGAGGTTTTATTTTAAATCGCATATGGTCAGAACTTAGAGAGAAGAAGATTTTATAATACACTCAGGTAACATCTTTTGAGCTTAAATTTGAAATCAATTTTGTTGTGTTCTTTGCATGCACATCAGATGTTCAGTCTTGTAGCCATCCAGATTATTTTGGTGTGTTTTGTTTCTGCTCTTTCAAATTTGCAGGCTTCAACAAGGTGTTCATCTTCTCAGTCAACAGGTCGTCTTCTGTGCAATCTTTTCCTTATTTTGCAGTTGATGACTAAAGGCAAATCAAACAGTCTGCATATTTTTGTATTATCTATTATTAATTTGTTCGAAAATATTGTTTTTAGCTTTAAGCCAAACAAAGTTCACCTTCTTCATTTTATCTCTAGGACCTCAAGGTAGTTTGTTGCTTTCATTTGATTACAATTCATGTTCACTATCTTCTCCCTTGCAAAACGTCTACAATCTTTGTCAACTTTTTTCCGTTGGTCCTTTTGAAAGGGTTTATCACTGCAACAAATTTTAGGCTCCAAGAAACTTTACAACCCCACAATAATTATAACACTCAAATCAATTACCATAACTCAAATCTGATAACATATATTTTATCATCTGGAATTATAGTATGATTGAACTCTTGATATTGAAGATTTCTACAATGAAAGATATTGATTCTCCTCTCCAATTACTTAACCTCTGTATTTTTATTAACCATCTTAATTTACTTGTATATGTAGTTCTTTAAAGATACCAGTGAGGTTCATGTAGCTTCCTTTGTCCCAAATTGCTACTCTAACTCTCTACCTTTTTTTTCTTCCTATGTGCTCTTAGTTTGTAGTATAAAGCTCGCAGTTGATCTTAGTAAATAAAAATTACAAGCTTCTGTTTATCACAGAATTAAGGTGATAATTGACTCAAATATTGCTAGGGCGACGAGTAGTTGTGTTTATATATATATATATATTGTGATTTCATAGAACATTTGTCAGTAGTTTTAAGCCTTTCCCCTGCATCCACATTGTTGTCATCGAAATTCCACCAAAAAGTCTTGAATTAACATACAAAAGTCTTGAGTTATATATTGTGATTTCATAGAACCAAGTTTCTGCCATAATGATCCAACTCCTAAAATTAGTTTGACAAATCATGACTAATTGAGAACAGGACATGAAAAAATGAGATAATGTGTCTGCCCAAGAAAGAAACTTCCTGACAGAAATTTGCCCCCCCCCCCCCCCCGGGTCGTCGTCCCAGATATCACAGATGTCCACTCGAGATAAGCAATTATTTTTATTCCCGAGCTAATATAAAAAGGGCTGAGTCAAAAAGACAAAAACACCTTCATCAATCAATACTACTGCTGCCTTACAATCAGTAGTTCTTCATTATCGCCTAAGGAAGGTTAGCTGAGCATATTCTTATCTTTCCTCCTGTTATCTCTGAATAATCTACAACTATAGTTAGACCTTACTTTTACTCTTACTATAGTTATTTTTCCTCATTTTGTAGTTGAACTTCTGAAGCCACACACCTAACCAGTTTACTTTAACTACAGTACATCATCAATCAAATAGTACTGGCGCCCTTACAATCAACACTTCTTCGTTATCCTCCACAAGTTACTACCATGATTTTACTAATCTCTTTAAAAAAAAAACCAAAATTTCTGTTAGTCATTTTCACGTCTAGTAAATCAAACATAATGGACTCCTAATGCGAAGATAATAGCTGAAATTTTCTATTGGGTTGGGGGTTATCCATCTCAACAGGTTCACATGAGTTGGCTTCTTCGCCTCCGGCCTTTTTTCGTTGGATCTGCTAAGAGTTTGGTTTTCCATATTGTGCTTTGTTTCTATTTTTTTCTGATTATATATGAATTATTTGTCTATTTGCTGCTAAGTGAATGGTTTGTCAATTACAAATAAACACTTCTGTTCTAGCCGAGGATGCCCACATTTTATTTGTGGGAAAATATCATATCTTATAACAACTTTGCTTAGAAATAGGTATAAAAAAAATGTTCGTTCATTTACAAGTCAAGTTTAATTCCGGAAATCTTACATGTTGTGTAATTCTTCCAACCATAATATCTCTTTTACAAAGCTTAGATAATTCTACAGTCATATAAATAATTTTATGTTGCTGCCAGAGACATTTTGTCCTTACCACAGTAGTAAATGATTCTGAGTCGTGGGTATTATCATTAGCTGCAGAGACCTAATGTTCTCCTCTAATATAATAAATATTTTCTTAAAATATACCATCTAAAATATACATGTAGAGGACAGTTCATGTTGTATGCGCCAAGATTCAACTATGGAGACAAGCAATCATTTATTTGTTGAATGTGAATATGCTACAAAAGTAAGAGATACAACAACTGAATGGATAAAAGTCAGTCTACCTACAAGAGGTTTCAAGGAAACAGTAGAAATGATCAAGATAAAACATTGGAAGAGTTTGAAAAAGCAAGTGATAGCAGCTATATGGGGAGGAAAGCAAGGAATTGGAAACACTTCAAAGGAGTGCATATGCAGTATACAGAGATAGTGAACACAATTAATAGAGAAATGGGTGAAACAATATTAATGTTCAATAATACAAAAAAGCCAAGTAGGTGTAGTCGTTTTTTGGCAAAATTATGTAATTACATGTTTTTACTTTTCATCAATATGTTGAGGTTTGGATGATTATAAGTCTCTTTTATGGTTTTTATGTTAATAATAATCACATTGGTTGCCAAAATACTTCAAGTTTTCTTTCAACCATCAGATGAAATTGTCTTGGTCACCATTTTGTAGTCCCACTTTTGAAATGTGTCTTCTGAATATCTATAGATATAGTTTGACCCTTCATCTCACCTACTCTTACTAGAGCTTTTTTCCTCATTTTGTAGTTGAAGCTTTCGAAGTTACAAATATACCAGTTAATTTAACTACAGGAGAACATCAATTAAATAGTACTGGCGCCCTTACAATCGACACTTCTTTGTTATTTCCTCAAGAAGGTTAGCTAACCATATTGTTACCTTCCTTTCCTTCAATCTTTCTTCTCAATATCTACAGCTATAGTTAGCTGCTTCAGCTCAGTTACTCTTACTAAAGTTATTTTTCTCATTTTGTAGTTGAAGCTTCTGAAGCTATAAACCTACCAGTTACTTCAACTAGAGGAGAAAGTATAGTTAATTGCTTATCTACCTTCGAAGTAGGTCAGTTCAGAAATATTACTTAAACTATTTTGACTATATTGATTTTTAATAATTGGCTAACTGTGTCTAAATATTTTTATTCCTGATACTAGGATCAACGTCGAGTGCATCTTATGCTGCAAGCAGATCAGGTTCAAGACGTACTTCAAATAGAGGTATGCTTCTCTCCACCATAGTAAAAAAATACTATATGCCTTTAATGTAACAATAATTGCCTTTTACCTGCCAGGGTAGAAATAAGTTAGAGGTAAATCTACAAAAATGGATAATTTATTGCTAAGATACTACTTACTTTTAAAGAAATCCAATTGCAAATTTGGTTGCAGCAAAAAACGATTCAAAATATGATCAGCGTTTTTTGTTGTAATAATGGATCAATTAGGCTAACTTCTCATAACATGCCTATTGAGTTGCGAAATTTGTTCTTAGGTGACTCCAAAGAATCCCAACATTTTCGACTTACAGTAGAGCCTACAATAATATGTTTGCATTCACTTCACTTGGAGTACATTATGATAGAGAATTAGCAAGGAGAAATCGTGGCATCTATACATTTAAAGTCCAAGGACAAATGTATCACTTCATTGATGATTTGATACCCTCAGGAGGAAAAGGAAAAAATTTACAATTATATTTCTATGATAATGAAAATGAGCTAACAAACCGAATGGCATTATCAGATAATCTTAATGAGATAATTGTTACAAAGCTCATAGATATACTAAAAGTTAATCCTTATTCTACTTTTTTAAGATCGCTAACAGCTCTTCCAAATTTATCTGAATTTTATATTGCTCTAAACTCAAGTTCCAATTTAGACCAGAGAACACATAACTTACCAGCTGCATCCGAAGTTGGGGCAATTTGGATTGAAGATCAATTAAATGATAAAATTTCCACACCACATATTAGAATTTACACTCATAGTAACAGAAGTCAATTGGTAAATTACTATTATGGATGTTATGATCCATTGCAATATCCACTGTTGTTTCCTTATGGTCAAAATGGCTGGCATTGTGGTATTAAAAAAATTAAAGAAATACAATTATTCCAACAGACAAATTTACTGTGAATATGAGCAGCTACCAAGTATAATGAACATCACTTCTATTGATGGAGTCCTTGACATGGAATCTAAAGTTTTATCAAAAGGATTGAGAAAAAGAGAAACTGTTTCCTGTCGTGAATATTATTGTTATAAAATTCAAATAAGAGATGAAGACCAAATGAAACTTTACATTCTGGAAGGGTATTTCAACAATACATAGTTGACCAATATATAAAACTAGAGACACAAAGATTAGATTTTATTTTATTTAATCAAGATCTATTTAGAGTTGAAGCCTTCCAAGGAATCATTGATTTATTAGGCAAGGAGAAAGAGATGCTTCCAATATTGGGAGACAAAAATTTCTTCCTGGTAGTTTCATTGGAGGTCCAAGAGATATGCGTCGAAGATATATGGATGCCATTGCTTTGGTACAACATTTTGGAAAACCCGACATATTTTTAACGATGACTTGCAATCCTTCTTGGCCTGAAATACAAGAACATTTACAACCAATGGAAGAAGTTCAAAATAGACCTGATTTAGTTAGTAGAGTATTCAGAGCAAAAGTAGAAGAAATTAAAACTGATATTCAAAAAAGAAACATATTTGGAAAGGTTGCAGCTTTTATGTATACAGTTGAGTTTCAAAAAAGGGGTCTTCCCCATGCCCATTTTCTCATTATTCTTGTGGATGGATATAAATTGTTAACACCAGAAGCATATGATAAAATTGTATGTGCTGAACTACCTGATCCCCATATTGACTGTCTTATACAAACTTTGTACCAACATATGATTCATGGTCCCTGTGGATATTTAAATCCTTCAAATTCATGCATGCAAAAAGAAGGAAAATGTAAATTCAAATATCCAAAAGAACTTACTGAACAAACAACCAAAGGAAAGAATTCATATCCCCTTTACAAAAGACCAAAAATGATCACACCAATCAAAGTTAGAGGACACAACATTGATAATTCTTGGATTGTTCCGTACAATCCGTATTTACTGAAGAAATTTGGTTGTCATATGAATGTTGAAATATGTTCTGACATTAAGGCTGTCAAATACATTTACAAATATATTTGCAAAGGACTGAATTAAAATTCATTTCTGTAATAATAATTATAACTACATAAGAAATAGATGAAATTAAAGAATACCATCTGCTCGATGGTTTTCTCCACGTAGGCTGCATGGCGTCTGCTTGCTTTTTGCAATAAGTAAATTACTCACGTGTTTGCCAGTGCAATTGCATCTTGATGCACAATTTTGTTTCTTTCAAAATAACCAAACTGTGGATCAAATAATAAACAATCCATGATTAAAAAAAACGATGTTAACAGAATTCTTTCTTATGAACAAAATCAAATAATGATGCTATAAATCTAATTTACTGTATAAATAGTTTCCCTCAACACTTGTATGGTCACATCATTCAAATGTGGTCGCGTCGAAAACCAACGACTTACTATCGGGCGTATTGTCCACATGTCATCAACCGCAGAGGAGAAATATATATCATTAAGGTTGCTTCTAATGAATGTAGAGGACCCACATCATCGACGATCTCGTACAAGTAATTAAAGATGCTACCTACATTTAGAGAAGCTGCAGAAAAAAGAGTCTATGACGTTCTGATAACACTTAATTGACTTGTATTCTGCAGCAGTCCGCTATCAAATGCCTTAATTTTAAGAAGACTATGCAACATTATTAGTTTTATTGTAACCCTTGTAACCCAATAGATCTTTGGAAAAAAATAGAAGACTCTATGTCAGAGGATTTTAAAACAAGTTCCAAATGTTACAAAAAATGAATATTCAACTCTTAGTTTTAATCATATCAAATGAAGTTCTACTTCAATGGGACATAACATAAATGAATTCAAATATATATTTGGAAATCTTACTACTTCTAGAACCTAATGAGGCAAAAGATTTATTTTGAACGAAATATATAGTGTCTGAAGAAGATATAACTTCTACAAAATCAAATTAAATATTGAACAACAAAGAAAATAACTAATTCTTGAAAGAGTATATTCTAATAATCAGGGAGCTTTTTCATTGATGGTCCTGGGGTAACTTGGAAAAAACATTTTTATAAAATCGAGCTGTGTTGGCTGCTGTAGAGAACAAAAGGATTCATAGCTTTGCAACTGCCAGTTCTGGTGTGGCGCTTCATCTTCCGGGAGGACTAACAGCTCAATTCACTTTTCAATAATTCCTGTTGACATCGATGACAATTTCACTTTCAACTGCAATATTAGTAACAAGTTCGTTCGTCGATTCTATTCGAGATTCAAAACTAATTGTTTGGGATGAAGTCTCAATGGGCAAAAAAAACCCACAGATTGAAGTCTTGATACACTTTCTAAAAGAATCTTATGACTCCAAAGCACTGTATTGGTGGAAAAGTAGTAGTTTGGGGGATACTTTAGACACACACTTCTGTTGTGTTCGTAGTGGAAAAACGGAGAGACTTTATAAATCAAAGTTATATACTCCCTTATTTGGATCATCTTCGAAATTGGTGCTTATCTGAAAACATGCGTGCGAAAAAAGATCCAGCATTTTGTGCATATTTAATGAGAATTGGAAATGGACAAGAAAAAACTAACAATTGCAACAAAATTGAAATTCCCAATAATTTTATCATTCCCTTTACAGATGAAATAGAATCTTTAAATATTTTATTTAATGTTACTTATCCTAATTTGCGTACATTCTATTGTAATCCATCTTTTATGACTTCCCGTATTATTTTGACAACAAAAAATGATTTTGTTGATGAAATAAATGATATGCTTATACATCGATTTCCCGATGATGCTACAGTATATACGGCTATTGATGAAACTATAGACCAAATGATCAATGCCAATTTGAAGATTTTTTGCATACCTTACATCCTGCTAACTTACCACCTTATAGATTAACTTTGAAAAAAAATTGTCCAGTTATATTATTAAGAAACTTAAATCCTACTGAAGGTTTATGCAATGGTACACGATTGATATGTCATGATTTTAAGTCAAATGTTATTAGTGCTACTATTTGCAGTGGTGATTTTAAAGATAAACATGTCTTTATTCCCAAATACCTTTACTAAGATCCAAAGAACGAGAAACTTCCATTTCCCTTTAAAAGTCTACAATGTTCCGATATGGATTATGTTTTGCTATGACTATAAACAACCTCAAGGTCAACATTAGATTTTGTTGGAATATATTTGCGGTGAACCAGTTTTTTTCACATGACAACTTTAATGTTGCTTTATCTCGAGCAAAATGTTAAAGCAGACAAATGTAAAAATATTAATACTTCCACCAAGTTGCACAGGGACCGTATTGAGTCATTCTACATAATAATGTAGTTTATGACTAAATTAATTCGAAAAAGCATTGTCTTATATTTTAAAGTATAAGTGTAACAAGTAGTCATCCTTTATGCTAAATGTTTGTGAAATATTTTAATTCCTTTACTTCATTTGTTTTAAAGCTAAATACAGTTACAACTGCCGTCATATCACTTCAACATTTGAAGTTTTAAAATTTCATCTTCCATTCAAATTGTTCCGTTCCAATTACTCAAATTGAAATTGTTGATTTTCCATTTTCACTACCTAAATGCTACCATTGCAGCAATCACTTTCCCTATAGGGTAACTATTTTTATAGTTCTGGCTAAGAAATTACAGAGAGAACTACTGTTAATGCTGTCATCAAATTTTCTTATTTCAGATTATACAAGTGCAAATAGTGATGATGAGGTAATCAAAATTTCCACTCATTACGGTAAACCAACTAATGCTCTTAACTTTTTTCACTGTTCAGTCAATTTTCTTGCTTATCTTCTCTGTTTGTTTATTATTTAACTTCTCGCACCTCATTTTGATGTTGAATATCTATTCAATTTTAGCCTTTCGCTGATTCTTTTTTTCTGTTGTATTTTGAGCCGTTGTTTGTTCTGTTTTTTTCACCAGATTTCACTCAATGGTTGCTATATGTTTCTTCCTAAGTTTGATTAGGATTACAATTATTAAATTACAATGAAAATAAGTTGGTGAATAATTTTTTTGAAAAAATTAATTCCTAATTGTCATGACATTCTATAGTATAATGCAAAATTATGTACCTTACTATTGTTAGTTCCTACATTGCATCACTCTGTTATATTTTCCATCTTGGTGAAGTATTAGATTGGGTATAATACTACATTACTACTTAATTATATAGTATATTTGTCGTCTTTTATCATGACATGTTAAGTGGGCTAATATTGAGCCTCTCTACCTCGCAGTTGTAGTGGTATTCTCCTAAGGGAGTAGAGAAATTTCAAGATTAAAATCTGTCATTAGGATTTTTTCCCCGTTTTCCATTTGTAACACTTGCCATGAGGTGGCATGATTCAATAACAACTAACTCAGGTACACATTTCAAAAATCTCATTCTTCAGATTTATACAGTGTTTTTTCATTATTGCCTCTCTATTTCTTAAAACTTAAAAGGAAGATGACATATAATTATACGTATGGATTGTGACTTCCTGATTGACGGTCTCTTTTTCGTCAACGGCTTAAAAGAAATGTTAATGCGTCAATTCAAAGTTACATTCACTGATTTGAAGAAATCTTCATTTGTTTTTACTTATTCTTTACTTCTTTTACAACAATTGAGATTTTCACCGCCTTCTATTGTCTTCTTGCGCACAGTTCCCCAGTGAATCCACACCTGAAGCATTAGATGCACTGAACACTTATGTGATCTATAGGTTCGTAACTTCTGAAGCCTCCCCTTCTTTTATTTTCAATGATTTTTTGTTTCACTCAGGGACATCAATTTAAAACACAACAGTTGAGTGAGCCTCTTTTTCATTTATTTTTCCTAATTGAAGTAGTAGAAATCCACTTACAATCTCCTTTATTGTGTAATGTATCTTGTCTTTCTTCCTCTTTCATTCTCTTGTGGATGTGAAATCATCATTGGTTGTCATAGTCGAGACTTTGATGTATTTATAATTTGGGAAAGTCTCGATTATACTCGATGTCTAAAACAATACATTTGTTTTGAGGATCAAAAGAGAGACGAATCATGATAAAATGATGATAAATTCGATCATTTTTGGAGATTCAACTTTCAACTGGAGTTCCCCATATATGGAAGCAATATCGTTCCTACATTTAGGGTTTAAGCCTCTATGGAAGATGGCTACTCTGATTTGCCATTTTTAGAACAGAAATCTGAAACATTTTTTGTGAATCACACGTATCAACTTCCGGATTTAATCTACTTCTAGTTTTAGAAAGTTTTCAGATTATATGTTAAGGGAGACCATTCAGCATTGTTCAGTTTCCTTTGGATTGCTTCTGTAATTTCTTTATTTCTTTTCCTTCTGGCATGAACTTGTCATCCTCTATGTAAAGATTTTTTTTCTTGTACTTTTCATACATCAATGACAGTCAAATTATGAGTCAAAAGCTATAGTACAGTGGCTATTGTTCTTTTACAACTCTATTGAATTTAGTATTAACTAGTCTAGTGCAACGACATCACAATTATCTTTATTATTATACTTAATAGTTGTATACTTTCCATGTAACTTTATCATGTGACCCTTAGTGCCGCTTCTTTACTTTAAACCGAAAATATGTAGCTACCCAGCCGGTTTAATGCCGAATAGCTTCTTCGCAGGAGTATCGGTTTTCAAGTGGCTGCAACTCATCGCAATGGCACAAAAGGTATTTGGCTGTGGAAGTTCACTATTAAGTATAACAACTCTTGATGGACTAGAATACACTTATTCTGCCGGACCACAGAGGAATTGATGCTTATGAATCAAACGGTTTAGTGTTCTTTTCCACACAACTAAAGGAACAGCTCTATAGACTCAAACATGCCTTGTTTTTTTCCTCTGTCTTGTTATCCTTCCTGTCACCTGACTTTTGCTTTTATAATTTTTTGTTTTTCTTGATGTTCAAAAAAAAATTTCTGTTTTGTGTTTAGCTTTTTGACAGGTATCTATATGCACACAGATATTCTCCCTGGCAGTCCTTCTTTCAAGATGTTTGTATATAATAACAGGTTAGGCAGGCACTGAAACTTTGATTTCAAAGTTTGCTTCGTTTTGAGATGCGATTTTCAACCCTTCTCCCTCAGGATTCATTGAATTCCTTGTTGCTACAAGTCAGTTTGTTTCTTAGTTGTCCTGATAATCTCTTTATCCTGTTTTATATGGGAGGTATCTATGAAGTTGCACTTGCCTGCCTCACAGAATGACTAGGCATATTCGTGTTAGGCCTCTGGAGGAAAGGCAGGTCTTCTAAGCTTGGGCCGTTCTCCCAATCTTCATTTGGTTTGCCTAAAGTAATTCATCAATTTGTTTATTATCACTGTGATGTTCTTCTGTCTTGTTTGTGAAACTATTAAATACTTTTTCTGGGTTCTGCAAAAGATTGTTTTGGATGGGTCGAGGACAACCACAATACCTCCGCAGGACTACCTTCAACTTGCACTGAAGCAAGTTCAAGGTGTCAGAACAGATGTTTGCTGCTAAAAACGAGGTCACCCAACACTTCCCTTTACATGAATCTTTTTTTTGCTTACTATGCTGTAATTATTCAATTTCTATTGTACTTCCTCTATTTTTGGAACTGGTTCTGACCTTGCACATTGTTTCACTAAAATACAGAGAACTTGTGTACTGTTTTTAGCGATTTGGGAAACATCCTCCTTTTCTTCTAATGAGTTTAGCACGTAATGGTTGATTAACATTGGATTTGACTGCATAATGCTTTTCTTGATTTTTGCGGAATCTGTCTTTTCTCAAAATCAATTCCACTGTTCCATTATCTGTTTGGCCCATACTCAGAACTTCACACATATTTTTACGCCCAACAACGATAAGCTTAGTCTGAAATAGTAATTTCCTTCAGAGCCAACAATAGTTTCTCATCATTTGTAATTATGTTTTCCAAATGAAACCGTCTAACTTCTTAAATGTTGTGATCTTCACTCTTCATTAAGTTGGGATTAGGTCTAGAATGATATCTTCCTTTCACGAATTGTGGTTCATTATTACTGCTCTATGCAGAGAGTATTTTAATAGCAATTATTGATATGTAATTTTTATATTTTAATATTTTTTGATTCATGGTATGTCTTAATGCGCTTATTATAATAATAAAATCCTTATATGCACTATTGCCCCTAGACTATAAATTATTACTTACTTCAACATGAAATGAATGTTTGATTCATCATGATCCTAGATTGAATATGATCAATGTTATTTGATAGAAGAAATAGCTCATCTCTTTCCACATGTAGTATGCAACTGCTCTAATGTCAGATTACAGAATTCACATGTGAGTTAGCTTTGAGAGTAGTTTCAGGAATTTGCATGCTATGTACTTAGAATATAAAACTAGATTTACTTTCTCTGGTTTCCCTTTCGCCTTCAACACTTAGACCTCATACGTTTAAGATGCAGTCCCACTTCATAGAACATTGGAAAAATTGAAACATGTCAATCACCAAGTATATCTGACTGGTCACTAGTACCAAATTGTGGTGGTTCCTTTCTAATTTAAAAGCATAAGTTTTTACTAATTTTTGTTATGTCCAGTAGAAGCTATCTATTATCTCAAGTAAGTAATTTATTGATTTTTATAGACGTGAAAGCTTAGATAATATACATCCAACTTAAAATTAAACTTGGTACAGG
Source organism: Solanum habrochaites (assembly GCA_027704765.1). Lineage (NCBI taxonomy): Eukaryota > Viridiplantae > Streptophyta > Magnoliopsida > Solanales > Solanaceae > Solanum > Solanum habrochaites. The sequence goes on along the minus strand of JAKWJA010002497.1, from coordinate 5,093,700 downwards.
AGTTAAAACTTGCTAGCACGAACCATTTTGTTACCCCTCAAAAATATATACACTGGTTTTCAGTTTATTTTTATATATTTACAATTAACTGTTAATTCTCAAATAAATTCTCAAAAGATCCTACAAGGTCCACTTCATAGCAATCACTCAAGATATAATCACAATACATATACTTGAACAAGATAAGTGATTACTGCCATTTTATTTTGTACTCCATATTTATCAATTTCCAAATTTATATATCTATAATAACAACAATTTAAATTTCAAATGTAATAACTGCTTTTTTGACATTAATCATTTAAATTTTACTATTAAATGCAATAACTTTTTATCTTTTTGGCAGAATTCATGGGCATTTGTCAAAACTATCAATTTTAAAGGAAGGACAACCTGACTGTGTATATAGTATAACGTGTCGGCTTGTATTTGGTATATATTTATATCTATAGATAATATATATATTTTAAATATATATAGACACATTATTACACATATCATCAAGACATCATTACATTAAAGCACAAACTTGTCATCCTTTCCTGAAGACGGAAAAAAAAATAGTGCTATTCTTTCTAGGTATTTTTCCCCTTTTCATGTTTTCATCTCCCATTTAAATTTTTCTTCAAGATTTTAGTTATCATCAGAGGAGAAAATCAATAACGGGAGAAAGCTAAACTGTTATTCACTTTAAAATTTCAATTTTATTACTACCAGCCAGATGAGGCAAATTATATTTGCACTGTTTCATGAGGTAGGGGATAATTAGGTTCTTGCCATGTGTGGAATTCATTACAAATCTTCCTATTTTTACTTATTACAAATAGATACTTTAATGTGGAAGACAATATGTTCTTGCATGTTCTTCCTAATTCAATTGTTCATGTTCATGCAACCACATAAAAGAAAGGACTTTCACTCAATAGTGATGCTATCTTGCAGATACTACTGCTTGGTTAAACATTTCTAACAAACATGGTACTAAGATTGAACATCGATCAAATAGCATTAACAACACAAGATTGGATTTGCAAAGTTCAAATTGTGGAAATCGGACGCCCGAGAGAAAGCCCTGACAAGAAATGTAGATTCCAAAATTTGATTTTGGAAGATGAACAAGTGAGCTCATTACATTTAATCTCATCAATATTCTCCTTTTTTAATATTTACCTCATATGAAAATTTTTGTTTTATTTTACTCTTAATAAACAGTTTAACTTATCCTCAAATCTCTACAACTCTTACTTTCAGGAATGCCAAATAAAGGCAGTACTGTATGCAGATGAAATTGAACAGTATGCACAAATGCTTAAACTCATGAATACCTATCTCATCTCTACCGCAAGAGTCAAAATCTCCCAAACTTCACACGGCAAGCCGATACACAAATTTTACTGGGTTCTTGACAAAGAAACAGTAATTGAACATATCACACCATGTAATGGAGTTGAGAATCCACTTCCACCACCAACCAAGCTGAATATCACAACCTTTGACCGCATTCCTAACATGATGCTTGATTCTGCTGTTGAAATCGGTATATCCACCCTATTAACTTTTACAACAGTAAAATATACCTGCTTACTGATACACACACTTACAACATTTCATTCTTTATTATATACACAGATATACTGGCAATCGTTCTCCGTTGTAGTCCTCAAAAATACGCAGGTCGCAGTAATCATAAATGTCGAGAAATTATCATTTGTGACAACCAGTAAGCCCATTTTGCCTTATATATTCCCATTCAATGAAAATATTTTAAATAAGTAAACACTTTTATTGTTTACTTAATTGTACCATCACTTATCATCTGCTTGTCATCATGGTACTTCAGCAAAAATCAATTTCTCCTCACTCTATGGGAGGATTTTGGAGAAATTGAAGGAAATGAAATCGAAGCAAAAATGGAAAAAGAAATGGACCTTATTGTAATCCTTGGCAGGAATATAGGAATCTCTACTTTTCAAGGTACATGCATTGAACTTTTTACCAACAGAATTTATATAATAACAAAACGTTTTATGCCAAGGCTTTTGTCGGAAGGGTATATCTGAGGTAGGTCACAATTCAACCATACGCGTAGCTCCTACTTACCCACAGGCAGTAGAACTCACAAAAGGTTACTAACATTCATCACATTCTGGTAAGCTTAATTGCATTTAAATTAACCGCTAAAGCAACTATTGTTGTAACAATAGGGCAAGAAAACAAATCAATGTTGTTAACGGAGTCGAACAAAACCTCAACAAGCTCATCTGCCCCTCTCGGGTATTGACTCCTGGCGGCCAACCAGTTGTCTCTATTGAACAAATTCATCACAACTTCTGTAGCAACTCAAGATTGAATTTAACAGTTGCATATTTATTACATAATAAAAAAATTATTTAGTCATCAGTAATCAACATGTATTATGTATATGATATTTCCCAACAGATGGGACTATTCTATCTTGAAGCAGAAATGGCCATATCAGATGAATTGCAAGAGTTTGTGTACTTGATGCTCAGGATTGCAAAACAAAGAAGCGCACAAAGATAGAAAGTGATTTCATTGTCCAAAAGTAATCGGATAACAACATTACTTCCTCGGTATTTCTCCTTCTCCTTCGTCTTTGTTCAATTGATATATCTACTTAAGAATACATATTATGTGCTATTGATAACCCGTATATATGGCAATGTTCACTGATGTGTATCATTTATAACAGAAAATAGTGACAAGTTTATACCAAATTAACTTTACATTAGTTGCTTAGTAGTTCTAAATAGTTTTACTTTAAGATATCTTCATTTAGTACAATTATATGTTTGAAAAAATAATATAAGAGCTATACATATACACAAGCATTAAGTAATACTTTAACTATGTAAGAACCAAAATCGAAAACACTTTTTGGTAGAAGGCTGTCCTTCAACCTCTAAAATTAATAGATCACACACATAACAACAAACATTATTGATATGTATTAAGAATGAATCATATATTGTCCCTATAATAATAAAAGAAAAAAGCACATTAAATCAAATCTCAAAAAGTCAGAAAAAGGAAAAGTAACAAAACTCATATTTAACTTATCATGATTTCAGGTGTATCTTTCAAATTGATCTTACTGACGGTACTGCTACAGTGACAGCATCTATCTCTGGTGAACTGGGAGAAAAACTACTCTCCATGACAGCGGAAGACATATTTGACATAACCTGTGCTAAGGTGATCTATTATTCCAGCCGAAACATCTATTGTTCAAACAAAAAGTTTCTTCTCACTCTTTACATTACAGAGGCCAATCATTGCATATTAATCATGGCCATCGATGTTGTCCACAAACATTCAAATTCAGCTAAGGAGTCCTCTTGCGGTCGGTACCTCAAACAATACACAACAACATTACTCAATTATTTCCTACATGGAAAAGCAACACATACTTCTCCAAAACCATATTGATAGGAATTCCAAAAAGATTAAGACCTTTGGAGATAAGTGAGAGGGAGGTGACAGAAACAACTACTGCAGTGGTTTTCACAATGCAACTCTGAATTTGAACCACCACACCAACAAAAAACTGTAAAAGTCAGTCTACATCTGATTATCACATTTATTTATTCAAAAATCAAACTTAATCACAGTAGTTTAACAGTTCAAAAAACATACCAGTATGTTGAAATTTAATAAAATTTAAGAGTGCATTGATATAAATTGTAAATTAGTTTAATAATCATGAACTACTTGAAACAGGAATGGAAAAAAATAGAGATAATGGGATGCCCTGTCTGTCTTGATGAGAAAATTAATTGTCCTTGATGAGATGGCTGCTATGGTTTGATACATCTTTTGAGGTTGAATCATTGTTGATTTTTAATCTTTCTTTGCTCCATTTTGTTTTTTATGTAGTTTTACACCAGGGGTTGCTGAGTGTTTATCATATGGCTGCGGAATTTTAGATTAAACTATTTGTTACACTTCTGATCAAATTTCTGTATATTATTGCTATGTGTCAAGCTAAATTTTGCGACACGTTTAGCTATATTTGAGCCAATGGTTTGGCTATGTTTTGGAACACTTTGCTGCATTTTAAGTTAGACAACTGACTGCTACCATGCTCTTGTTGCATCTTCGTTTTTGTTATTGCATTCAGAATTCTGAATAATATAGTTAATCTTATAAAAACAGAACACCCAACAAATGTAATCAAGGATGAGCTTCTGCCCAATAGCATAAACATATATATTCCCAACATTTATTGTGTTCCAAAATTATACCATTTCCAGTTTAATTTCTGCGAACTTTACTTATTAAACATGAACATCTTGGGATAGTTCACGACCCCTACCTCACTGGAAAATATGAATTTATGACCCTAAAATGAGGACTAGTGAGAGATTTACTTCCATTATTCTATTATTTATTTCAGGGTTTATGAAGCCCAGTTCAGGTTGCGGCTGATCTCCAGTAGGTTGGCAATTGATAGTGTCCTTCACTCTCAGTGTGCCAATGTTGTTCTGTTATTTTTCATCTCAAGTCTTTGGGAAAATGGACATTCTTGTTAACTTGGGATGGAAATTGTTTGAAGATAGCATCATTCTCCCGACTAAGTTTAATGTGGCATTGCATGGTTGGGTATAATCTGTATTTGCATCCGAAATTCAATCAAATTCATGAGGAGCTTGTTCGGTTTTGTGGTGAGTCCATTAATGTCGGTATTGCGGGGAACTCGGCCATGATTATGGGAGCTTGATTTGCTTCTTACTTTTCATGTCAAATATAATGTTTCTATCTACTGACATTTGTTTAAATTTTGAATTTACAGCAAGGTAAAGTTTTTGTTGTTCGGTTTTCAAGTTCTGCGTTCGGGGAGGCTTTCTCAAAGTCTGCCAATTATTCTCATCATTATGCATGATTACATACAGGAAATGACCACATCCAAATATATGATTTGAATATTGTTATTTTCCCTTTTTAACATACCTTAATTGTCTAATTACAGGACACTTCCCACTTGATTTTGTGACTTTTGCTTAATGAAGTTGTTGGATTCCAGTCGTTCAAATTTGCTCAATAGGGAGAATGAAATGAATCAGTTAACTTTTGTCCACGAAAATGAATCAGTTGCAAACTTTTTGTGCCAGCTTCGTTAGTTTTAGCTTTGCTGGTAATATTATATCCAACATTTTGTCAGATATACTTTTTGAACGGTTTCATTTTTGTCATTAACAACTAACTTCTAAATGTACTAACACTAACAATTTTCTCAGGAACCCTAAACAATCCTATTGCTATGATTTTGGGATGATGAGAAGAAAGAAGATCAGCAAGGCAAAGAAAGTAATGAAAACAGCAGCATCCTCTACATCTATGATATGATTAAACAATCACATGTTGATAATATGTCAAAAAAATATTTGATTTTATTACCTAGTTAATATGGTATCCGTTGTACATATATTTTGAATATTCGCTAATACTATATAAACTTATCATATTATCTTATCTTCTGCGACAATTACCATCAATAATCATTATATGTATTTTCACTATTGGGCCGTCTGCTTGCCACGGGCCTTCCCCCTCTAGTTATATATATAGGTCACCCAAGTCTTTACTACCCCTCATAATTACCCAACCATTAGGAACCCCCATTAATCATTGGAAATCAACTTTGTTCCCCAATAAAATTTAGCACGTAATCAACCGTAAGGCAACAATTCTCTTCTTAACCTAATCATTTTATTAATCATTGGAAGTTAACTTGTTCCCCAAGTGTACTAGATTTGTTTTGTTCAGACTATGGACACCCTACGATCCTACATTTTCCTTCTAAAATAACTTATTTTATATTCATTTGTTATTCGCAGTTCTCTATAAAAAATTGATGGAAGTTTTTACCTTTGATTAAAAGATTCTACTGTAGTAAAAAATTTATTTATATTTTTATTAAAAATACGACTTAATTATCTTATGATATGACTCTTAAAGTATATGGAAAGAACAAGGAATAATAAAGATCTAGTAAGAGGAAATATATATACTAACAGTAAGGACCCCTAAAAATATTATGACAAGGCTATTAGAAGAATAAAAAAAGAAATTAATTCGATAGAAGACTCATAAAATACTAATATTTTTATATTATTTAAAGGCCTCTGCTGCATAAAAAAAAATAACATATTAGTGTATGATATGTATTTCAAAACAAAGTTGTATTTGCTTTGCACCATGTATTAGCTGAGATTTTGATTAATATCAAAAATGATAAAAATTTTATGATGAGATTTAAAGTATTATGAATGCTTAACCAAAGGTTATACCATTTGAACTTTGAAGTTATTTAATAAATGATTCAAGCAAGGTAATTAATTCTTCATATCTAAGTAATGCTAATTTCTAGCATAGCTGTGATTCGAGAGATTCTTATATACGAAAAAGTTTCAAAGTTAAGACGGGCATAAACACCTAAATTATTCATGGACTTCTAAATTTTAAGTTGGCCGAGGTTGGAGTGGTATAGAATAGAATAAAGTCTCAAGTGATGGCACTTATTAACCTGAAATATTTGACAATGCACAATTGTCATTGCCTATTAAAAAATAAGTTTATAAGAATATAATCATAAAAGAGAAGAAGACAAGAGAAAGTAGATAGACAAAAGAGGAATTGTCTTCTTATTAGGGTGTCTTCTACAAAAGGTGAATGATATTTTATTTATAGAGTAAAAATATCACCCAAAGGTCACCAATGATAAAATGCCCAATAATAGGTACATAGTTATCTACAAAGGTTCATGTCACACCTGGGAAATGTAGAGATACATGCTAGGATAAGTTCATGAAGAAAGCAAATGGGACAACCATATTCAATGGATTATAACACTCCCCTTGGATTGTCCATAGATTAAGTGCCTCCAATTAAAATCTTACTAGAAAGAACCCAATGCGGAAAAAACTCTAGTGAAGGAAAAAGAGTACACATATCTTTTGGTACACATTATTTGTTGCCTCATTAAAAACCTGGCCAGGAAAACCAGTGGACAAAAACCCGGTCAAGGGAAAAATAGTGGAACGCCGTATAGTATAGTCCCCCCTGATTAATACATCACTTAATTTCTTGCGATGATATCTCCATCTTCGTACATTGGGTTGAGTTGATATATCTTTTCAAAGAAAAACCACATATTTCCAGAATATGGTTGTGGTCATTTATTCAACTAGACAACACTATTGACTTGCTCACGGGAAGACTTTATTTCTGTATGGTTTGAAGAAGTGATACCTACATTGGCTTCATGATACCCAAATATTATTGTGCCTCCACATGCAAAAAATAGCGTGCTGAGATAGGAGTGTTAGCGGATCAGATAAATATTCTGCATCTGTATAACCAATCAATTTTTTCTTGGATTCCTCGAATAGAATTAAATCATAACTATGGGTCGGGCGAGGTAGGGAATTCGGTCATTGCTCAACACCATTCAATGTCTTTATCGGAGAAAAAATAAAAATTTATCAGTAATTTAATGAAAAATGAATATTCTGTTAAATATTGTTAGCGAGATGAAACTAGTGCCCTGATGTACCAAGCTATGGAGTTTCATCATCAAGAACTCTCATTCCTTTGTTTGAGATCAAACTAATCATCATTTATGTGAAGCGATCTAATAATCTTGGGGCACTCAAATGAATGGATTTATCATATACAAAAGCATCAATACAATCGATGTAGGATGTACGGAGATGACAAATTATTTCATTTGTCAAATTATCAACTAGTAGGTCAAGATAAATTCTGTCTTACTAGACCTTTTCATGAAAATTCAAAGACATCAGGGTCATTCTTTTGTTGATTTTCGTCTTGAATATAATAGGTATCCAACATACTTGAACCCATGATTTACTACAAAACCCTATAATCAAGAATAACATCATAGTATGGACTAAGAGTTAATAATCATAATAAGTAAGACAACTATCATTGAATCCTTATCGGCCACTCGGGCAATGACAAGGAATGATACAAAAAGTCTTTTGAAGGAAGGAATAGACTCAAGACAGAGCCAAACTAATCAACAATATCAATCAAACATAAATCGTATCATTTCACTAAGGCAATGCAGACTCCACTTACCACACATAAGGCCCAAACCCACTTATCATGACGTACTTCCTTCTAACACCACACATTGAGTTCAACATACATTACATGAGTCAATTAGTACAAGTCAACTTATCAATAGGTCAAGTAACTTTTTCACTAAGACTCACCATTGTCAAAATGAACAACATAATCAAAAATAAAACAAAAAAGGCAAAAAACAAAATTCAAGGTTTTAGGCCCAATCCACTGCAATTACAGTAATGCAAATTTCACAAATGCACATTTTTCTTTAGACTTCACCAAATCATGAAACTTCAATTTCTAGTCATATTTGTATTATTAATTAAAAAGAAAAGGACTAACATTAATTATCAAAAAGATGAGGGTAACGGGACTTCATGTTCGGCTTCGGCTCCCATGTTGCACCTCAACGAGGTGATTCTTTCATAACACATTTTATGGAACACCAACCTCTTTTTCCTTAACTCTTGGAATTGCCTATCAAGAAATGACTGAAACTTCCTCATAAGAGAGGGTATCCTTGACACCAAGACCCTCAATAGGAAGAATGGACTCGGGATCACGATACACTTCTCAATAAGAAACATGGAAAAATGGATGAAACTGAAGCCAATTCACTAGGAAGTTTCAATTATAGGTAGTCCTTACAACCTTTTGCAAGATTTCATAGGGACCACATAACGAGGACGCAACTTCCCTTCTGCCAAATCGAAACCACCCCTTTCATTGGGTGAAATTTCAAATACACCTTATCACCTTCTGAAACTCCAAAATCCTTCTCCTATGATCGTCATTAAGGCTTTTACCGACTTCTAGGGCCATTTCATCTGTTCTTAGGATATGAACCTTTTCGAAAGTATTATAAACCAAATGGGGGACCAATGAAGTGAAAAGATCACCCACTTCAAAAACCAACCAATAGGGAGACCTAACCTCTACCATTACAAGGCATCATTAGCGAGCCATTGGAAATGGATGAATGAAACACTATATTATGAGGGAAAACTCCACAAAGCAAATGTTTACCCAATTCCCTAAAATCATAGATTGCAAGCACTCAGAATATCCTCGCTGTGTGAATAGGGAGTTCCACTGGGGGACCATCCTTTTGGGGATAAAAAAGTGGTACTCAACTTCCCCTTAGAACCACCCTTTTTGGAATGACCGCCAAAATCTAGATGTGAATGTGCACCCGGATCCTATATGATGGATACGAAATAACCATGCGGACACACAATGTATCATCTAGAAGATCCTAGCATAATCTCTCACCTATAGTAGATGACAGGGATAAGCGAGGGACTTAGGCAACCTATCACATAACACCCATAGGAATCATATGACTTTGTAAGTCCGAGGTAAACATACTAGAAAGCCATTTATTGATGTCTTTCCCAGTGCCAATAGGAATTTGAACTCTCGTAGTAAGCCACCCGGACTTTGATGTTAGACTTTTAACTTATGGTAATTTGGAACTAGAGACAAACTCCTCTATGTCTTTCTTCATTCTCCCACCACATAATCTCTCTAAAGGTCATGGTACATTTTTGTAAACCAGAATGAATTTGAGTAGAGGGACCAGGGGCTTCCTTTAGGATCGGTCCCTCAACCCATCTACAATGGAACACCAATCTCCATTGGTACCTAAACACACCATCACCCATAAGGAGAATGACTCATTTAACTTGCCGAGAACCTATTCTTTTCAACTCCATTAATGGTTCATTCAAGCTGTTGTTGGACTTCACTTTAACACTAATATGACTCGGAGTTATGACGGACAGATGATCCACCATTTGAAGCACATTCTAATCTCCATCCCCAACTAGAAATTTATGTACATCCCTTACAGGTTCTCTTAGCTTCATCAATGTCGTACACACTACCCTCGTCATTATGAATTGGGCATCCGCAACCCACATTAGCCTGAGGGTGAGAGAGGGGACACTCATTGTATAAGTCTTTCAAAACAATTCTAACCACTTCTTTGTCAGAGATTCAATCCCTTGGGGTAAAAAACGTGAATTGTAGACTCTTATCGTCGGTGAAAAACAAGCAACATGAACGCCATACAAGTACTGCCTCTAGATTTTCAAAGCAAACACCATGGCCGCTAACCAAGTCAGGAGTGTAGATAGTTTTGTCATGTAACTAAGTTCAAGAGCGTAGGATATCACTTTCCATTTGCAAAAGACTCACCTAGACCAACACGGTGCGTCTCACATACACAACCAAACCCTTGTACCCTCGTAAGGCAACACAGAAGAAGTAACCCTATTTTATTAACATTGAAACATCTCTCACCATGCCTCAAAACCAACTCAAATTCTTACACTTTTTGGGTCAACGTAGTCAAGAGGAGACCGCAACGGAGCAAAACCACCACGAACCTGTGGATAAATAGCTCGCTATTGAGCCCAAGAAAAATCTAATATCGGTTGGGAGTCAAGGGTAGGACAATTGTCAATGATCCGTTTTTCCTGGACAACTCAACTCATTCACTAGAGATGAAGATGACCATGACATGTCACCGATCTAACCAAAATTTACTTATTATAAATGGCAAACATTGACGTTCCTTAAGGTTTGCAAAAATACCACCCCTACAAGACCATATGATCACCCTCATTATCGAAATACCAAGAGGTTGTCAATGTAAGACAATGACAAATGAATCTAGGTAATTTTGAAACACCAATTCCTAGGTCCATAAACACCACCAGGAGCATCATGTGAGAGCCCGAAAGACCTTATACCAGAATGGTCATAATGGACCAATCAAGTCCGGAATGCCCGTCTTGGTGTATATCCCTCCGAGGCCTCTCACCCTAAGTGGTGATTACCCGACATAAGTAAATCTTTAAAAGTAGCTTGCCCCTTTGGTGATCAAACCAAGTCATCAATACCTAAGGACGAGGATACGTGTCTTGATTGTGACCTTATTGGCTGGCGGTAATGGTAATCAATTACACATGTGAGGTATGACATCCTTCTTCTCACAAACAACACCGGGAGCCACCCCATGAGAGAAATACTAGGTCATAAAACATGTGTATAGTTAAGCTTTGAGTGAGCTTCAACTCTTTCATTCAGCCGGAGAGCCCATACCGATAAGGAGAATTGAAGATGAGATCGTTTGGTAGCAAATTCCGCTACCAAAATAAATCTTCCCGCGGGAGGAAGGAATAACAGGAAGTTAATTAGGAAAGACCTCTAGAAATCAATCACTACGGGAACGGATCAATGGAGAATTCGAGTCTAGATTTGGAGCTTACATATGTTAGGCCAATCTAGAATCGTTTTACATGCATTTAGACAAGGATAATACGACTCTAGGAATAGAAGTTCCCCCTTCCAATCTACAACAGGTTTCATTGGAAAGTTAAACTCGCCACCCTTGTCATAAATCAATCTGAACGCAAATGTAAGCGTGCAACCAATCCCTAACCCAATTATAATATCAAAATCTAGATATTAGTTCGACTAGGATTCAACATGAGAAACTTATGGGAAACATTATTGGACATATTATCTATACAGCCTTTTTGCCAACAACAGACTCACCCACAAGAGTAGACATCATAAACGGTTCAGCAAAATATCGGGAAACATCAAAATTTTAGCACAAAAGGGGTTAATAAATGACAGGTTGGTAGCACCCTGATGAAGGAAAGCATATACATATAATAATAATTTCAACATACGTTCCCATCTGGGAGAGAAGTATCTGTTACCCCGAGAGCGGAGAGATAGAAGCAGTTCTTCTAGGAACCATTACTAGAACCACTTGCTGAGATGAACCACGCCTTCTTGACACTTCAAGTTTGGAAAATCTCTCATCTTGTGACCACGTCTTGCCACAACTAAAGTAAGTTTCCGTCCTACCAAGCACTCACTAAGATGACCCTTGCCCATACTTGCACATATAGGCTTCTCATTTGGTGAGTTTTCCATCCTTCTCTTTTTAGCTCTCAGGTGTATTGCCTCTTTCATTCACGAGACTTAGGGAAACTTGGGGATGGAACTTATTAGATGACAAATTCTTAAATTTCGGCTGTTTGTATTCAATCCTATTATTTGAAGAACCTCCCAACCATATTCAACAACCTGTTGCTTCAATCCCTGGTACAGTAATAAGATCCACTCTTACACTTCAACAAACAATTCAATAACAACAAACATGGTAGATGGTGGAGCCCATCCGTAACATATCATGCCATGCTTAGCAGATCTACTTTTTCTCTTAGCCCCTGCCTCCTCAACCCTTTTGCATGCACCATAAGCGGGAAAATGTTCATGTCATGTAGCATGGCCGAATGGCACTCCTATTGTATAAATTCCGTAGGACACCCCAATCAACAAAGAGGCCTCATTTGGTCTCTAGGATCGGGGAAACCAAAGAAGGAGCAATTTATTGGGACAGATCAATAATTCAGGCGATTCAGAACCTCCCCTCCTTGGAGAAGGTTGAGAATTCCACCAACTTTTACTCCCCGTTCCCTAGAAAGAACCGATCTAAAAAGCCTTCTTTAAGATCTCAAGTCAACGGACCACCCCTCAATGGGCCTATTATCCTCATGCACATACTATGCGGCCTATTCTCCTTGAGTGATAAGTTGATAACTCGTCCTTCTCCACTTGTAGTCAACCCGATACTAAAAGATTTTAGAGACTTCCCAATGGAATTCTGGAAGTTCTTCATGATCATAGACCTGTAGAAAGTAGGGGAGTCATCCGAGTGAAATCTTAGACGGGAAGTATATAGGACTGTTAATAGGACGGTGTACAAGCTCACGGTTGGCTTGAGCCGTCATATCTTGGGCGTGACAGTGGCGGCTTGAGCCTAAATTTAATGAAGGAAGCATGTATATATCCATCGTCAAGGGTGGCGGATTGACCGGGCTTGGTTCCAATTAGCATCTTCTTCAAGAGAGGAAGTTCGCCTCACCATAGGGAGGAGCTCCCGGAGTGGCAAATTTCCTCGTCAAGACTCAAGCCGGCATTCCTCGAGTGAGTATTCTTCCTATAGAAACAACAATAGGATGAGAACAAAAGTATACCGTTAAACTAGACTGTGAGGCGACGATATAGGATTTTCCAAGAAAAGAGTGATCCCTAGGCATCACAGGGTTACCATTCATAAGGTGGCGTTTGCTTCATCAATTATGAATACAGGCCTACATGACGTGGTTAGAGAGAGATACATAACTCAATGATATTCAACCTAATGCTCTGATACCAAGTTTTAACATCCGGGTTTTACCCCCTAGCACGAACGTGTCTGTCCTCTTTGAGACTAACAACGCCCCTTAGTCTCGTGCAGTACATTAATAGGTTGAAATTTGCAAAAAAAAATTTAAAACTTCCACGACATTACTTTGGAGTTTACATAGACCTCCTACATACACATTTAATCTATACGTTATCAGTATACATAGACCCTTGTATAGAAAGGTTACATAGCCTGATACTTTATTGCATATACTACATTTAAAATAGAAAAATAGTCTCAAAGATTTCTCATCTCATAATATCTAAACGAATCTAATAATGGGCATTAGCCTACGTCAAAGGTAAAGAAGCCATATATAGGCTCATACAAGTCGTACACAATGAAAAGATAAAATGAACAATAAAAATCTCTGAAAGACAAAGAAAATTCATAGGCAAGAGATTGGGCCATCGTCCTCGGAAAAGTGAAGAACTATCACTTGGATGATTGAGAGAAGTATGTAGCCTCTCAAGTCGTTCTCCAATGAGCCTTAACGACCAGAACTAAAATGTTTGGGAAAAAGGGAAGAAAATGGATTTATTTTACTCTCAATGTTACTAATTATGAGACCAGGTTGTTATGTCACAGATAATAGCCAAACATGCTAAAAAGGGATATTTATCAAAAACATGTCATTTGCCCTTTTTTTAAAAGTCCAGCCTAATCAAGCAAGTATACCAATAACCCAAACATGCTACTACTAAAAACACGTAATCTGGTATCCCACATACTTGAAACCATGGATTTACTCATGACCATATATCAAGGAAAAGTCACAGTTACGAATAACAGGTTTATATATCATAATAAGCAAGACAACTACTTATGAATCCTTTAATGACCAAGCAAAGTCCATAATCACTCAATCAAAGGAACCTCAAACAAGAAACATAAGAAAGAAAGTCGAACTTCACCCTAAACATAAATCTTAAGGACACTAACATCCTACTTTCGATAGTATCAACACAATGTACATGTTCAAGATCATATGAAGCACAACATGTTATACATAACATCATTTAATATAATACATAATATAAACTTCCTAAGCTTCATCAAGGTCAAACTAGTGGAAGGCCATTACGTAGAGGTATCATATCCCTACCTAGGTAAGATAAACCTCTCAGTCACCTTAGTCGTTTATACTTCATTACTTTATTTTAATGTAGGAACACTGCCTTAACTGACCATTAGACCAAAAGTTTTAAATGTTGGAATTCGGTGTGGTAAAAACCTTACACCTAGAAGGTGGTTAACGGCCAATCGTAAACAAATAGCTTTTTAGGTGGATTCCCCTAGCTGTCTTCCTATTGGGGCAACATATTAAAGAATAAGAGTTAGTATATTCACCTCTTGATAACACTGGTAATTGGAGTCTCCCGTCTCAGGGGGAATTCATTTGATGCGTATGCCTCTTTGGAGAAGTCCACATTCTCATATAGAATTATAGCGGCGAATCTTCCTCTTGGAAGTCATCACCTCCCATATTGTCAAGTTCAATCGGTGTTAAGCAAAGTCTATTTATTGAAATGTCTTTAAGTCTGAAGTAGCAATCAAGATTAGTTGGGTCATAGGGGTATACCCCTGTATTAAGCATCATCATCAATAGCTCAATAAGAATTGTAGGAGTATAGTCCTTTCATCACAATTCAGATAAGTGAGTGTAACCACATTAGGCATTTCATGAATATAAAGGGCATATGATAGTCAAACACCTATCCTATATCGATTACACCTTAGTCAACCTCACAACATAGTAAGACATTCAATCCAACGATCATGCCTATCATCCTAATTATAAGGCATACTCCAACATAAACATCAGGACTTAACACATTAATCGCAATTGGAAGTAAAAGATAGAGGATCAAGGATTACTACCAAGTCTCCTTCATGGTTCATCATTGTGGCCTTCCAAAACCCCTCAGTCATATCCAATTTAGATGTTTCACATTCATAATTAAAAATCAACATGATAATAATAGTTAGAAGAGGCACTACACCATCTTCCATACCAAATTAATGCTTGTTAAAAAAGATTAGTAGGACAATCCTGAACATAGGTCAATTCTCCAGCATAGCCTGAAAGACAAAACAATTCATGCCAAGTTTTAACAAATTGGGTGTGTTTGTAACAACATCATCTAATAGTGGTTTAAACCATATCTAAGACAATTGAAATAAAGTCATAACCCTAAGTTACATAATGATCAACTAGGGTTACGGGTTAAGTACATGCTCTTTCAATTAGGTCAAACCATCACAAATAACTAAATCAAGTTAAATTACATGTTCATATATCCATTATATCATGAAGCGAAATCATAAACACTTACGTTCACAACAATCAAATTCGTAATTGAGTGAAAACCCACATAGAAAACCAAACTTTTGAAATACAAATTTTGTTTTGTTTTTTTTAAAGGAACGTTTCAGGTTAGAGTCTCAAAGGTGATGAATAGGTTCATCCTTACGCTTTAATGAAGATTTGATGGTGAATCGCCCTTTCCATCCCCAAAACCTCCCCTAGATTGCTTCAATGGTGACTTCCAAAGAGATGAGAGAAAGAAGGAGGAGAGAAGATATTTTATTTGGTGAGTGGTGTTTAGATTAATGAGGGTTGGGGTATTTATATGGGGGGGTTAAATTAGTTAATTAGTCTCCCTTTAATCCCTAAATAACCCCTAAACCCCTTAATTAATTAAATGAACCAAAATTAAAAACATGCAGGAAAACTTAACCCTCACAGACAGAACCCCGACGACAGGCCATCTGTGAGTCGATAACTGCCCCCCCCCCTCCATCATGCACACACGTCGATGTGGTCAGAGACTTGTGCGGGTGAGGGCTCCATCAATATGGTTAAGTGTAGGACGACGGTGGCATCTACGCCCCGTCGATCCACAAACGAACCGTTGATGGTTTCTCGTGGTTGCACACTGCTTAGATACTGTTGCCTCCTACATGCTAGGGTCCTCCTCAAGGGTTGTTGGTTGGTCCTTGGAGAATTGTATCCGGACACTCAGACCACGCATCGAATCATATTTAACACTTGTTAACACCCTTCCAACTAATTTCATGGAATTTTTATCTCCTAAAAGCTAGTCAAATAGGCTAAGGGCACGTAGTAAGTCACCCCTTAGTAGAAATAGTTTCGAACGTATGGACGCTTGGTTCTTAACTCTCAAATAACCAGATTATAAAATAGGTATTAAAAAAAGTTTTAGACCCCATGCACCTTAGTTAGGCTCTAAGACTCGTCTTTGATTTGCAAGTGTTAGGTACATTTTTGTCGAATGGTTTAGTGACGCAATGAGAGGTTCATATCGATCTCTTTCCAAAGGACTATCTTCGCTACAAAATATAGCACCTGTATGCGAATATGTATCGAACAAAGTCAAGGCAAAATACTTAGCGGTGGAATGATGATCTTACAAGGTTAAGGTTGTCTTCGTGTCCATTGGCAAATGATGACTGATAATGTAGGATAGGAATAGTAATTTAGTTACAACTTATAGTTCAAGATAAGTTTTATGTTGTAAAAGAACCTTAGTGTTCGGAGTTATTCATGTTCCAGGCAAACATATATTTCTAAGTAACTTCTAAATTGTTTTATGTCATAACTTTTTATGTCGCTTCTTTTCATTCGTGTCAAATACATTGTACTAGTTATTATCTTTGGGTCTATTATAAGTATTTACATATCACGCAGTTTAATTAAATGGAAACTGATACAAAATTTTACCAAAATTATTAAAGTATATGATACAATATTGTTCAACAAATAACAAAAAATTTTTTTCACACACAAAAACATGGTTAAAAATATATTTTATAAGATTGGTACAAAATCGTACACAGAGGTACTAAATAAATATCTGTATAGATACTTAGGTGTTTCAAAACATCTCAAATTGTGATACGATTAGTAAATTTAAGTCACAAGTTTACAATGAATTAAGATCAATGCACAATTTTGATACCAAAATTCTTTGAAACTTTTTTAAGCTGATAATAAGTTTCAAAGAAAATTTATTATGTAAATGAAACCCAAGTACATCCACAAATATCAAAAAATTGATAATTATAATATATATTACTGGTAGAAAAATACAAACATTTGATACTATATTATTAGGAGATACAATAATTAGAAAGATAATGTATATATATATAGTTGCTTCAAATGAGACCTTTTTTAACTGTGTCTCTTTAACTTTGGAACTATATCTATTGATGCGTTACTATTCTATCCTATACAAACTTTACAAAAAACAATTAAGTTGTAGACAAAAAATAATGGATATCAACGTAAATTTTCAATAACTAAGATCAAAAAATGTAACTAGAATTGAAAAACAAACATTTTTTCATTACTGAACATTACATTATGAAAGTTACTTCATTAAAGTACCAAATTGACGAATTAGGGACCATGAAGCATAATTACTTCTCAAAAAGCCAAGCATCAAGAGTCTTACTGGGAAGCAGTAAAAGCTTGCGTCCCATTTTTTTCACCTTCAACACCAAACAATTGACCTGTGTTGCATAAAATTTGTATCTATTCATCATTTTTATCCGATGTATCAATGATAGTGGATAATACAGAATTCTACCTCATGTTTCTTAATTTCTATGTACAATTCACCCTCATATCATTCTAAATACACAATTTAGACGAATTACCCCATCTTGATGCTTTTTTTTCAATTCATCAATACTCAATTCAGCTGTAATTGCTGAAATGAGTTACGAATGAAAGATTTTCTCCAATCACTATCACATCACTTCTTTATCGATCATATCTAACATCACTTTCTCATAATCCAGAATGCCTTAACAAGATCGAAGTATTTATTTTGAATCTTCACGAAATTGCGTTCCAAAATTGTTTGAATCAAACTTTTACTTTTTTTTAAGAACCGGAAGAAGGTTTCACAATTTGAAATTAAAAATTTATAATTCAATTAGAGTTTTATGACGATTGGTTGTAGGGAAGACCGTACGCGTGATTTGGGGAATCATAATTTCTATTTTTAATCCCTTGATTGAAGCTAAACTGATAACAACAACTTAATAATTGAAGTATCAGGCTCATTTAATTAAAGGATGTCTGCAAATTATGTAACGAGAAACCGCAACTAAAAAAAGTTTTTTGGGAAGTAATGAAAGAGTTAAGGAGAAAAAGTAAATTCTTTTCTGTACTACTATGGATTTGCCTAATATTTACAAAAAAATAATGGATGGCCTCATACAGCCTCATACAAGATGTTGATTGGACATTACCATTGGAAAAAAATTCAAAGTGCATATAGTGCGACCAAGTATTAACAAAATAGGAGACATGATTATTTTGTTATTTCTTTCCCCCAATAGTTTTATCCCACTCAAATTAGATTCAGGCATGCTTGCATGTGTGGTCCCCAAAAAGTAGTGTTTGGAAAATGATAGGGATCATGAGTTCGGACGAATTCCTTGTTTTTCCGTTAGATCTATACTCTATTAGAAGATTAATATATAGGGTATAGATATATAATATATAGATATATATATATATATAGATTGATGTTTTTTCAGTTAAGTTTTAAAATCGGAAACCAACCAAAACCAAAGCAATTCTTAATTAAAACTAATCCGAAAAACAAAAAATCAATTTAATTTTTATTATTCAACCTTAATCTGAATAGGGCACACCCCACTACAATCGTACTGTGGTAATGAGGAGATATATTGGCATAATAAATATATTGGACCTAAAGGATAGATTACTTCAAATTTAACTTTGACCTCCAACTTTCATAGGGTACAAACAATCACTTTAATATGGAACTTAAATAAATAAACCACATGAGTCCTACAGGGCACAATACCATGGAAGAAAAAAAAAATGACACGGTGTAGGATGACATGTAGGACAGTGCGTATCTATTATTCACTTTTATATAAGGGTTTAAGTGTCTACTTGTCACAATCAAAATTAAAAGGCATAAAATATAATTCGAAGCAAAATTTTAAACGCATATTTATAGTATTGATGCCTATATTGTGTCTCATGTGGAATGGTATAAGAGTTTAACAAGTGAGCCTTCGCCAAATTTATTCCTAAATCATTTAAGCATTATCTTCTCAAACTTTGGATCTATCACCGTGCATAAGCAAACATCGCTAATAGAAAATAGGAAGACAATATATAAACAATGAATCAATGAGTCACGCGGGACAACCTATGCCCCCTCAACTTTGAGTGGGACAAATAGCACTCAAACTTATAAAAAAACTACAACAAAAGTAGACACACATGACTACCTATCATAATCATGATAGGACACCACATAGGACATAAAATTGTCATATAAGATAAATGTGTCTATTTATTCAATTTTGCATAAGTTTAACTGTTTACTTATGCATATTTAAAGTCCATGGTCATAGTTTTCAGCTGGTGCCAAGTTAAAGATTATATTTATGTATTATGCCAAAATAGAACAAGGGAATCTTTTCCTTAAATTGATGTTAGATACATCCTCCACTTACTCTAGCAATTGATAAAACCTGGAAATAATAATCATTAATAATACAATATGCTTTAAAATAAGCTGAACCCAATAAAGGAAAGCTAGTGTTGCTATTTGTAACCTACAAAAAGAACTAACTTATAACACAGCAGAAGTCTGTTAAATGTGAAATCTAGCAGGTCCTAAATTGCATCAGCTCCTTACCATATTAAGGCATTCAATATACAGAGACATCTGAATTTTGATTTACAGAAAAAAACTTCTTTGAGTTCCAAATGTAGTCGAGATGAACCAGGAATGTTACTCATCATCATTTCGAGTTCTGCCAAACAATGCAATTTCCTCCTCGGCCATCTTTTTTGCAGCCCTCTTCTGCATCCTTCTGGTTTCTCTGGCAGCTGAATCAATTTGAACTTTCTCCATTACTGTACCAAAACCGGGAACTGTCCTGTTCAGCTTGTTGTACACTCGGACACTGAGGTCGTGGAATATTTGAAACAATCTCTGTGTCCAAGGAAAAAAGTGTCAATAATTGATCAAAATTAGAATGAAGAATACTCATTCTAGGACATTGCACTATAAATAACCTGTGCGAAATAGAGATCAGGCTTTTCTAAAGGTACATCAAAACTTGCCTAGTTCTAATCTAAAACTAGGAGATCAAAATCATATGAATCCACATATGACATAATGCACCAAAAAGTAGTAATATATGGACACTAACTTGTCAAAATACACACCACAAGATGACAAAAAGCCAAAAGTCAAATTCCGCAACCAACATACGAAAAAAGAAACTTGTGTTTCACAAGATCACAAAAAGGCCAAAAGTCAAATTCAGCAACCAACATACGGAAAAAAAGAACTTTTTTTTTACGTTGGGATAGAGCACTTACAGTGACATCCTTATTCCATTCAGCGATATATGGAGGGCCTGTTGTGTATGAACCAAGAGGCTCGCGGTACCATTCACCACCATATGTTATTTGATCCATGGCTTGTTCAACACTTAGAACCTCCCATGGCCTCAATCCAGGAATAACCTTCTCTAGTTCTTTCCTGTTTCATGCAAATGACCAGCTCAGTTATCCGATTATGAATCAACCAATAAAACTTTTGTAAAAGGACTCAAGTAGTTGATACAACTGACAATCTTCCTTTTTAACGCAACTATTCTTTCGCCTTTAACTAAAGAAAATCATAAATTAAAATAGTGATATAAGGAAATTGATAGTGTTTCAGAACAGATACAATAACAATTGGTTAATGCAAAGATCAAATGTTCATGCATACTTCTTCACCAACTTAGTAATAACATATGCATCGCCCTTGGTGTGACCGTTTTGCTAAAGGAATCTAAACTGTTGTCTGTGAATGTCAAAATATGGATCAGCCCACTGCAATACTTTCCATGAAATGAATACACATGATGTCACTGTAGACAGAAACAGAAATATACATATCTAAATTCTAAAAGTGCCTTGCACTTTTATTTTTTGGTTGACGAGCAGAATATATACCACTCTTTCCATAAAGTAAACATCCTCAAAATTCTTTAGTTATAATTTGTAAGAATGCATATCCTACAGCATACTGCAAACAAGCATTGCATTTGATAATATTGACAAATGGAGATAAAAACAGGGTTGTGAAGGGTGAGCCCCTTATCGCCTTTGGCGAGAGGTGAGGCGAGAGGCAACGTGACAAGGCTGAGGCGACAGAGGCGTCACCTTTTAAAAATAAAACAGGCCTGATTTACTAATTAAAAGGCAATATTAGGGTTTATTTGGTGTTTTGGACAAACACGACTCTCTTCTCTCTTTGTTCTCTCCAGTTCGCTTCGCGACCTTCTTCTTCTTTCTTCTTCGGTTCTCTGCTTCGTGAATTCATCAACTATGTTTTAGCACTTTTTTCTTCTTCTTTCATGCTCATTTGAAATTTCTGTCCGCACTCAGCAGTGTGCAGTCTCTGGTTTTTTAGAGTTCTAGTATTGCTTGTCAATTGCCTTATGAATTATTGAGTCATTCAAGTTCTGGACTTTGGTATCTACTATCTACTAGTAGTTTCTGAACTGAAATATTTGTTAATATGTTATTGCTATTGTTGACATTTTGGATATTTATATATGCAATTAAATATTTTAAGTTCCTGGTATTAATTGGTGCCTCAATTCAAAAAGATGAGTGCCTCGTTGCTCGCCTTGCCACAAGGCGAGGCAGACCCTTGTCGCATATCGCCGTCCAAAACACTGGATGAGCAATAAGTTTCTGACATCAACAGTAGAAAGAAAAATGTTGCAAAATGAAATGATTCTACATACCTGAGATCTTTTGGGATATATTTGTTTGGCATGTGGTCAGCCTCCAAAATTGATGTCAGCTCTGAGCCACTAGCCCAAAGAAACATGGTATGACTCGGAATCCTTACACCAGGCCAGACACCATCATTTGCTTCTAGCACAGCCAAATCACGCCTTCTACTTTCATAAGCTTCTTCTTGCATCTGCTTATATGTCTTCGGCTCATGTCCTCTGAGAGGAACCCAAGGAGGTATACCCTTTTGCAGTTTGTGAAGGAGAGCAGTAGCAGCAGCACCTAGTCTAACTGCACTTCATCCAAATAAATGCAACGGATCAATCATATGACAACATGGACCTCAACGTACATGGAATGAGAGAAACAAAACCAAATACGAGAACTACAGAATAAGCACAAAAGTAACATAGCATGCTGATAAACATCTGAAGACGAATACGTAAAAAATTTAAAAGCTTGCTGGGTGTAATTTATGTTACTGACTAAATAGATATGAGCATATACTTCAGAATGCCAGGGTTTCTAGAAAATCTCTCTTTTCTGATGAATAATTGAAAAACTAACTATATGCAGAGTAATCTTGATATGTTGTGAGGCAGTATGGCAAAGGACAAAACCTTCAAAGTGGGGCCAATTGCTTTTCCAGACCATATTAACCATTCGAGGAGCCCATCATCATATCCTCACCAACAATGAAGGGTGTGCTTATACAATGCTTTCCAGCCACCAAGCAGTCTTAAGCTGTATTAATTCCATAGGCTCCCACTCGAACGGACCTTAAATACCGAATCCTTGTAGAACCACCCAACCGCTCTCATAATGGATGGAATTCATTTTTTCATTTATAAACAAACAGCGTACAAGCCCGTGAAAAAATAAGGATAAAACAACAAAAACCACGAGTACTCGACAGTCCTGTTGGTTAACCAGGCATAGCCACCAGATTTACCAACAGTGCAAAGCTATTTAGCTTTCAAATGAACACATTAGGTTTAAGTCAGGATTGAATATAACAGAAAACTAAGAATATAAAAACACATAGCACCAGATCACTCTGAACTAACAGATAAGCTAAATTATCATAATAAGCTAATAGAATACACGCTAGTTGGAACTATAAACAAACAGTTTGAGAGTAACAGATAAGCTACAAACCTTTTGAATGATATGTTTCAAAGACAACAGTGCCATCACAGTGATTTTCCACTAGGTGCATGTCGAGAACTCCTAGGTTTTAGTTCGCTTCGCCAGCCAGTAGGAATTTGTATCATTTTCTTTTCTTTTTTTTGAAAATGGTAATGGTGTATTCTTCAGCATTAAAGAGATGCTGGTGACCTGTATCACTTTCTTTGCAATTATATTCACTCAGATCAAATGAGAGAATGTGTGTTTTCATCACTCCAAGATCTTCTACCAGAGGGGATTTAGCAACTTTTGCTCTACCCTCTCTCAGATATGAGGGATTTCTGACTTCACAGTGCTACCATCAAAACCTATTTATTATAACAAGAATGCTTGATAAACTAACAAGTAAACACCTTGTTTTTGTCGTCAATTACAAATGAAATCAAGAACATTGTTTCTTTAGATGACTACTGTCCAGAAGAAATCAAACAAAAACAACATATACACTACTTAAAACTTGCAAGTATCAAAAGAGCAGAATGTCCATCAAGATGACTGAATAAATCTATATGAAAAGCAGTACCAGCAGCTAATTCAAGATAAAAATCTCCAACCTATGCACCCTTACTAATTATCCCATTATTCATAATTTAAGGAGCCAGAATCCTCAGCAGTTCAAGGTGTACAAGACAAGTGAGCACAATATTTGGCCAGTAATTGGAAGAATAGCATAATCTTGACCATATTAAGTGTAGAATGAATGTAAGCAAACTTACAATCATGATATCGCTTTTCAAGCCTTTTGTATCCAATAGCCTGTGCAGCATCAAGGGCCTTCAGGTGGGTACGGTCGCTGGCGAAATCCCCAAAGCCCAAAAAAGAACTGCCTTGCAAAATCCCAAAATTTATCATCTGATTCCTTCTTTGTCTTTATCGCTTTTCTAGGCATTGGCCTCCCATCCAATCCAATGACATTTGGCACTGCCTTCACATAAATCAATCTCAGTTGGGAAATTCTTGAAATAGAATGGACATAGACAGTTACCAAGGTATACCAAATAATCACACCCATGATAATGTTAAAAATCTATTGTTGATGGAACTCTCTTTTTTATTTTTTAACAATTATGACTTAACAAAATAGATTTACTTTAAACATATCATAGAAAAAGAACTTCAAAAAGTGCCATATGTTACCTTTAGACACCAACAGAAGACTCTCAGTCTCTCACTTGTAAAGCTATATCACACCACAACATGCCCAATGTAGTCCAACAAAGTAGGGAATGAGAAGATAGAATGTACGTAGACCTTAACACTACCTTAGAGGTAGAGAGTCTCTTTCCTCTAGACTCTCGGCTCAAGAAAAAAGCTAAATCACAATAGTCAAACATAAATTATATCATGTCACATTTCATGTGACTATCATATTGCCAAAGTAAATATCAAGATAGTTGCTTTTACTAATTTGAGAAACAAAACAATACATAATACTACAAACTCGAAATGTCAAATGAATTGAAAAATTTAGAATTCATAATGTGGTATAAAAATTTATTACTAGTGAAAATTTAGGTTCAAAATCTATTCACAATTTTGTTCCATCCTTAAAAACAAGTACACAAAACCACATCACCGTTCCTCTACAAACCTATAACGATCTCACCTCCTTCTTGAAGAACATTTTCATCATTGCTCTTGACACCCTTCCCTCCCCACTCCACTAGCCTCTTCACGATCCTCATCTATATACATAAAATACCTAACCCCTAAAATAACAATCCTAAGCTAATTCAGGTTCACTATATGAACAAATTAATTCTCAATACAATCCTAAGCTAATTCAGGTTCACTATGTGAACAAATTATCTCAATATCTAGATTGGACCTTTTTCATTCGATGCTTGATATTTGGATTCTCTAACACTATGAATTCTGCAAATTTTTCACTAACCTACAATGTAACAGCTTAAAAGAAGACTCTTTTCTCTGTTACTTCAATAGTCATTGAGCTAAGAATAAATACAAACTACACAGAATGTAATTTTCCGAATACCTGCCACAGTTTCTTATCTTCCTTTCTATATGGAGTCGAATTCTCTTGAAGCTCAAGCTCATTGATTTTATCAGCAATTTCTTCAGCTTGGAGCAAGAACTGAAATACTGGATTTTCCCGAAACTCAGCGAACCACTTCTCATTCTCCTCAATCTCTTCCCTAGTTGGGTTCTCCTTTTTCTCAATAAAAGGGCTCTCATCAAATTCCGCTAAACTTCTGGAGAATGCTAAGTTCGGGTCGGTTGTCTCACAATCCAATAAGAAATGGGTCCAGCATTTTTCCGATATGACTGGTTTTTTCAGGAGCTGATTTGGGTTTTCTTGAAAATGGATTTGAAATAGCTGCAAAAGGTGGAGAAATGTTGATGGTTTTTTAGGGAATCAAGGTGGGATAGAAGATTAATTGGTTGAAATGGTGTTGAAGGTTTGTTGAACCAGTTATTGTTGAATGGATTGAAATTGAATGACGCCATGAATGAATAAATGGAAACTTGCTGTATTAATATGAAGTTTAGGGTTTATGTGGTTTGAGGTTTTAGATGGATATGGAGAAACAGAGTATTTGAAAAAGATGAAGCTGTGCGGAGTGACTGAGAAGATGAGGAAGACAAGGGAGATGTGGCCGGCAATGTATCTTTGCCTATTGAAAGTCCATTAGTTTGTAAAGCCCAATATTAAGTGATTCTTCTTTACAATTTATCCAAAAAAAAAAAAAAAACATAATACATGTATTTTTTAACTTTGCTTCAAATCACATTCATATTCTTCAATTTTGAATGTGCATAAAATAAACACTTAAACGTATATCAAAGTTGAACAAAATAGAAAAACACATGTCTTTTTGTCCTAGTGTATTGTTGTCATGGTAGACTCATATGTTATTTATTAAAGTGTATAGTTTAAAAGGTCTGTTTATGCATATGGAAAATTGGAGGTCAAAGTAAAATTTAAAATAAAGTTTAGAGTCTAATATATGTATTATGCCAAAAAAAAAAAGAACACCAAAAATCAAGTTGGTTTCCTAAACACCTTAGTTTACATAGTTGTCTATATTGTATTGTTATTAAATTTATAGCAATGGAAAATATCATCAATATTGTATGGAGCATCATATACTATTTCAAAACCTAATTTTTTAATTTTAAAAATAATACTAAGGAAAAATGTCTTCAGGTAAATTATAAAAAAAAATAGTGTATGGAGGATTTAAATTACTATTTCCAAAAGCTATTTCTGATTTAAAAATAATAGTAAAAGCAGAAAATGATTCACTAATTCTTAAGAAAATAGTGGTAAGGGACTAGAAATATATGCGGATAATATTGTTATAAATCGATTATAAAGTGTTTATTTCTACAATTCTTGATAATTAAAAAGGTATGATTCTTTTAGTTAAGTACTAGGAAATATTGACTAGTTAATGATTTAAAATTGCCCATGAGTAGAACACCAACGTCTGGTTTTTCAATACTTTTAATTATAACATTCTTGTAAAAAAACAAAACTTTTAGCTTCTCAATAATTCTTATTTATATTGCCAAATGTTATTTTAGGATAGAGAAAATCTTAGCCATTTGTTTTAACACACTAAATTAATATGTGTCAAAAAACTTTATTGATAGATCTAAATATTTAACATATTTAATTTAAAGTCCTAAAATACAAGAAAAAATTTGCTGTTAAAAATTGGAAAAAAATAAAATAAACCTAGAAATGTGTAGAAGAGATTGAGATTTTACTAAATTGGTCAAGGCATGACCATACATGAAATAAATAACCTTTTTTATTGATTGAAATGGTCGATACGTGAATACAAGGAAATAATCAAAATGTGTTAGTAATAATTGCAATGTTTTTGACATAAACAATAATTTCTCATGGTTATAAAATAAATTAATTGTAGCTTAACATATCAAAATAAAATAAATAATTAAGATGAATTTGCTACATTTTTGTGCTCATACACCCCCACTACATACTAAAAGCACATATTCACAATCTCACCAGAAAAGTTTGAATTGATGCCGAATATACACAAACCTTATAAGAATTTTCTATTAACTAAAAAAATAAAATAATATTTAATCCATTACTATTTTTGTCAATGTGTTAAAAGTTGGGAAAGAATATTTATTATATTTTTAGTGTTACCATACAAAGAAATAATGAAATCATTTGTTAATTAGAAGTTCAAATAATTAATAGAAGGAAATAACATTTTTTTTTTGAAAAATTTATTGTAATTCTTTTAATAATATGGTAAAACATAATCATGATATATTTATATGTATTAGAATTTCACTAAAAATTACATGTTGAAGTCAGCATATTAAATATCTCACACTAATTGACATATTTATCTAGCATGTTGGTTTGATTTTTCCTTCTTAGTATAAATTTATCTTTTCAACGATTTCAATTTTCAAAATTTAACCCGATTTTTCCGAATTATCTGTTCTTATTTGTCCATTAAAGAAATATTTGAACAAAATTAATTCTTAAAAGATATAAATATATAGCTTTGAACATCAAAAAGTTAGTAGAGTGAACACTAAATAAATATAAATGAATTTCGTGGACAAGTTTAATGATCTTAATTAAGTTTTGCTTTTATGCCAACGATTTTACA
The DNA here is from genome assembly GCA_027704765.1 of Solanum habrochaites. Lineage (NCBI taxonomy): Eukaryota > Viridiplantae > Streptophyta > Magnoliopsida > Solanales > Solanaceae > Solanum > Solanum habrochaites. The sequence goes on along the minus strand of JAKWJA010002497.1, from coordinate 5,065,673 downwards.
AAGTCCAAGCCAACCCATATGTATGATTCTATAGAAGAAAGGAAACAACATCAGATATATAATAAATAATCAAAGAATCACGTGAAATTTAGCAAAATAAACTACAAAAGATAATAAATAAGAACACAAAAGAGAAATATATCTACAAAGACACAAATATTTAACATGGTTCAATCAATCAGCCATTCAGCCTAATTCACAAAAGCACATGAACAACTCACTATTTTAAAAAAGTACAAAATATCGAAAGAAACAATCGCACAAAAAAAGTTCGCTGAAGTGATAACGTAACACTTGTGTCTCACAATCCCCCTAAATAAAAATTAAATAAAAATCTCAAACCCTTTAAGACTACATTGTCGAACATAATTGACTTCTCAGGAAAAATTACACACTTAGAATTGAAAAAGAAATGCACAAAATTAACACTTGAGAACATAAATTCTATCTCCTACATGAGAAATCTAAATATCAGTTTTCTTTTAAAAATTTACTACTAATTTTGAACCCAAGGAAGTATATCAGATTAACAATATTGTGTCCACCACACTTGCTACAAAATTTTGAAAAGATTACAGTGCCAAAATTCTGTTGAATGTGACGAAAGTTGCTATAAAAGTAGGTCATAATGATTCCTCCCACTATAAAGGAGCCTCACAACCTTCCTGGCCTTTCTGTTTTTCGAACCTTTACGGAACTCAGCTCCATATTCTGCAATTGGAATGAAACCAGAGCCCCTTCCTCCGTGCTGCAGTTTCATCGCAAAAATTCATTAGAAAACATTAAATCAAACATTATCGACGAACAAACAAGAGAGGTTTAGGAGTACTTTTAAGAGCTTAGATATTACTTACTAGCTAAGAAAATAAAGGTTTGACAACTTTCAACCATTACGCAATTGTAGTCTTAGGTCTCACCTTGATCGATCGACTAGGTATGCATGTCTTCAAGGTGAAAATGACATTTTCAACCTCTTTTCCACATTATGTCAGGACTTACTGCAAATGCAGTACCTATATATATATATATGATTTTACAAGTCGGAAGCAAACGCCATAGATAAAATGTAACCAATCCCCACCAACAACAGCACATGAGTGAAAACTAGAGACGAACCTAGATCCTGGACCACTAACTCATGACAGGATAGAGTGGCAATGTACACACCAAAATGAACTCAAGATATCTCATATCTTCAGTCACTTTTTTCTATTCAAACTAAAAAGAACTTTTACTTTATTTGTGTTTCTTTCAAGCATTCGTCATCCATTAAATGTTATTTAGGATGTTATCTTGCACTTCATTTCTCTCTGCTTCATGCTGTTAAAGAGTTAACAATTTTTCTTTTAAAGGAGCAGAAGCTAAGGGAAGATTGGCTTATTAGCCTGGGAAGATTGAATGCCTCCATATTCAATCTCAGTAAGTGTATACTGACATATCTCACTCACAATTGCCAACAGAAGCTTCTAAAGTTGAATTGGTAAAATTTCATGGGCTTTTGCTTCCTTGTTAATTTCTTTTAGAGAATTAGTAGATTAATTGAAGGAGAAACTGCAATGATAGTCTAGTGTGCAAAAGAATATGATGGGGAAGATGTGTAGCCGTTAGCTTGTTTTGAGAGTCCTAATGCAATAGAATTCAGTATACTGAGCGGAATGAGATTTTGCAGAGCCTACTTTAGTTGATGGCAAGGAGAAGAGGTATAATTGGACAACAATACCCAAAATACTTTAGCCGATGTTGTTAATGTATTCATTGATAGGCTAGATAAGCTTTGATTTCTGAGCAAGAAGTCCTTGTAATGACTACTTCAGAAGTAAATCTTTTGAAGCAAAGGGAAGTACCTCCTGTTCTGGTATGTATACCATAATTGGCTGGCAACACAACTTCGATAATACCTGATGAAGAAAGAAAGATGATCTATCAGCATAAGTGAGGAAATGTAGCTAAATGTAAGTGTCCTGCTTGTGATGTGTGAAACAGAGTATTATCGATACACTTCCTATAGAAGCACTACCAGAAACTATCTTTTTTCCCTCATTAACTAGAAGGAAATTGGTATGGATACAATTGAAGAAATGAAAAGATTGAGCAAACCAAAACAACTAATAGTCCTGAAAGAATGATTGAGAATCTCATAAGAACTTCCCTATGTAACAACTAAACATGGATTGCCGATGGTTACATGGCAATAGAGGATGAAGATAGAAACCAATTGGAGTATCAAGATTAGAAAAATTACGTTAAAATATGCCTTCACAATACTCTGACCTCCTCCCCCAGAATCAGAAGACCTCGATACGTTGGCAATATCTAATAAAATGAATCAAAGTACTGAGAAAGTATTCATATCCGACTGGTAGTATTATCATAAAGTGCCTAAAATTGAGAGATGGAATATCAGGTTCTCCAATGCTTATAAAGCCTCACCGTCTCAAAGACTCCTCAACTGTAATGGCAACCAAGGCCTCTTCATATTTAAGACGTTCTTTCTCATCATCACAAATAGCCTCCTTTACAGCCATCCTTAATTCATCTTTTACAAAAGGGAAAGAAGATTTTTTCATCAACTTCAGGGAAATAATCACACAAAATGAAACAGAAGAGAACTGATAGCTTCCCCCAGTGTATCAGGAGAATTTTTTTTGAGATCACTTAATATGTGGAAAGCGTAGTTTCCTAGTGAAAAAGAAATCATAAATAAAAGGGAAGTTCATAAATTTGACCAGTTAGAGCGATACTATGAAGCTTAACCTTGTTGGTCATAATTAATGAGTAGTACAGAAATGATCGATGAAAACCTTGTGGACAATATTACCTGCATCATCTCTTTCATCTCGAGGGTGAAGTTTCACGCCTTTGTTGAAAGCCATCCCTTTTACCTGATTTAAAAATAACACCAATTCCTCAGAGAAACAAATTATTGCTTCAAAAACATTTTAGGTACCAATAGCATGAAGTACAAAATGGATATAGATCACACTTTTATCCAATTTTTTCTTCATGGTGCTTCTAATTTCAGATTTCTTACCATATGTGAAGAGAATTTAGAGCACGTTCCATAATCTGATGATAAAGAGATAATAAGATTCTCAGAGTTCCTTCATGATTGATGGGATTTTTAATTTTCAAGTCATTTTGAGTTCAGATATTTATGGTTTTCAAATGGGAATCTTCTATTGTTATGAGTTAAGCTGAAAACACAAATCCTTATCTCTCTCACTTTCAGAAACAAAGACCCTAGGGAAGGTTATGATTGCATAGGTTTTTATTTTAGAAGTACGAATGTGGATGACATACTGATACTGTACCAAAAAAGATTATACCTCCTGACTACTACAAAGTAAATAGTGAGAACCACTAATATATGTAACATATTACTTTTTTAAAAAAGTGAGCCATATCTGTATACTTCAGCATTTTTATTTGTCAACGGCACTCAGGTGGAAGCTGTTCAGGGTCATTGACAACTCCTTATTCCTGCATGCCAGCACCGCTGAAGAAATCAAATCAGGTTTTCTGGGGTTTTTGCTAGAAGAATAAAGCCAAGAATCTGTGGTATTCTTCCTGATTAGCACTAATTATGTGTATCTGGTTCAACAGAGATGCAATATTATTATTGTTCCAAAAACCAGGAAAAAGATGGTTAGTTTGCTTCTTTATGGTCTACAAAAAAAGGTCCTTTAAGGTGTGACACAGAGACCTTGTGCAGAGTAAGAAGGTACTGTCAGTAAAATGTGCTGTTAATTTGCTTCAGTTAGTTTATTTCTTGCTCTTGTTAGTGTTGCATCTTTCTACGAATTCGCATCCCTCTCCCTTTCAATCAATAAAGTAAAGTATCCTCTCTAAGACCATAAACTTATAGCAATGAAGTTATGCAGTCAACAATACATCAAATTATTTTTCAGACAGGGAAGAAAATGCTTCATACCAGAGCACGAAACATGCAGCGCCCATCACCTGTTATTTTCTGCACTGAATAACGTTCTACTTTCTTTAAGGCTGGCGAAGCTCCACCTCTGCGTTAAGAAATCATAGAAGTAACATACACAATTATGAGATCAAACTAAGCACTTAATTATAACAAATTCAGAATTTAGTTAGCACTGAATTTAGGTAATCCTCAAGCCCTTCAACTGTTTATTGTTAAAGGTTAAGATACTACATCTTTCATTTGCTCTGAGTACCCGTGCCCAACAGGTGTGACGTGAGTGCGGATACTTGACAGAGATTTTTCCAGATATTTGCAAAAAGTGCAGATACCGCATACTGGATACTTATACAGACACCTATATGATAAGTGTATTGGTATGACAGTCCATGTAACATAGGTTGAAGCCATTTATGTCCCAAGGTATAGGCCACAACCAATTATATATAGCATGAAAAAGTTTACATTACTTTGGGACCTCAAATTCACAAGCAAACACAACAATGAAGAAATTTAAGCAAATTGCATATGCAAAAAAAAATCAAATAAAACCGTCCAAGATTAAGCTTTTATCTAATTGATAATCCTAGAGTTCAAGCCAAATTTAATGCACCTCAACTAATTTCATGAGGTATATGCTATACCCCTCAAGGCTTGTGACACACAAAACGGAAGCTAAGATTTCAACTTTATGGGTTACGAATTTTACAATGACGATTTCAAGCGATGATAATTGGATTGTAAATTCAATATCTCTACATATTTAATAAATTTATTAACACAAATACACTGTTTGAGCAAAATCTAAACTGATGAATTAAGCTTAGATTAATTTAAATCTGCAACCTCAGGATTCTCATTTTACTTCACTACCACTTAGCCACAAAAATGCAGTAACAGATTAAGCTATCTAAACAAAAAAAAAAAATACCTACAGAATTCAAGCTAGCAAATAACAAAAAAAATGGAGGAGGAATTTACAGTGAAGGTCCTATTCTGGCAAAAAACTGATGACTAGTGGCGGCAGAAGAAACGGAAAATGGGCTTCCTCTTTGATAAGGTCTATAAATGGAAGCAGAAACTGAAGCAACTGGAGAAGTAACAAGCTCAAACTGGGCGAATCCATGTCTCAGCTCATCAAGAACAATTTCTATACCAAAAAAGTTCAAAGAAAATAAATAAAAAACAATCATCAATCAATCAAATTACACTTCAATTTCAAATTAACGGTTCAATTTAGGGCTAATACTGTAAGTTTAGGAGCTCAGTACCATTAGAGAACATGGCCGCCATGAAATCAGTTCAGTGCTTGCTTACTCCAAAAACGGCCGTGTAAGTTCAAGGCTAATGATTTATCCGACCTCTGTAATTAATTTATTTTTATTTTATAAAAAATAAAAGTAAAATGATTTTGTAAAATCAGTTTATTTTCTTAAAAAAGGTGTTTATTTTTTTTTTAAAAAAAATGTCTCCATCATTTATTTAAAATATGTTTAATTGCTTTAATAAAAATATTTGTCTAAATTACCACTTCATTATTGGATCCTTGGTGACTCGAACTCGCAACCTTTGCATTGAAAGTGAGGGTTGCTTATAATCCGAGCAACTCCCTCTCGTCAAACATTACTCTCTTCATTTTTTTTCACTCTTTAAGAAAAATAGATTAAAATATAAATTGAATATAGTTTTACTCTTATTGATTATTGTCAAATTTATTGGAGTATCACATTAAAAATCCAAATGAAAGGTAAAATTGGAAGAACACTTTAAAAGTAATTTTGACAAATAAACAATTAAGATAATTTAAAAATGAAAAAAGTCTCAACATTTTAATTAATATGGAATGGATGAAGTATACAATTATCGTTAACAATAGTTTGTTCAATTTCGACCAATATATACTCGTATAACAGATTATTATGACTTTGACAAATAAAAAAAATTTCAATTATATCATAGTAACACATTACATGTAAAAATATATATTCAAAATAAAATACATATACATCTTTTTGTCAATCAATGACATTTCAATCAAAATATATAGAGTAATCAAAGTTTCAACTTCTAAACATTTAGTTTATACTTATATTAATTCAGTTACATATTGTTACTATATATATGTGTGTGCGCTATATTTATGTAACTATATATTTCGATATGATATTCGATATTTTGATATTTTATTTTTAAAAATCAAATATCATATCGAATATCAAAAAAATTAAAATGTGTATCATATACTAAATCAAATATCATAATATCAAAATTACAATATTAATATATTTCGATATAATATAATAATTTGATATATAACTACTTAGCCTATTGGCTCGCTGTAAAAGCTGGTAAACTGACTTAAAGCTGATTTTGGACTTAGTTTAGCTGTTGACAATACTCAAAATAGCTTATTTTAAGTTTAACACAAAATTGATTTTAAGCCCAAAAGTTAAAAAAGCTGGGTGTTAGAGGATGCTTTTTTTAAGCTTATAGCGTTTTCAAGTTGCTAACATTTTTAATCTTTTGCCCTTAAATTTTTTATACAACAGTCTCCAAATTACAATATAACTCTAACATCTCTTCTCTCGTTCCATTTTTTTCCCTTTAACGTTTTGAGCATAGCAACTTCAGCAACTTTTTATCCAAAGACATAACTCTTGTTTTAAAATAATTTCGCCTTCAAATACTTTTGTTTAAGCTTCTTTTATTAAGCCCATCCAAACGGGCCCTATGTCCAACCTAATAACTTCGATTATAAGATTATGGGTGATTGGGTGTGTTGAGACTCACGAGAGTATTGAATTTTTTTGTTAAATTATGTATTGATAAAGAAACAATAAAACCCACCTAACAGGGACCTAAGCTTAACAAACATATTTGACTACTAGCAAATTAAATTTGTCATTAAAGTTATGTTAATTTGATCATTTTCAAATTCTTTTTGTAATTTGTCGCTATTTATTACTTCCACTTTCATAGTACATGTCATAAGTCTTTGCAAAAAAAAATATTAATTAAATAAAGTGTAAAAGTCAGATAAAAGAAAAAATTTCATCATCTCTATAACTAAAGAATTTATTTATACAAATTACAACAACAACAAAAAAATTATATGCCAATTTTCTCAATTATGATAAACCATCGATGAGTAAAAATTATTCGAAAAAAATATTCGCATTAATGGTTAAAGTACTTCTTAATTAACTTGTTTAAAAAATTGTTGCATAATTATATCAATATGCAAGCTTATTTAAATTGTTATTCAAAAGCTTGCACATATCTAAATTGATCAAACATATTTGATTCTCAATATTTTAAGCTTTAATTATCTCGAGGAAATTAGGTAGTTAAACATCAATTATTTCAATTCAAATAGGAGAAAAATTAAGGATAAATATAATTTGTTGTTAGTAAGTGTATATGAATTTGATACCTTTATCATGACTAATTATGATAAACTTGAAGAGAATTATATATTTACTATTCCCCGTTCGATTATAATGATATTTTTTAAGTTGATCGGGAAATTTGTGCCTGAAATTTTTAATTTTTTTGAAATGAAATTAGAATTTGTAAACTCGTAAAAGTATATGAGTCACAATAATTAATATTCAAAATGTTTTCCTACACAAGATCTATGAAAAATTTATGGTAAAAAATAGATTTGTTTGAATCTTGAAATTCGAAATGTGACATATAAAATGGGACGGAGGAAGTATATTGTTTGCACTTCACTGCGATCATGAAGTAATTATTCCTACCATGATCTCAATTTATATGATACATTTGAGATATCGAGATATAAATAACTATATTGTTGATCGTAAATTTTACATATATCTTTTAAATTTGTTGAATTGTCAAATATTGTGATTTATAAACACTTTTTACGTAGTTTATAAATATAAATTTCATTTAAATAAATTAAAGTTTTATGCGTGAATTTCCGATCAAACTTAAATTGTTTGACTCTTTAAAAAAATGTGTACATAAATTCGAACAAAGAGAATGCTTAATTAGTGTAATTGTATTTCTCACTTCTTGACTAGACATATTAATTCTGGGTGTATTTGGTAGGAGGAAAAATGTTATTTAAGAAAATAGGTTGGTTTCTTGTTGGGCATCTTATTAGCTTACTTGTTTGATTATATGAACTTTCATTTAATTTGTTAGTAAATGTTTGATTCACACCTTATCAGTGACATGGAGCTAAAAATTTCTTAAAGATTATCCAGAAATAGCAACTTGTTATGTTAAGGGTGTCCAAAATAGGTTATTTAATCATTTCCTATATTATTACATTTGTACCTATGCTGATTTTTTCCGGTGAAGGGTGTCCAATTGAACACCCTTGACAGTATGTGTCTACGCCACTGCACCTTGTTATTCCCCTCTTATCTCCTATGAAACAATTTTTTTTTTCTTAAAAAGTGTATTTCTCTTATTTTTAGGTGTTGACATGTAAGCAAAAAATATTATCTTAAAAATAACGAACAATAACATTTATTGATTATGATTTCACAAGTAGGATATAAGAAAATATGATTAAGCAAGGTACATTCTTTACCTTGTGAAGAGAATAGGACGCATACCGAAGAACCCTTCCAGCTCACAATATTTTTTTGAATCAATGTTTGCCGGAAAAATATAAAGCAGCCAGACCGAATATAATAATTATGTACATCAAAGAATAAGAGAATACATGACTACTAATATTGAGAAGCTGAGAGATGAGGCTATCCCTTTCACACATAAGATGCAATATTAATACTCAACTATATACTATTAACCTTCCTATCCTAGTTTCAAATGTTTATACTTTTAACTTATTTATAGTCATGTCCACAAGGAATTTAAACTATGTCATATCTCATCAAATTATCTCTCTTTAATTCTTTTTCAGTCTACCTCTAAACAAATAGTATGGAAAAGAGTGCATGTATGTGTGGTGGCGAAGAGGCAAGATCATTGCATATTGAAGTATGGATTCGATAGACATCTTGCTAATATAAAGTCATTCTTTTAAACGTTGTTATTTTCTATTTTTTTCTCTAGAGAAGTCATTCCTTTATTTTAAAGAAACTTGTAATATTTTTCATCAATCAAACATAAAAAAAAATACTCTTGACGAATACAAATAATCACAACATAAATTAAAATAAACAATATTTTTATTTTTTTAATGAAAAAAATGGATACGATTATACGAGTGAGAAAAATACAAAGCTTTATGACACATTAAACGGCCAAACCGAGAAAATCTGTCGCACAAGCACACTGGTAGGTTTTAATTTATTTATTGTCCAATTTTCCCATTTTACCCTTTCCCTTTTTTATTTTTTCTCATTTTTAGTCCTCCGCATAAGAAGTATCGAAAACTCAAAATCAAAAACATCTCATAATAAACAGTTTCTTCTACATAGCTTTTATCTATCTCATTTTTTTTCTGTTGAATAAACCCAAGCCCTCTTTTCGATCTTCTCGATGCTCTTTTCTCCTTAAAAAAATACTACAATTTCTTCTCTTCTCATCCATTCCTCAGATCTCTTCTGCTTGAATCTGGAGCTCTCATTCTCGGTTTGTTGTTTTTTCTTTTTTTTTTCTCGGATTTGATCGTTAATTTTTGGTTTAATCTGATTAATTTTCAGCGATTTCGTTTAATTAATTTACTATTATTGTTAGCGTTGTGTTTTATTACGCAATGTTCATGTAATTACTTTTTTTGGTTTTTTTGTTGTTTGTGAATCTTATGTGAGCTTAGCGTAGTTGGTTTCAGTGTAAAATTAGACTAATTCTGATGAATCGTTGTGTTAATGGATATTAATAGTACTGAATAGAATGTACGTGTGTGAATGGAGGTAGAGGATTTGTGAAGTGGATCCTTGATTAGTTTTAGATTGAGGTATAGTTGATTTATTTAGCTGAAGATTTGTGATTTTGTTTAATTAATTAGCTAAATCTTGTTAGCGTGGTGCGTCTAGTTAGTAAGATTCATGCATTGGAATTTCCCTAATATCTTTTATCACTTGCGTGAGCTTAGTGTAGCTGGTGCTCTGGTGTGACAAAGGTGAAATTATAGCGATTTCTTATATTCAATGAATATAATGTTGTTATTTTGACAGTATTGGATTAGATGTGGTTGAATAGAGCAGGATGAATATAGAGGATTCATAAAGTGGATCCTCGACTAGTTCTAGATTGAGGTATAGTTGATTGATCGGTTGACTGTTTGATTGATTGGTTGGTTGATTCTTGTGTTGATGTCAATGAACTTTCTGTTATGGAACTGTACTGGTTTACCTTGAAAATGCTAATCCTTGATGTATCTGTTAATTTGGTGTTTATTTGTGTATGTTAATAATTAGTTTTTTTTCCCGTAATCCCTTAGCTTCTATGGATAAACTCTTTGTGATTGATTTAATAACTGTATAGAGTTTATTATTGAAGGGTGCATTAAAAATTAAATCTTTGATTAGTCTCTAGGCTATGTTGCTAGGACTCTTCAAAAATTTTGGTGGGGGTGTCTGAGATCCTTCCAAATTAGAGCATTTTTGGAGGATCTGACAACATTTTTGGAGAATCCGAACATCATAGCCTCTGAATATGCTTCTCTTCATAGCTAGTTGATAGGTCTAGCTATGTTAAGTGAAACTTTTGTTTGCTAGTTTCGTATATGCTTAAAGGTATCTAACTGAAATGTGGACATTGATCTTAAGCTAGTTAATTTCACCATGTCATTGATGGATTTAAAATCTGTGAATTTTCCCTTCCTTAAATGAGATTGATTAGGTTAACCTATTTGCAGTAACTGGAGAATGGCTTCAACTTCACATCCTCCCTTGGCATTCAGTGGAAGTTTGGCTTCTAAAACTTCAGCTTCAGACCTTCTTCGTAGCTCAAGAAATGGTGTTTGTGGTGTGCCATTGAAAACCTTAGGGAGAGCACGATTGGGTTCTAAGAAGAGAGATTTTACAATCTCTGCAAAGGTTAGAAAGGTAAAGAAGCATGAGTACCCCTGGCCAGAGGATCCTGACCTTAATGTCAAGGGTGGAGTCCTCAGTCACTTATCACCTTTCAAGCCATTGAAAGAAAAGCCAAAACCGGTGACATTGGATTTTGAGAAACCTCTCATGGATCTGCAGAAAAAAATCATTGATGTAGGTTTTGTGACCTAATGCCATGATTCTTGTCTTGAGATTATTTCGTATATCAAAATAGAAAATTGAGCATTTTGTCAATTGTTACTGTTTCTCGAATGCAGGTTCAAAAGATGGCAAATGAAACTGGGTTGGATTTCAGTGATCAAATTATCTCACTTGAGAACAAATACCAACAGGTTTGGATGACTAAAATGACCTTCCACTTATTAAAGGAAAAAAAGGTTTTTGGTTGCTTAGTGTACTTCTTTAATTAAGAAAATATTACTAGTGTTAAGTGTGTTGTAGGGGTTTCTGCAATCTTCTTGTTGGACTTCTCTTTCAGATTCTTTTGAATTTCAGTATCGATACCACAAGAAAGTATTAATAATCTCATTCTCACATTAAGAAAATTTGGACAGAATTGTGCTATTTTGTGAAAAATATTACATATGAATAGAAGTATTTTAATATAATCATTATCATAGAAAAAGAAATAGCAACATTTGGACAGTCCTTTTTCTTTTAAAAAAATGAGAAATTTTTGTTGCATTACTGCTCAGAAAAAAGTGTCTTAATCCATGTACATATTGCCATTTGTGGAGAAACTAATGTTGGTCCTTTAATGAACTTCTTTCAACTGCATCATCATCATATAATGCTTAGTAAAGGATGCATATTTTTCTAATGCATGCTAGGGGGACTTAAGAAGAAAACAAGAGCAATCTGAGGAAGGTCACATGGAAATTATAAGATTCCGATCTCTAATAAAGAATTTTAATTTCTATTTTTTGTGATAAAACTGCCTACTGTTTGATTTTGTATTGGAAGCTGGGATAAAGGATAGAAAATATTCCTGTTTGCGGGTCTTGTATTTTTGTTCCTTTTGATCTTTGTACAAAGCTATGAATTTGTGTCCGTTTTATAGCAGTAATCTTGAAGGTCAAATTATCTTAGCTAACAATATTAATGTTGCTGATAACGATGACATCTTACTGTCCTTTTCAGGCTCTAAAAGATCTATACACACATCTGACTCCTATACAAAGAGTGAATATTGCAAGGCATCCTAACAGGCCTACTTTCCTTGATCATATCTTTAATATTACTGATAAGGTCAAGTGAATTCATTGTCGTTATTTCTTACTAATAAACTTAAAAACTGAACTCTCTATCTGTTCTCCGTTCCATAGGTAATATACTGTTGGAAATTTCTAACAATGTAAAATCGTAATTCCCGAACTTGCAGTTTGTGGAGCTTCATGGTGACCGAGCTGGGTATGACGATCCTGCCATTGTCACTGGACTTGGCACAATAAATGGTAGAAGCTATATGTTTATGGGTCATCAAAAAGGACGAAACACAAAGGAGAACATACAACGTAACTTTGGGATGCCTACTCCCCATGGGTATGTGTGGTTCCATTATGTTAAAGCTTGGAATATTTTTGTATGGAGTTGATCCACCCCTTTTAGTATGTGAACCTACAATAGTAAGAAAAAAAAATACTTGTTAAACAGTTATAGGAAGGCTCTGCGGATGATGTACTATGCTGATCATCACGGATTCCCGATCATCACTTTCATTGACACACCAGGGGCATATGCTGATCTCAAATCAGAGGAACTAGGTCAAGTATGTACACAAATGTGCTGAGGCGTGCTTTTTGCTCATCGATTAGTGCTAACTGAATAGTTTGTATTACTTGCATGCAGGGAGAAGCCATAGCTCATAACTTGAGGAGTATGTTTGGTTTGAAAGTACCAATTATTTCTATTGTTATGGGAGAAGGGGGTTCTGGTGGAGCTCTGGCTATTGGTTGTGCTAATAAATTGTTGATGCTTGAAAATGCTGTCTTCTATGTTGCCAGGTGCCTCTAAAACTGTTGACTTCTACTATGAACAAATTAGTTTTATATGATGTGTATACTGCTTGTAGATTAAATATGTGATGAATGGCCATCATCCTGTCCTTTATAATGATAAGCTCTCAAGAAACTATCCTATCAATTTTATAGTTTCAGCTTCTCATTTGCCTAAGCCCAGGTGGAGGTGGACTAAATTCCCAGTATCTGCGCTGGCATATGAGGTAGGTAGGGAAGGTACCCAGTGGACTAGTCGAGGTGTGCACAAGTCGACTCAAACACCATCATTATGAAACTAGTATCTATAAAACACCAGATAACTAATAATTGAAAAGCATGATCTTGAATCTGTATTTTTTATGTTACTTTTGATGGACTACAAAACCCTATTCCAAATCAATAAGCTATGTGGAAAAACGAACCTGGGAGGGCAATCTTCTTTCTGGCAATATGACTATTAAAAAGGAAATACAGTTGGTGAATATGTTGTTGTAATCCGCCCTTAATCCTTAAATCAGATTGTGATGGTACTTTAATTTTATTCTTTTGATTTACCTGGTCAGGTTCATTTTTCTGTATACTGTTCTTCACTGTCATAGTAAATAGTGATGCATGCTTACTGATTTTAAATTTCACTTGTAATTAACAGCCCAGAAGCATGTGCAGCAATTTTGTGGAAGACTGCAAAAGCTTCTCCTAAGGTTGCTACAGTTTAACATTCGAAGTGTTAATCAAGAAACACTGAAAATTATTGCTGAGTTATGCTTCATTTCATTTCAGGCAGCTGAGAAACTCAAGATAACAGCTCAAGAGCTGTGCAGGCTTCAAATTGCTGATGGTTCCATCCCTGTAATATTACTTTGTTACTCTATCTGTCTATTTGATCGAATTCTCATGCTTCTTCATTACTTGTGTATTTTTCCAATTAATTATCAAATTTAAAAGACAAAGAGAAAAAGTCATTTGTGAGTTGCTTTCAATTTCTAACCCTTGCGCAATCTTCTTGGAAAGTCATAATCTTTTCTTTTTTTCTTTTGAGTTGCCATATTGCATATTATTTGCCTTGCAATTATTCCTTGACAGTTGGTAATTTTGGGCGAACATATGTCATTTGGGACAGAGTGATTCACTTTTATATGTGGTAAATAATGATTTATATCGTGTTGCAGGAGCCTCTTGGTGGTGCACATGCTGATCCGTATTGGACTTCACAGCAGATAAAAATTGCTATTGAAGAATCAATGGATGTAAGTTAATCAAGATCTCTATTTCCAGAAATTGTACTTTCAGCTAAGTTGTGTTGCTAAAACATTATCCATACTTGTAGGAACTTACAAAAATGGACACCCAAGAGTTGTTAAGGCACAGGATGCTAAAGTTCCGAAAACTTGGTGGCTTCCAGGAGGGAGTTCCCATTGATCCAAAAAGGAAGGTCAACATGAAAAAGAAAGAAGAACCTCTTCTTCCACCTGGAATTCCGGATGTGGAGTTAATGGATGAGGTTGAGAAATTGAAGCAGGAGATCCTGAAAGCAAAGGAATCAACTGGGAAGATTCCAGACACAGGCCTGAATGAGATGATAGAAAAATTAAGAAGAGAAATTGATTATGAATTTTCTGAGGCTGCTAAAGCTTTGGGTTTGGAGGAAAAACTTGTCATGGCGCGAGAAGAATTTGCAAAAACAAGGAACTCAAACGACCAGTCAATGCATCCTGTTCTGAAGGAAAAACTTGACCAGCTTAAGGATGAATTCAACAGAAATATTTCTGCTGCTCCAAATTATGCTAGCCTAACGAATAAGCTTGAGATGTTGCAAGAAATGTCTAAAGCCCAGAAACTCTCAGAGAAAAATAGCAAGGTAAACAACTTGAAGGAGGAGATCAATAAGAGGTTAAAAGAAGTCATGAACCGCCCAGATTTGAAGGAGAAGATGGACGTATTGAAGGCTGAGATCAAGAGTACTGGTGTATCGAGAGTCATGGATCTAGACCAGGGGATAAAGGAGAAACTTGTACAACTGAAGGATGAAATGGATATGGAATTTTCTGGTGTTTTTGAATCCCTAGGCTTAAACGTCAACCCAGCATCACTTCCTGATGCCAAGAGAAGAATCGATGAATTTAACGATGAAATTACAACGGTTATGGAAGACCTCGTGAACTCCACGGATTTGAAAAACAAGATTGAGTTGTTAAAGATGGAGGTAACAAAGGCTGGAAAGACAGCAGATGCTGAGTCAAAGGCAAAAATTCAGGCCTTAGAACAGCAAATAAAGCAAAGTCTTGCACAGGCTATGAGTTTTCCAGAGTTAAAGGAGAAACATGAGAAGCTGAAGGAAGAGATTGTGGAAACCGTTGAATCCCTTCAAGGATCCAATGGAAGTTTGCTAGCAGATAACGGTGGTGCCAATTCAGGAGTAGGAGTAAATGTAGATGCAAACCGTAGCTTTGCCTGATGTGAGTTTGTACAGTTTCTCCTCATTTCTTGATTTGTTTCACTATTTCTTACATGTTTGGATAACTCTTAAGACTGTTTGCAGTTCAACCATGATGCAGGTTAGCAACTAGCTTTTGCAAAAGATAAATCTGTGAAACTACTCCAGCATGCAGACAATGGAGCCTTTTTCTTTGCGGTGCACTCAATTTGCAATTCCTTTCTCAGACTAGGCTCTGCTACAATTTTTCTGGATTTTGTTTTGTGTTTCTTTAGAATAATTAACATTTGTTTTTAAGAGTTTTAAGTTAGATTGAAATGTTACTTTAATCAACATTGTTTAGCAGCGAAATACTGTATAAATTATGTGTCTGGAGAGAAGAAGGTTAGAACATGCTGCAAAATACCAACTGGTTGAGTTCTCATAAATGTTATCTGATATACTATGGAGTATTTTTTTTTTTCAATTATTGAAACATATGAAGATAGTAGAACATTAAATGAGGGCAAAATTCTTGAAGGTTAAGAGTACTTTTTTTTTTCAATTATTGAAACATATGAAGATAGTAGAACATTAAATGAGGGCAAAATTCTTGAAGGTTAAGGCAAAATACTATCCTGGAGTTCAAATTTTTTAAATTGTTGAACTCCTATAACAATATTGTTTTTTCTAAACTATACCCTAACCTTTACTTTTGAGAGATTTTTTTTCTTTTTCATTTGCATCTCCTACTCTAACTGTCCTAAAGCTGCTGAAACTTGTTTTCCTTTGTAACAGTGTAGGCTATATTCCATAAAACCTTGGGAAAAGTTCAGATACCTAAGAAGAGATCTTGATAAGTTATTTATATCAAAATGATCGTGGTATCTTTTTGATGCATCTCTTGGTTCATTCGTTTCAATGTGCTTTTTGTAGTACGTAAAATGCAACTCTGAAAGAAACACAACAGTTTGTATGAATTTTATAAGGTATGCTAAGGTGACGATTAATAACAGCAGAAAGTGGTGGTCCCGAGCATCACCTATATGGCTGTATAACGTCAGCGTTGTTTTCAAGTCAGCAGGTGCAACATAGCATCATAATAGCATTAACTATGCGATACTCAAAGCTAGCGAGTCCCTATGCACGACTCAGAGCGATTGACCAAACATTTCTTTACTAGCTAACTCTGTGCCAACAGCCACACTACTACAACGGTTTTAGTATGTAAGCGTTATCCGAAATAACAAAAGATCAAGGAATCTAACTCTAATCATAGGGAAAATCACATACCAACATTAATAGAAAGCCAATCCATTACATTGCATAATCAAAATCAAAATCAAAACTCAATACAAAAATGGAATAACAGCTTTTCTTTTCCTTGGATAATCTTCTCCAAATTTCTGCAAATACCATTCATGATTAAACCTAGCTCTAGGAACCAAATTAGCAAAAGTATACAGAAAAAACCCAAACCCGGCCCAAGACCCAGTCACTAAAGCCCAGCCCAACCACTCCACTATCTCCCCCAAGTAATTTGGACAACTCACATATTCAAAAAGCCCACCTCTCGGTATCTTATATCCATTTCCTTCACTCTTCAGGCCCACTAACACCTTATCGGCCCAAACATTCACCGCCATCCCGCCGGCAAAAACCACCATCCCGCCGGCAAATCGGACCCAAAACCACACATCAGAATCGTAATCAGCGTAATGAGAAACCCATCTAGCTTGTACATAAGCATTCAACAGATTAAACACAAAAGCCAAAAACGCAATACTCACCGGGAAACCACTCGCCGGAGATCTACCCTTTGAGTTGAAGTAGAGTTTTAAAGGGTAAATTATCGTCCGATTGGTGTAGTGGAAAAGGTAAGGAGAAATGAGGATAAGTGATAATGGATTGTTGTGATTTTTGCCGAAAGGGAAGAGGATAAGTGTGAGCCACAGAGTAGGGCTTTCCATTAGAAACCAAGCTAAAGGTGGTGAAATGGTAGGTCCCCAACCGGAGCGACGGTGTTTTCCATAAGGGGCTGTGAGGAATTGACAGGCGATGAAGGTGGGTGGTCCGATGAGGAAGAGAGAGAGGAGGCTGTAGTGATACAAATTTTGATCTGAAAACATGGTGAATGTGATCTGCGAATTTTGAATTTTGAATTTTTGAATAATTTGTCACTCCTTATACCATCTCCACCCCCTACTCTATGTTACTCTCCCTTTGTCTATCAATATATTTGGAGAGTAAGACCACACTCAAACCTAACTCATCTCTATTATCACTCTTTATTTTTTAAATATTTGGAGAATCACTATTTACAATATTTATTTTATTTTATGAATATTTTGTTATTATTTCTATTATTGTTTAATTAATATACTTTTATCGTTTTAAAAAAAAGAAATTTATTTCTTTTTTAGTTTGTTCCAAAAAGTATGATATTTTTCTTTTTTTGGCAACATTTTTTAATTTTTCCAACTGACATGTTTAAGATCACAAGATTAAAAGACATTCTGGTACATTTGATATAACTTTAATTTAAAATCACAAGAATAATTTTTTTTAAACCTCGTTTCATGTCAAACTAGGCATTCTTTTTTAAACGGAGGGAGTATTATTTTACATATAATGTTATGTAATATAATATTTAAATATATATTATTTAATATATAGGGCTTTCATCAGTATTTTAAATTTTTTCTAATTTTTATAAATGAATTATAACTTAATTTTATTAGTAATTTCACTATAGAACCAACACAATGAAATGATAAGATGAAATTTTAATTTTTAAAAAATAAAATACAATCTGATTATTTAAATAGGGGCACTTTCACATATAGCAAATAAAAAAAAATTTATATTTGTTACTATAGCAAATTTACATAATTATGCTTTATAAGCAAACATAAAACTTGTATAATTCGCTATACATATACAGTTTAAACAAATGGTATAACCCGAGGTGGTAATAAAATAGAAAGAGAAAGACCTTAGCAGAGAATGTATAAAAACGAAGTGTCTAAAACGATTGTATTATTATACGTGTAATATACGATTATAATACAATTTGAATTTGTTATAAAATGAGAAAGAGAGAAAGACAAAGAGTAAGATTTTGACTACGGAATATACAATTGAAATTGAATTATCATAAACGAGAAAAAAAAAAAAAAACAAAAAAAAAGAAAAAAAGGGAGAAATTAGATACATTTGAAAATTGTATAAAACGAGAAATAAGAAAGAAATAAATTGGGCAGGGAGTATTTCTATTGTATAATTATAATTTTAATAGGACGAAATATATGTACTTGCATGTATATATACAATTTTCTCACGCTTTATACAAACAGAAACACAATTTACATATTTTTTCGCTTTCTGTTGTATAGTGCGAAAATGCGAGGTTGGCGAGCGAGATTTGGGAGAGTTGCGAGCGCGATCTGGAAGAGGGGAGAGAGGGGAACAAAATATATGTATTTATACAATTTTCTCTGCTTTACAATAGAAACAATTTTTATACACTTGTGTTTGTATAAAAGTGAGGAACGAGCGAGAGATTGAGGAGAGTGACGAGCGAGATATTTGGGAGAGAGGCGCCTGGCAATGTTTGTGCAAACGTGTGCTATGAAGCACACTTAAATCAAACCCTAGCTACTCCATTTATTTTAGGTTATTAATTAGCTATTATATACAATTTTTCATTAAATATAACATAATAATACAATACATAACATTATAATTTAAATGCAAGATAAAATACAATGCATAACATATAATTAATTCGAAATGAAACAAGAATTATGCCGAAAAGATGTTGAACGTGCATTCTGAGTTTTACAATCGCGTTTTGCAATTATTATAGTTTTGACGTTTTTGAGAAAATGAAGTGCTACATGACTAATACCTACATGCATTATACTGCACAACATGATAATTGAAGCTGAATATTATCTTAATGCACCAATTCAAGATGTCGTAGAGGTTCCAACTCTAACGATGAAAATGGTGGTAGATGAAAATCTCCGATTTGAACAATTTTTAGCTGTACATAAAAAAAATGAAGGACGATAATGCTCATTTTGAACTCAGTATGCATTAATAGAGCATTTATAGAAGTAACATAATAATTTCAAAAAGTGAGTGCTTATGTAATTGCATTTCAATTTTATTAGAATCTGTCCACTAATTTGTATATTATAGCATACTTTCTTGAAATTTATGTTATTTACAAATTTTAGATAATATCATTTATAGTTAAATAAATTTTTTTTAGAAAAATAAACGTTATATTGCCATTAAAATATATAACTAATAATTTTAAAAAGAAATAATTAATTTATTATGAAATAAGAAAATAATAATGAAATAGAAACAATATAATATTGAGGAGATCGAAAAAGATTCCTTTTTTAGAGAGTAAAATAGAGCATTGAGTTGAAGTTGATCGTCTAGAAAAATTATATATTTAGAGAGTTAAATAGAGGATAGGGTTGGAGATGCCCTAAGCATTCTCTATTTTATCCTCTACTCTCCAATTATAGAGAGCTGAATAGATTGCTTTTTGAACATAATATTATTATTTCTATTATTTTATTAATTAACATGTTATTTGTCATACAAGGCTATTAAATAAATCTTTAATATTCATATTTTTTTAAAATGAAATATGACATTTTTCAAAATATTTTATTTTATATATACTACTTTCATCTCGTATTAAAAAAATTAATTCTTTTTTTAATATTTGTCACTTTGTGATACAACTTGATGTTATTATACTTGGCGGCAATGTCTCGTGGACCCTTATACTTGCAACCATTTGTATTTCTGAACCCTTCGTATTTAGTTCTTTGTCAGTCTATGGACCTTTAACTCATTAAAATGAGTCTTAAGCCCTCCAACATGTGTGGGTAAGCTCCACTCTCTTTTTATATAAGACATGTTCATATCTACCTCAGCTATATTAATGCACATCATAATTATTGATAACTATTTTTAAAATTAGTAACCAAACAATATTTATAAATGTCAATAAAACATTTTAATTTTAATTGGCATTCATAATTCCTCCCATTTCATTCACGATCAAAAGAAAGCCATCACCGGCGTCGTCACTATTTTTATCGGCGTCGTCTCCATTTTTACCGGCGAAATCACATATACTTTCTCCCTCACCCGTCTTCATCTCCGCCACATACACCACTAGTATTTTTCTTTCCTCCTCCAACCTCCACAATAACAACAACCTAAGCCACCTAACAACCAGATCTGGCCAACTAACAAGCAATATGACCAACCTTTTAGCAATCCAAACGTCTACTATTATTTCAACACCCAAAACGCTTACAAATACAATTTCACACCAACCTCTGACGTGAAGCTCTTCGAATCGACCCAAAATTCGCCTGAGATTTTCTTGGGTTATTGAAATCGATTGAAAAAGATAAGTTTAAGAAATTAGAAGGAGGCGATTGATGTGAAAGATTGAAGATGACTATGGTGTAGAGAATAAATTTTCGGCAGCAATGGTGGAGAAAAAAAATTTGTCAGCGATGGTGGAAGAAAAAAAAAATTGACAGTAATGATGGTGGGTTCCTGGAAATCTTCCACCAGAAAAATGCATATATGGGAAAGATTTAGCAAAAAAAGATTGAGTAGATATGATATATGGGAAGATTTTCTTTGGCAGTGATGATGGTGTATTATGAAATCTATTAGAAGATTTTTACTGGACCAACGATAGTGGAGAAAAATGCATATGAGAAGATTTTCTTTTTTTTATATAGTTTTTTAATTATATTATTTTAATAATTTAAAATATGATGTTCATTCGTCTTAAATGTGTGTGATCACACACTCTCGCCAACTCAGTTATTTTAATGCCACATAAGCATGGTCAATGATCAGAGGTGTTTTATTTAGTTTAGAAATCTAGATGACAAAGGGCTAAGTAGAAGGGTTCATAATACAAACTGGTACAAGTATAAGGATCAGCAGACCATTTCGCCTTATTAGTTTTTACTATGAAGATTGCACAAAATTTAAATTATAAGATAAAATTTTATATATTAAATACAATACATAACATAATAATTTAATTACAAGGCAATAATACAATACAATACATAACATAATAATTTTAAAAAATACAACGATAATTTAGTAATCCGATAGATCGTCTCTAGATTTAATAATATTCGTAAAAGAAATTAAATATGATTTAGAGAAGTTGTGGTTGTGATTGTGGTTTGCTTCTTGATTTCTTTTTGCAATTATTCGAAGTTGTTCTTTAAAAACTTAGAATAAAACATAATTTAATATAAAATATTTTTTTTAAAAATTAGAATATTATATTACATGAAAATTATATAGAATGATTATTTAGAAAAAGAAAGAAATAATTTATATTATGGAATAAGAAAATAAAAATGAAATAGAGTATATGAGGATCTTCATTCAGCCTATGTGGCATGTCTCAATGATCAGAACAAATTTTTCTATTTCTTTTTAAAAAATAAGATGTTTATATTATTTCTTACACCATAATATTATTGTGTATATATATTTTTACTATTAATTAGCTAATTTAATGAAAATTACAAAACCTTTTTAAATCAAGAATTCCAAAAGGCTACCATATTGCCTCAAACGTAAAATCATTTTTTTAAATATTTTCTAATGTGCGTTTTCTACTATTATTTTAATTTTATATTATTGTAATTTTTTTTACTTTTTATTTTGTTATTAATAATTTATACCTTCTATTTTAATTATTTTTTAAAAAAAAAAAAAAAATTATATTAGAATAAAGCCTAAATAAAAAATTAGGTGATGTGGCAAATCTCTCTCATGGCCACCATTCTTATTTACCTTTTTTTTTTAAATTTTTTAAAAATTTGTTCTTTATTATACGTAGGAGTTAAAAATCACTTTAAATTATATATTTTATTACAACATCTCCTCATTAACTCTTCTTTATTTCTCAGTAAAAAAAATCGATTCTGAAAAACTCAAAAGACTATCATTAATCCTCAGTACAAACTCCCCCTAAATGGATCTCCTACAAAAATAAAATGATTATTTTATTTTCATGTATTAATTCTCAATGACTTCAATCTATCACTTAATAATATCCGAAATCCATGTGTACATATGACAAAAAATTGTCTATCACTCCAATGTTAAATATTTTTTTGAATGTTTTTTTTTCTTCAAATTTTTATTTTCAGTGTTTATATGTATTGATTGGTTCCAAAATATGGAGTCGAACTTCTTATTTTGTAGGTATGTGTTCAACGGGGCATGTTAGAGGAGCGCAAGATAATCAAGATTCGAGACTAAAGAATAGAGCCGTCAATATGGGCTAGGCCCGTTGGGCCGATCTGGACTAACCAGGATTTAATAGGGTTGTGCTAAGATTTTTGGAGCCCATTTAAGAAAAGAGCTTTTTAGCCTGGCCTGAATAAGGCTGCTCATTTGGGGGGCTTGAGAAATATTGGTAGGGTCGGCCGGTGGGCCATAAAAATTAATTTAAAAATATAATATAATTATTAATAAAATTGTAAAAATAAGAGAGTTCCAATCAAAACAATGATATTTAAATATTCTATTAGATATTTATACTTTGTTTGAAAAAAAACTTAAACAAATATTAAGGAAAATGCACAAGTACCCCTTTAGACTATGACCAATTCGAGACCCACCTTAACTAAACTAAGGTCCTATTACCTACCCCCTGAACTTTTTTTAAATTTTATATACTTTTTTTTCTTAATGGGTTGGGCACTCTCATTGTGACTCCCACGCAATTGAGCGCGTCAGAGATATTTGGATGTCATATAGTGCCAAAGGTCCACAAAATTACAAAAAAATAAGTTTAGGGGGGTAATACGACCTTAGTAAGGTGTGTCTTGGTATTCCGTTCATAGTCTAGGGGGTACTTGGTGCATTGTTCCTAATTAATTAGAAATATAATTTATTTGTGAATTAGTTTAAACAGTATTGACAAGGTCTCATTTGTTTTCCATTAAGATTAAGACTGTTGAATTTGAATACACATTTTAAAATTTGAATATGTGTCATTAAATCAGATGTGTAAACTGAATAAACTCTGAATATTAAATATTGTCTCTGAATCTGGAACATCTAAATTATTGGGACAATTTGTTTTCAAATCTAATGCAGATTGAAATTAAAGTTATATAATAATAACTATTATAAAACCTTGTTCATTAAAATAATTTTTCATATAAACTAATATTTTGAACATTTTTAACCGTACAAGGTTAATATGATTATCTTTTAAGAACTCAACATCAAGTTACAAACATCATTAAATGACTATTTTTTTTTGCACTCAAATAACTTTTGAGAATCTAATATAATGCAATTTAAAATAGTTATATAGAGTAAGTAAAATATATAGTTTTTGGAATATTTTTATTTTATTATAGAAATTTTTTATATCGTTATCGATTAATAACTAATACTTTTTTTTTATTTTTTGAAATCGGCTAATTTAGATCTGGGAGTGCTTATCAATTCAATAATTTGATTAATTTAAAAAGTAACAAAGATTAGATATATAAGTTAATCTGATAAAGGCAATTATCCATGGTAAAACATGTAATTAATATTAATTACATAAAGAAAACAATTTTTATAAGTTGTCGTGATTTTAGTTGAATTAAGATAGGAAGTCTGTTTTTTAGTCTGAATAGTGTTAAGGGTGGTGTACAGATCTTATTCATTCAGATACATCAAGACCCCATTAAAGATTATAAGAAAATAAATAAACAACTTATGATTGATCTGAATAATTAAGATTCCAGTTCTTAAAAACAACACTGTTAATGGGCAAAAATCTGAATGATAAGATTCAAAACCCATTAAGTGCAAACAAAGGAGGCCTAACCATAAATGTAATATTATTTTTTTATCGATATTTATGATAATATTTTTAAATTATAATTTATTATTGAATTTAATAATTATAAAAAAAAATTATTTTTTTAAAAAGTGGGTTGGCCCGGCAAGCCTGTAACCCACGTACTTGTGGGCTGAGACGACTATTTTCTGGCCCACGCAAAAAATGGGCTAGCCCGGCCTCGTCTGTAAAATGTCAAAGCCTGTATGGATTAGCCCAGATGGGGTGGGCTAGCCCATAATGACAGCTCTACTAAAGAAATGCTTTTATCCTCCACATGATGAGTACCAAGTTTAATGTTGCTTCCCTAATTTTATATATATTACTGAATGTTAGATTTTTATTTTTTTTTGTAAGTATTTGTTTATTACATATGATAAATGGCACAAAGTGCTGATCACCCTCAAAGATTTAGGATATTATGGTTTATTTTTTTTTGTTTGAATGGTTTTTTTCAAATTTTCATTTGCGTTGTTACATGTACTGATTGGTTTTTCAACATATGGAGTCAACCTTCTTATTTGCAGGTAATGTTTTAAAGGAGCAGGTTTATAGGAGCACAAATAATCAAGATTCGAGGGACTAACAAAATTGTTTTATCCCTCACATATGATTACAAGTTAATGTGTGCTTCCCTAACTTTATATATATATATATATATATATATATATATCTAATATACTATATATATAATATAATTAGATTGAAGTTCTTAAGTTGTTTGTTTATTTTTGGTAAGTAGTCGTTATTTAAAGTTCGTCCCACATTTTAAATATAACAGCGTTTTTTTTCTATTAAATGATATGTACAAAAAAGTAAACTACAAATGTGGTTATTTGGATTTTTCTGTTTTCCACTTCTTCTTAATAAATGTTTTTCGTAGAAGAGGTGAATGTGGCATGCTTCTACAGTCAAAGATGACATTTTTTTTTATTTATTTTTCTCAATTTTTGACATTTTTCTTTAATTTTTTACATTTATATAATTTATTTAAAACCTACAATTATATATCATTTACATTAACTTAGAAAGATCAAAAGTCATTATTAATTTAAACTAAATAATTGTATACATTTTATATTTACATTTTAACATCGTTTTGCTCATTTTTTCATGGATGAATATTGAACCATAATCATAATCCAATGAAAATCTGACCAATTATATATTCAATGTCTTATGTAGGGTTTCTTAGTTTTCTTTTATATTCCTTATTTTATTTTTTGTGATTTGTGAAGCTTCACTTTGGCAGGTCGTTGGGTTTATGCCTAAATGTTAAAAATAATCTAATTTTACACACACACAAAAAGTGAAATAAATAAATAAAGTATTGTGTGATAGTGTATTAAGTTTTTGTTTCAATATTTTCTTTATATTATTTTATACAATTGGGGTAGGACTACATTTTTAACTCAAAGGAATATATAAATTTTTACTTTGAGATTTACCGTATTTTATTTTTAATTTGCATCTTTTCATCATACTTTATCTTGAGAATTCATGTGATATTGAATATCTATTTTGAGAAACTAATGACTTCATTTCTTATGGCCATTAGATATGTATTGTTTTTGATTGAGAACTATTTTATAATTTCTTTTCTTTATTATTCTTACTCAAACATTCAAATCTTGAATATTTTATAAATCAAGGTGTCTCATACTAATATTCAATTACTGAAATAATTGATGTATTCTTTTTGGTTGAGAACTACTTTGAAATCTCTTTATTAAATATTTTCTTATCTCTTTGATAAATTTTGATAGCATGTGTTATAATCTCCATCTGATTCTCATATATTCGACCTATAACATCTACACTCATATTGACTTCTAAAGTAATTACTGCTTCTGTTTCATTTTTTTACTTATCATATGTTACCATTTATGGTTAATTTAACTAGTCTCATGCTCAACTGAATGTAGATTATTCACTATTTTAGAATTAAAATTTAAAATATTTTAAAAATATGTACAAAATACTATAATATTCATTTTCTCACATTATATTATAAAAAAAATATATTAAATATAAATACTGGTGATAGTTCATATAATTTAACTTTCACACAAAATATAAGAAAAAAATAAATGGGATCAAATGTATATACTCTACAAATCATAAATCATTTTTTCTACTTCTTAATTTGAACACTGTATGTTGAGAGCTATTTTTTTATATGTATCATTGATTTAACAATAGAGACAAACTTAATCTTTTATTACAAATATATCACGTTGCAGTGAAGTTGAAATAATTCATACATATTTGCAACTTGTATTTATTGCACTGAACAATTTCAATCAAACTAAATAACAATATATACTACATTAAATGAATACAACATATGATAAATCAATATAAGAGAGAGGATGAAGAGGCTAACACGCCTAAAGAACACAAGCTTCCAATACAATATAGAGATTGTCAAATGTCAATACTTTTGAAAAATTTGTAAGATAATTTATAATATTTGGTTGGTTTTATTTAAAAAATAGCATAATGATGTTTTTTCTCCAAATTTCTTCTGATCCTTTAGTCTCACAATGTTCGAAAATCGCTATAGACCAATAATACTTTGGTGGTTCTTATTTGTTTTCTTGTTTTTTTTTGATAAGTATATTTGGTTAGTATTTGGTTGTTCTTCAATTTTTTTTTAAAAAAATAAGTTTAAAAACGATTTTATTATATCTCAAAATATATACAAAAATTTCCTTAAATCTTTTCTCTATCTACTTCCGATTAGAAAAAAAATTATTTTTTTCTTTCACTTATAAGTTTACTACATGAATTACCTATGAAAAGATTACAACTTAAGTGTTATAATATAAATCATATTTAAATTAAAGATCTTTTAAAGAAATAATTGAAATGGAACTATGATTTGGTGCGTGAATTTTATTAGAAATTATACACAACAATTTTATTGAAAATAGAAAATCGCTCGTACGCGATCCCACTTCACTAGTACTAATATAATATTGAGGAGGGAAAAGAAAATTCTCTTTTAGAGAGTAAAATTAAGGGCATCTCCAATCCTACACTCTATTTTACTCTCTATTTCTATTTTTTTCTGACAACTAACCCAATTCAATTCTCTATTTTACTCTCTAAAAAGATTTTTTTTCTCTCTCCTCAACATTATATTATTATTTCTATTTCATTCTTATTTTCTTATTTCATGTTATAAAACATTTATTTCTTTTTCCCAATAATTAATTTATATAATTCTCATGTGATCCAAAAATTTATTTTTTCATTTTTTAAATTTAATTATTATATTTTATTCAAAAATTTTAAATACCATAAATTGCACGAGAATATTGTATAATATATAAATTAATGAACAAATTCAAAAAAAATTGAAATATGATTACATGAAAATTACATAATCACTCAATTTTTGAAATTATTACGTTGCTCACATAAATGATTTATTAATGCATTATAGAGTTTAAAATAATTATTTTTGTCCTTAATTTTATTATGTCTAGCTAAAAATTGTTCGAATCGGAGATTTTCATCTAACACCATTTTTGTCGTTGGAGTTGAATCCTCTAATGACATCTTGAATTGATGCATTAAGATCATGCTCATCCTCAATTATCACGTTGTGTTGTATAATATATGCAGTCATTGTATCACGTAGGATTTTCTTTCTCCGAAAATGTGACGGACTTGCAATAATTGCAAAACTCCGAATCATCATCCAACATCTTTTTGACATGATTCTTGTTTTATCGTGAATTAATTATTATGTATTATTATATTTTATGTTATATTTAAATTATTATGTTATGTATAGTATTGTATCTGTATTTAAATTAAAATTTTCATATATAATTTTAATAATTTTGTGTATTCTTTATAATGACATAGTAATAAAATAAAATTTTATTATTTGATGAAAATTATTAAAAATCTCTTAATTTAAACTTAAAGTATTAACTATTAAATAATATAATTTTTAAAGATCTTCAGATTACCTTTTACAAAATGACTTATTGATATTAGATATTTAATTAATGAACCATATGTAAAATAATATGTTAATTGGAAAGTAATGAAAATAATAATAAAATATTGAAAAGTAAAATAGAGTGTGACTAGTAGTTCTCCAAATTTGAGAAATACTATTCAACTCTCTAAATTTGAAGAATACAGAGTGATTTGGAAGTGGATTGGAGAGGACATTCTTTATTTTACTCTCCCAATATAGAAAATAGAGAATGAGCACTCCAACCCACCTCTAAATCACTCTCTATTCTTCAAATTTAGAGAATTGAATAGTAATTCTCCAAATTTGAAGAACTACTATTCACTATCTATTTCACTTTTTAATTATTTTATTATTATTTCTATTATTTTCTAATTAACATATTATTTTACATATAATATCATTTATTAAATATCTAATATGCATAATTCTTTTTAAATTTAGTATAAATATTTTTTAAAATATTGTTTAAAGTAATATACTATTTTAATTTCAAATTAATAGTACTTTCTTTTTGTTTAAATTACGTCAACTAAAAATTTTCATTTTAATTTACATTTTTATTCTCAGCGTATACACACACTTACCAAATGGCACATGACACTTTTATATTTAAAACTCCACCAACCATGCATACTATAATTTAAATACAAGATAACAAGACGTGATCTCAATGCAACCATTTTCAAGATACCGTGGAGGTTCCAACTCCATCTATAGAAATGATGGTAGATGGAATCTCTGATTTGAACAATTTTTTACTAGACAAAAAAAAAGAAATTAAGGGACAAAAAATATTCATTTTAATTAAACCCCGAATCATTATAGAGCATTTATGAGTGCAACATGAATATTTTGATAAATAAGGCCTTTATGTAATTGTCTGCAACTTTTATTTGATTTGTTAATTATTTATGTATTACATTAATATTTTTTTTGCAATTTATAATATTTAAAATTTACACT
Source organism: Solanum habrochaites (assembly GCA_027704765.1). NCBI lineage: Eukaryota > Viridiplantae > Streptophyta > Magnoliopsida > Solanales > Solanaceae > Solanum > Solanum habrochaites. The sequence continues at coordinate 5,036,433 of JAKWJA010002497.1, read as the reverse complement.
AAAATAATAATTTTAATATCACTCAAAAATTATATAAAGTAATTATTTGAAAATAAAAAATATAAAGGATATACTATTATTCTCTCCGTTTAAAAAAAATGTCCCTAATTTCCTTTTTGCAGTGTTGTCTCAAAAAGAATACCCCTTTCTTTTTTGGCAACATTTTGCTTTAACTTTCCTACTGACGTTAAGACTCACCAGATTAAAGAACATTTTTGTACATTTGACATAACTTTATTTAGAATCACTAGATTAAAAAGTCTTATTTTTTTCCCCTTAAATTCCGTTCCAAGTCAAACTAGGCCATCCTTTTTGAAACAGAGGGAGTATGAAATAAGAAAATAAGAATGAAATTAAAAAAAATATATAATATTGATGAGAGAGAAAAAGATTCATTTTTAGAGAGTAAAATAGAGAATTGAGTTGAAGTTGATTGTTGAAAAAAATAGAGAACTCAATATTTGGAGACCAAAATAGAGGATTGGATTGGAGATGTCAAAATTAGTGCTTTATTGAGATTTTATCCGTTTTAATTTGTTTGTATAGTAATTTAAGAAAATAATGAATTTTAACATTTAATATGAAATTTTAAAAAGTGATGAATTTTTTATATGATATTAAGTTAAAGATATGAAATATACCAAATAGTTTTACCAATTAGAAATTGCATTTTTTTGATATATGTGTCTACTTGTTCAATTTTATATTAATTTAAGTGTGTAGTTATATAAATTTAAAATCAGAGGAAATAAAAATACTTCAACTTTAGTCCAAATCATTGTTACGATACCAAACTTTATGGAAAATCTTTTACCCATGAACTATTTAATAATTGTTTTAAAGGTGTATATATGTTTCTAGGTGGACATATTATCATTTATAATTATGCAATATTTTTTATGTCTACGTGAATACATATATAGGATAATAAACTTTATGAAAGACCTTTTACCGTGAAGAAAAGTAACTCAGTCAGAAATACATATTCTATATAACCAAGAAAAGTTGGATAAATTATGTATAAACTAGAGAAAAGACATAAAGTTACCATTGAAGTTGTATCAAATTTTCAAAAAGACACCCTTAAAAACTTTGTGTGTGTCCTATTACTCACCCCACGAAACTATCTAAAATCCACAATAACTCAACCATTTTGACTATTTTACATCCACTCGTGTTGACACGAAATTTGGGGTCATGAAGGACTGTAATACAACTTCAGAGTAACGTAAAATTGCCATGTGGCACTCCCATTTTGACTTATTTTAAAAAAAATATAAAAATCCATGTATTTATTTTTTTTATAGCTTTATTACGAATAGTTTTTACTTTTCAAATCTTTTTTCTCATCTTCCCTACCCTGATTAGCTTACCCATATTTCTTGGGACAATCTATGCCTTTCTTCATTTTTTGTTAAAAAACTCATGTTATTGTGGTTCATTCTTAACTCTTTTTTTTTTGAAAAACAAATTAGTTTTAGTGATTTTTATATTCCTCCTACAATCAAAGTTTTAGATTTAGAATACGTGAAACTAATGAAAACTTGATTTAGAGTAGGAAGGTTCAAGAGGAAAGTTATTTCAAATGTCAGATTTTACTTGGTGATATTTTGAAGTATTGTAGATTTTGATTATTTAACAATATTTATTTTCAATAAAAAAATTACATTAGTGGTAGTTTGACAAATATTATAATGTTGTCGAAAATTTTTGTCCCTCACCGGGTTTTGGCGGCTTTTCTACACACCGAAAGGAATGACAAAAAGTTTTAGAAACAAGAATGAGGTGAAAGAGAAAGAGAACAAAAAAAAGAAAAAATGTGAAAACGAAAATCAAAAGAACATAAAGAAAATCGAATAAAAATAATGTCAAATTAACTTTTTACACTTGCCAAGTGACTATTCGTGCGTGACTTACAATATTTTTGTATAAGTGGTATTAGGGTGAAAATGGGGTACTACAACTATTGTAAAGTTGTTTCAATGTGGGTAGTATGGACCCCCGCAAATTTAAAGGTGTCTTCTTTGAAAATTTGGTACAATTCCATGGTAATTTAAATGTCTTTCTCTTAAACTACGTTACAAAGTTTCAAAATCAACTAAAAGTCCAATCAAAGACTAGCTTAAAGCAAAAATTCCATACGAAGAGTAAAAGGCTGTCTTTATATGATATAAAATTTGCCATGTTCTTCATGTTGATGCTAACTTTCTTCATCACCCTCGTGTTCATGTCATACACGTATAAATTCGAGTTCTTATGCTGAAAAATCAACACACCACCATTTCTAACTCCAGCAACTGGAACAAGTTTCCCAATATCTGGCATTGATATCGCGTATTTACCTGATGATTTCACATTCTTTGGACATAATCCATCAACTAGAACAAGTCTCCCAATATCTGACATTGATGTCTCGTATTTACTTGATGATTTCACATTCTTTGGAGATATATAATTTATCGACTCTTCCACGATACTATGTTTCTTGGACCAACATTCCCCTTCCAAATTCCAGACATCCATTCTTGTATCGGAATCATAATAGACAACAGAAAGAAATCCACCCAATTCCACCAATTCGTATCTTCCCCTTTGAATCAATTCCTCAGGTAAATAAGTTCTACTAAATTTCGTCTCGTTTACTTTCATTGAAATGATGTACTCTCTTGAATCAACATACCAATGCAGAATACGTCCTTTGATTGACACTGGATTCTTCCAACAAAAATTGAGCGGATTAAATGGCCTGTCGGATACATCATCTGCCCATGGACCAGGAATTTCGTTTTCCAAGTAATTTACCATTAGCACCATTCAGATTAAGTATTTCGAAACCATAGGAATCTGAAACAACGTGCACCACTTTATACTGCTTCGTACTTGAGTCAAATCCAATTGCTGCACTACAACCATAAGCTTGATGTTGACAACCTGAAGGACATTTTGGAGTAGTAACGCAAATCTTGGTCGTTGGATTTATTACTTGTAGCTCTTATTGTTTCCGCTATTGTTTTTATCATAGAAATCATCACAACTTATTGAACCTGACCCTAATCGATTTGAATCCCAGATCCCACGATTCACATCAAGAAATCTTTTCCATCTCTAACAACTTTGTTTTTCATATGCCTTGCTGATGATCTGCCCTGTATCCGTAGAAACTTCTTCGTTTGATTCCGCGAAATTTAGCTCAGCGAAGGATCTTCTTGGAGACATTTCTTTCCGATTTTACATACATGCATGAAATTCTTGTAAATGTACGCGCTGGAATCCTTATTAGGAATTCAAATACAATACATTTGGGGAAAAATATACATATTACTACATGTAATCTTGTTTCTTTACTTGTTTTCATTCCATCTGTTTTTTCTTGTTTATCTCTCTTTATCTCAGCATATGTCTCGTGGAATCAACGTCTCATCTCATCCCCCATCGATCTCTTTATATTTGTTCTGAAAAAAATCAAACATTGTAATCATCAAAACTCATACAACAACAACAAAAAATAACCAGTGAAATACCCCCTACCCCTCGTGGAGGTAAGAAGACTATTCCTTTAGGAACCTCGGCTCGAGTATAACATAAAGGAAAAACACACTACTAATAAGGAAAAATAACAACCACAAATCATGTGATAATCTAAACACAATCAACAACAAGTGCGGTGGGATCCAAACATTGGACACTATAAGAGAACAGGCTAAACCCTTGAAAAACCCATGTCTACTCACTCTTCTACCCTAAGTACACGATCTCTATATCCTCCTATCTAAGAATCAATGTTCCTTAATAACTGATTTGTTTACATAATCCGATCTAATCACCTCTCCTCAATATGATACACATTATTAAACTATGCGTAAATTAAACAACTATTCAAACAAGTAAGATGTCATAATAATGTAACGTTTCATAAAGTATCAAGCTATACCTTATTTACTATTATAGCTATCGAAAGAATAATATCACAATATTTTATTCTATCCCTTCCGCCTTCTAGAATGAGATGCATATGTTATTCAATTAATAGTTATTATATCTGATCAAGAAATATGATTTCTGAGATAATAACTATAAGAAAAATCAACCTGATGATTACTAGGTTATTTAATTTATGCATCAACGCTATAACTATAAAACTTAAACATGGATTAAAATTAGATCATAAAAGTTTTAATCGAACAGAAAATAACTCTTACTAATACATAAATTAGTAATTAGAAAACAATTAAAAGGTGAATAAAATTGTAAATTGAGAAAACATACAATTTGATGTGGTCTGTTGTTGTTGTTAAAGAAAACCTGAGCACTCAAAATTTTTGAGGATAATGTGATAAACCTATTTGATTTGGTATTTATAGAAAGTTTTTTTGTTCTTACCTTGTTGTTTATTAAGAGTCCCGCTAAGAAAATAAATACTATTCCCTTCCATATTTGTTAGAAAAGGTTACAAAAATGAATTATTTTAATTTACCTGTTTATTTATATAAATTAATGATTTTTTTGTTTCACCCACTTTTTTACTTTTATATTTAAATATCTTGAAATATTATTCTAACCAATCCTGTTTGGATGGGCTTGTAAACTTTCAATATGTAAAAAATACCGGTTAAAACAAATTTAAATACTATTTAATTACTCATCATAGCCATGGTTTGCTATAATTATCACTCACGACTAACATTATACGTGGGCTGACTTCGAGTTTGTATATTATCCACATTTGTATATGTATAATTCGTCATAATATACAAATACTAATGTATAATATACAATTATCTAACCGATATACATATACAATTTACCTCTCTCCCACTCGCTGCCCTCTCTCGCTCGCCTCTTTCCTCCTTCTCCCAATCTCGCTCACCTCTCTCTTCCCGCTCCCAATATAGCTCGCCTCTTCTCCTCTCGCTCCCATCTCACTTGTGCCATATAACAAATATAATATGTATAAATACGATCATCTAAATCTATATACTATAATAATCTCCCACTCTCTGAGGCGCAAGAATGCCATAGTAGATAGAGATAGAGGAGAGTATAATGAAAATGGCGAAGTAGAAAGAGAAGGCGGTGCTTGTGCATGAAAAAAGCGAGGGAGAGGTGGAGACCAACAAAGAACGATGAGGAAAAAATCAACTACGTACATCGAAGAGCTAAAGGCGGGAGAAAACATCACAGGGGAGAAGAGGGTCAGCCGAGAGACGGCCAAGGAAGCGATGAAAAGGCAATATCAATAAGTCAGAAAGTGCAAAGGCAAAGGGGAGAAAAAAGGAAGATGGGGTAGGAGAGGAGCGTATAAAGATGAAATGGGACAGTAAGAAGCGATATGAGACGGTAAAAAAAAGGACTAGTAGAGGAGGGGGAAGTTAAGTAGGGGGAAGGAGAAGAGGGGCGAGACTGCGGAAGGGGTATCTAGAGAGGCTAAAGGGGAAGGTTAGGTGGGGGAGCCAAAGGAATAAGAAGGGCTGGGAGAATAGAACGATGAAGTGCAGAAACGAAGAGCATGGGGGTAGGAGAGAGAAGAGCAAATATGGTAAACTGTAGCGAACGTTTTAAGCGGTCGATAGAAGGAGGCAAGAAAAACTCAAGATGAGGATATGAGAGGAGAGAAGGGGAGGAATGTGTGGAGTTGCGGGGGGCGGTAAAGGTAGGAAGAAACGGGGGGATAGAAGTAAGGGAAGGGGGGGAAAAGGAAAGGCCTATAACCGAGCGGTGGGAAAGGGCGATGCGTAATTTGGAGTAGGTAGAGTAAAAGATAGGGACGCAAAGGAAAACGGTGAATGTCGAAAACAAAATGGGTATCTCACAGGAAAGGGGAGGGAGGAACATGAAGATCTTGTGCCGATAACGGTCTATCTATAAAGAGGCATAAAAGAACGATGAGTTATACGAAGAGATCTTAAACCTGGCGAGTAGTAGCGAGGTTCTGGGGTTGACTCTTCGGAGAAACAGGATTCAAAATGGATAATCGGACGTCAATACGACAGATTGTGCTCAAGAGCATGTGGAAAAGATGGAGGCATAAAAGCGGGAAGAAATCAATGGAAAGTTAGGGGATAGATAAAGAGGGAATAGATGTGCAAAACGAGGAGTGGAGACAATTGAGAGGAAAAAAAAAGGAGAGTGCAAAGAGGATGGGAAAATGGTTGTGTGTTGGCGTAGAGGAAGACCTCGGAAAACAGAGAGCAGGAAGGGCAAGGGCGGAGGAGAAGAAGTAGTTGGACCGGGGACGGAAAGGGCCAGTTGAAGTACAAAGATCCCAACCCCACACAAGGTTTGGATCGGAAGGAGAGGCGAAAGAGCGTGGGAAAAGGGAAAGTTAGGGAAACTATCAGAACTGGAGTTAGTGACAAAAGAAGAGGAGGAGAGGAGGTTAAGGGAATGAGGGGAATACAGAAGGTTGGAGACAGAGGGTGGATAGAAACCGAGGGAAACGAGAAGAGGGGGACTCCAGGAATGGGGAGCATGGGGAAAGGGGAGAAGCAAGGGGATGTGTGGAAACGGGTGGGAAGTAGACAGAGGGTCGAATAGGTCGAGGTGGACGCAGGAAGGGAGAAGGACAGTGGAGAAGAAGACATCGAAAAATAAGGGGTCAGTTAGTGGAAGCGATAAAGGGCGATACCGGAGAGAAGGCGAGGGGTGGAGGGGGAAGTGGAGTATAAATGGAGAGAGTTTTGGAGGAAGTATCTGCTGGCTCTCTAATAACATGTAGCTACGGATTGTAATTATATGAAACTATAGCTATGGAGAGTAAATAGACTTTTGATCAGTGGCTATATGTGAAAGTTCATCTTTAAATATTAAGAGCACGTTTCTTTTCTTGGTTAACTCGTGAAGAAAAAGAAAACTGAACCATTTCTTAGTCCTTTTAAAACTTTACAATAGAAGAAGACGGAACTCATAGACAATTCCTTAAATCTATAGTAAATTTGATTTGAACACTTGAATTACGTTCTGCTTAAAACACACGATAATGAATTTTAAGTTTTCTACTAGACACTTTCTCCTCAAATTGTAAAAAACTATATGAGAATGTTGTCAATTTGAGGTCAGCTAGAAACATTGATGTGAAGTGCACTATGATACAAAATACATAATTTAAACCAAGATATACACCATAGTTTAATCAAGAATTACTAATTATTTTGTATAACAAAATTAATTAAAATTTGTGTATATTATTATTTAACATTAATTTTCAGATCAATATTATCCATTAATGGTGGTAAAATATAAATTTTGATTTATAATGATTGAAATGTTTTTTTATTATTATATATTAAACCTACAATTAAAATACCATAATCTATAAAGGGTATTTATTAAATGTTTCGTTTTAACAGTTTCGGCAATAAAAAAATGAACCAATAATTCAAATCCATACGAGAAAGATCAAATAATTTACAATTTAAATATCGTAGGAACAACAATATTATAGCAATTATCAATACTTCTAATCATATGCTCGCAAAATTTTTTAATCAATTTTTATTGGGCCCATGGACATTTTATTGATTGACAAGCAAAATAAGTTTGGCCAAACGACCCAATAAGAAATAAATCCAGCCCAGAAATTAACCCTATAAACTTCCGCCTCCTTCTCACTTTCCTTGTATCCTTATCGTCCATATGCTCCCATCCGGCGGTTGTTAGAACCTCCAGTTTCGCCGTCTTCTTCTATGGGTTTGGTGCCTTCATGCTCCACCTTTCCTCCACTTTTGGCAGCTCACATAAGAACATTCACTACTAAAAGGTAACTCTTCTTCCTTCCTTTCTTTTGCCTCATTTTCCGTTTCTTGATATTTAATCAGTGGTTGCCTTTGTTTGTGAAGTGCTGTGAAGTCCACCAGTGTGTGGAAATCTTGGAGGTAGCTATTGTGAGTGTGCCATATGAACACAGGTTCCTTCTCTCCTTCTTTAGGATGCACTTTCCCCCCTTTAGATTCGACCCTCCTTTCTTTTCTTTCCCTCCTTTGAATTGTTCAAGTTAAATTTGTGCTTCAAACACACTTTTTCTTTGGTTTCGAGCTGACCTCCATGCTCTTGTTAGATAGGATATTTTACCCCTGCCTGTTTGGTGAAAGTTTTAACGTGTTAATGTTGACTAGCAAGAGCTTTGTTAATGTACCTGTAATGACCCCCCCCCCAATGTAGGCGTTCTCTTATGTAATTATTTCTGGATCACCCATTCCCTTCCAGATTATGAACCTGATTCTAATTTGTCATGTGGTTTAATCTATTTTATTTTTATCCTGATGGATGATATCTGTGCTTTGTCAATGTTAATGATGCGCTTTCATGTTGTTGGTAATTCCGCAGACCTAGTGAATTCTCTTTTGTCTATGCTAATGATTGCTAGATTAGCTAAATAATCCGCCATTTCATTGCCCTCCCTAAAAATATATTGAACTTTAACATTTTGTTGTTGTACTTCTTTGATTATTTCATCCCTGATTTCTGCAATTTCCCATGATACTTTTCGTGTATGTTAAATAAGGTTCTTTAGAGTGAGTGAATAAGTCTTAATAACCATATTGTTCTGTAAACTATTTAGTGCACTAAACCTTAAGCCTCTTGTACTGCTCTTGTCTCCGCTTCTATATTCATAGTAATACCAATATTTTCTGCTTGTGCATAGATGAAGTCTCCAATTTTGTTTCATATGAAGAAACCATACACGCCCTCCCCTGTATATACTTTACTCGCACTATTTATATTACAGTTCAATTGATCTTCCTTTGGTAGCTTTCATTTTACAATCTGGTAGTAAATCCTTGGCTTATAAGCTCCTGTTATTTTCACATTTCAGGCCAAGATTTCCCATTTATTTTGAACTTTGAATTGTTAACTATTACCAGCAATTAAATGATCCTTTCCACTTGTTGTACCAAATCAGCAAAGGTGGACTGAACCCAATGCTGATATGATTCGTTTCGTCAACAAATTGCCACATAATGGGAGTTGACATAACTCTAAAAAGATGCTTGAGTGGTGTAGGAGCTTCCACAGCGAGGGCTCTTTAGCAGCTGCCGCGAATGTCTGCGCTGTACCAAACCTCTCATGAAACAAAATTATGTTTTTTTCCAAAGCTTTTTGTGCAATGGCTAGATGTTAGAAAAAGAGTTGCTCATGGGGGGGTTTTTTAGTTGTTGTGTCTCATATCACCCAACCCGGGAGACGTGATTCATTCTCAGTCTCCCTTAATTGTCATTTGTGGCAATCATATTCCCTTTCCACACCCTCTAATAAAAAGAATTATTCTGAAAGGCAGCTTTTTTTAATTGAAAAGAACTCTTTGAGTTTTCCATCCATCAAGGTTTATCTTGATTTCCTGTATTCATTACCGGAGAGATAGAACTCACAATATGATCTGTCATTTATTCAGAAATATATTGTATGAGTTTCCTCCTATCCCACTGATTTTCTATAATAAAATTTTACCTCCATCTCCTCCTCTCCCTTTTATTTTCTTCCACATAGTACCAATCCACTTCTTTCGTCCAATCATCTTTCTCCATACACGAGATGCCCCTTGTCGTTGTGCCACAATTGGATGCCATCTTTTTACAATATTTGTTCCACATAAATTTACTCCACAAATAATTAGTGGATGTTCTGAATATCCATCATAATTTAGCAAATAGAGCGTCTGATACATCATGCATCGATCTGAATCCCACTCCTCCCTCTGATTTTGTTAAGCACATTGTTTCCCATGCAATCTAGTGTTTCCCATTTCTTACTCCTCCCGTGTGACTCCAAAAACTTTGTCATAATCTTATGAATATGATTTATTACTCCATTAGGAGGATTCATAGCAGACATAAGATAAATGCACATTGATTTTAAAACATGAGCCATTAAAACATACATCCCCACCATAAGTCAAAAGTCGATTGTGCCATCTCATCTCTCTTTTGGCAACTTTTTTTTTTTTATCATATCTTCAAAATATGACTTCTTTTCCTCCCGTAAAAATTGGCATCCAAGATACATAAAAGGATAGACACCTTGTGAGACTTCAGTAGTTCTTTTAATCCTTTAATAAAATAGAATGACAAACCTTTTCATGCAGATATACACAACTCATGTTTAGGTCCCTGATAGATACTCAAATCTCTGCAAAATCTTCATCATTGTTTTCATTAACCTCTATTCGATGAACAAAAAAGGATTGCATCATCCGTATAAGACAAATAAGTAATCTCTCTACTCCATTTTGGCATCACAAATCTCTTGAATTCTGAATCCTCATTTAGCTTGTTGCTAGTTGATACATACCTTTGCTTCTATAATGAACAAAGTGGGGGAGAGGGGATCACCTTGCTTCAATCCTAAGAAGATTGAGAAAAACAAAAGACTAGCTATTAATTAACACGGAGTACTAGTAATTAGATATTAATCTCAACACGATATAAATAATCCTCTCATCAGACAAAAGTCCTCTCATAACTTGAATAAAAAATATCCCTAATACCCTATCATATGCTTCAATCATGTACAACTTCACCACAACATCATGGTATTCATTCCTCTTGTTTATGTCTCTAATTATCTCTTGCCTTTGTAAAATATTTTCAACAGTACTTCTTCCTTTCATAAACCTCGACTGATTCTTAGAGATAATATCAGGAAAACCCGATTTTTTCTTTCATGCAATACCTTTGACAAATCTTATTAGAAAAAAAGCTCAAGCTGATAGGTCATAAATCTGAAAATTTAATGACCTTCTCCTTTATTAGAACTACATTCGTGTGAGAAATATATTGGTATTTCACCACCACATAAAATAACCATCACCATCAACCATATACCTTTCTTTATAATCTCCCAACATGTTTGAAAAATTCGTCTGAAAATCCATTTGGCCCACATGCGTTCTCTCTATTCAAGTTGAACACTGCTTCCTTAACTACTTCCTCTGTAGGCGCCCTTGTCATTTCGATATTCTATTTATAGTTATATTTCGGCTTGATTCTCATATCTTCGACCCTCTTTAGATTGTTCACTAACATTAACTGCTTCCTTTCCTATGTTTAAAATGGTACGTATCATATCCCCTGCTCTGTCTGAATTTCGTTAATCATCGGTTTCCTCATTCCTTTGACAAAGAAATGAAAACCTCTTATTTCTATCTTTTTTAATTAATCATTGCATCCCATTCTTTTGTTTCTTGTAATCCTCTTCTAGTTGATGATATTTTCTTAGAGAATCTTCAGCTTTAGCTAAATTTTATTTATTTGCCATTGAAGGGTTCATTAGCAATATCCTCCATATCTTCAAATATATATTCTCATATATTTTATTACTTTTCTGCATATCGCATACACTATTGTTATGATAATATCCAACTTCAAGAAGTCCTTTGCTCCAACTTCCATCTTTTTTCATCATTAAATGCTTGATTGCCTGACTTCTTTAACTCCAAGTCTAAAAATTCAAAAATTTCAAGTTAGTTTAGTTAATTAAATTATAAGAATGACACTTAAAACTCAAGAATGTAAATCTATGTCCGGTTACATTGTCAACTTTCACTTATACGAGCGTATGACATTGAAGGAAGAGAAGTCTCCTCCCATAAATTTCTCTAGAAGCTCCTCGTTCAGAAGATTGGGGTTGTTCAAAGTAACTCAATTTCCAACTTCACGAGTCTTTGTTGGCATTCCTTCCTCAAAACAAAACATGAGCTAGGAAATCATTTTCTTTTTTCAAACTGCACACCAAGAACAAGAAAGCACACAATTTCAAAACCAGGTTTAAAAGTATCAAAAACCTAAAAGAAACACCAAATAGTAAAGGGAAAAATTTTAAGTGCAGATAGATTCTAACAGGTGACATCAAGATACTGTTGTTCCTAAGAAAAGAAGATTAAAGAAAAAAAGATGGGTTAGATGAAAAATGGAGCGCATACATCACAAGCAACACATATCTGTCAATGAGTGAGTAGGACTATTTGAAAGATCTGCACTGCCTAGGTTGTATGTTCCCCATTTTCAAATAACCCCTCATTTTCTCTCCGTCTCTCTTACTTGTTCTCTGTAAACTGCTATCTGGCGTTACCTTTTAGGTCTTTATACACTTCAATTTTTTCCTTCTTTAGTGATTTCTTTCTGGTTTTTGAGAATTAAAACCTGGTTTCAAAAGTGCGTTGCTCTGCTTTGTTTCTTTGTCTGTTTGTAAAAATAGGAACATGATTTCCCCTGACCCGTGCTTTTTGTTTCTGAGTACAATGCATAACAACTTCTTGTAAGTTTGGCAATAAGCTTTTCACAGCAATCCCCCCCTCTTCTAAGATGAGCTTCTGGAGAAACTTGTTGTGAGAGTCTTTTCTTTTTCTTTCCTCAATGTCATAAGCCTTGGATAAGACGTGAGTTGAAAAAATTACCAACATATGAATTACCTTTTTTTCTTAAGTTTCAAGTGTCTTTGAGTATAATTATTAACCTAAACTAACTTAAATTGGTGGATTTCAGGACTTGGAGCTAAAGAAGTCAAGCGATTTCTCCAGATTGAGAAGTCAAAAAAATCATGCCCAAGTTTAGTTTCCATGAAGACGCTTATGAGGGTAGAAGATCTTGAATTTGGCTGTCTGAAAAAGAAACAAGTCTGTCTCACTCCACGAAATGAAAATAGGGAGACAAAAATTGGAATGTCTCCACGATTTTGCTCCACGAAATTGGCAGCAGAAGGTCATCTTTGTCCAGATTTTGAGAGTTATATAAATATGAATTAGGTCATTTTTCTTGGGGTGTTGTTGATTTGAGCAGTCTAGGAGGAATATCTCTAGTTAACTTTTCAAGGATTAAGAGATTTTTACCATAGAGTTTGCATCTTCTTATTTGTATAATCTTGAACTATGTTTATTATTATATTTCATATTGTATTTTCTTTTTCTAGTATGAGTAGCTTAACCTATTATTTGGAGTTGTAGACTCTTATGACTATTATGTGATTGAATTACGTATCTATTTCTGTTAGTATTATTGGGGTTTATTATTCTACTTGTTACACTCTTATTTGTGAGGTTGGCAAAGACTAGATTTAGCCCTATATAGTATTTGCTCGGAAAGGTTGAAAACTTAATGGATTTAGCATTGATTTTCATATCAATGTTATCAATAAATGTGCGGGAACTATAATACAATTTGATTTATAAGGGATTGTAATGTTTGGTTTGATAATATTGAAAATACAATTAAATACCCATTAATCTATTAAAAGATACCATAATTTAAATGGTGGGTAAATTGTCAATTAACTAACTTCAATTAATAATAAAAAATGAATCAACAATTCAATTCCGTACAAGAAAGATCAAATAATTTACAATTAACTATCGTAGGAACAACAATATCATAGCAATTATCAATAATTATGATCATATTCTGTTATGAACTAAGGCCAACCCTATATGGATGCCAGAGTCATGGAAGTAGTTATTGGCGCTGACAAGAGCAATTGGGCCGAGAACAAGCAATATGGCCAGGCTAATTGTGAATCCGGGTTGAGAAGTCGGCGTGGGAATGGTTCCATCAAAATGGATAATGGTTATGTGATTTAGGAATATGACAATTGTTAAAAAACATGAAAAATAAATAAATAAATACATAAATACATTCACTAGGAAAAAATAGGACACCAAGTTTATATCACAAAGAGAAAAAAAAAAACAGAAAGGATGAAAAAGAGAACGAAAAAACTGCTAAAAATTTGTAGTCTATATTATAAGGGGAGGGGGATTCTCTTAGATATGAATTTAGATTGAAATTATTGTAATTAATCTGTAGATAGAGTGAAAAATAATTACTAATTGCAAAAACAATTGTTTGAAATTTTAAAAAATCTTCTAATAAATATTAGAATACAACATTAGATCACCCTCTGAGTTAAGTTGGATAGCTAGATTCCCACCTATGTTTAATGTGAATAGGTATGTGGTATGGTACACACAATAGCAAGGTGACTCTTTGCTTATGTAACAATAAAAAATTCCGTCGGCAAACCTCATGGCCTAATGAAATTTTTTATCGTTACATAAGCAAAGAGTTATCTTTGCTATTTATACCATATCCACATAAATAATTCACATTTAAACATAGAAATCTATCATATCCAACTCTAACTCAAACATCTAATGTAGTATAATATAATTATCAGATTAGAAGATATTTTGAATTTCAAATTAATTGTTTTGTAATTAGTAATGATTTCACTTTTATCTACAGAATTAATTACAATAATTCAACTAAATTACATGAATTCTAAGTACTCCCCCTCCCCTCCTTCTATATATAATACAAACTTTTAGAAGTTTTAGTTCTCATTTACATCCTTTCTAGTTTGTTTTTTCTCTTTGTTGAATATCAAACTTAATGTCTATTTTTTAAATTTCAAACTGGTATTGGATGGATTTAGCTGCGGCAATCCAACTGGGTGAATTTTTAGGGCAGAGCAGTATTTTACGTATCTTGGTTTCTCGAAAAAGGAATGGCTAACCCTTGCTTCCTTTTATATAGATGGTGATGCTTATGATTGGTTCCAGTAATTGTATCGCAACAAACAATTTTTTGATTAGAAACATTTCACTGAGAAATTGGCCTTGCAATTTTTTAATGACTCATATGCTTACCATATTTCTTGCATTATCCTTCTTTGGATTGCACTTTCCCCCCTTTAGATATGCCCCTGCTTTATTTTCTTTCCCTCCTTTGAATCGTTCCAGTTGAATTCGTGCTTCAAGCCCTCTTCTACTTTGGTTCGAGCTAAACTCCATGCTTGCTTGTTAGAGATGATGTCGTACCCCTGCTTGTTTGGTGAATGTTTTCGCGTGCTAATGTAGATTAGCAAAAGCTTTGTTAATGCAACTATAATGACCCCCTATGTAGGCATTCTCTTATGTAATTAATTCTATTGCACCGTTTTCCTTCCAGATTAGGAACCTGATTTTGACTTGTCATGTAGTTTTATCTTTTTTGTTTTTATCCTGTTTTTATCCTGATGGATATATAGGAAATGCTTTGTCAATATTAATGATGCTCTTTCTTATTATTGGTAATTTTGCGAACTCGCTCAATTTTGTGCCAATGATTGCTATTTAGCTAAATAACCTGTCATTTGATTGTCATCCCTTAAAATATATTGATCTATAAACATTTGTTGCTTGTTACTTCTCTTATTATTATACTAGATTTCTGCATTTTCATTGTAGACTCTCCATGTCTGTTGAATAATGTTCTTTAGAGTGAATGAATCAGTTTTAATAACTATGTTTTGTAAACTATTAATTGCACTAAACCTCAAGGCCTCTTGCATTGCTCTTGCCTCCGCTTCTATATATATTCGTAGCAACACCAATTTTGTCTACTTGTGCATAGATGAGGTCTCCCGTTTTGTTTCTTATGCAGAAACCATATGCACTTTCCCCTGTATATCCTTTATTCGCGCCATATGTATTACACTTCAATTAATCTTCCTCCGGTAGCTTTCCATTGTACAATCTGGTAGTAAACCCTTGGCTTATAAGCTCCTATTATTTTCACTATTTCAGGCCAAGATTTCCCCCCTTTTTTGAACTCTAAATATGTTAACCATCAGAATCAATTGAACTCTAAATTACCATAAATCAAGATTAAGTCACCATGCATAATAATGAAGTACTAATCGAAATTAGAGAAGTCAAAGAGGAGATGCTCGAGAGCAGTAGAAGATCCAAAAACCTTTGTGAAATCAAGATCATCTACCTCCATATAGCGACCTTCAAGAGATAGTGTTACTAGATGAGAGGCATTCTTTAAAATTAATATAGCATGTGAAATTGAGTGTAATTCTCAACGTGGGACAATTAATTTCAATGGTATCTAAGTTTTTCTTAGATAACCACACAATGCCTCAAGGGAAAGGGCAATGATATATCAAACTTTCCAACAATTCAAAAGAAATTATGACTTCACATAATTCTGAGCTAATTATACTACTAAATCCTTTAAATGCCGAAGAATGATGTATTGAGCAATTATGAAGACTTAATTAGATGTCTCAACTGCGAAAATGTGAACATGTGAAAACTGAAGAAGGCAATTTGTATGGGTTTTCGAATGAAAAGGTAAAGAACAAGATGTTAAATGCCATTTCTAGAGAGGAAATAAATGAAGTTGTTAATCTCAGAAGAATTTTAAAATTAACAATGTCAAAAAAGATAAACTAGTAAGGGTCCCTCGGAATAGTAAAAAACTGGCAAATAATGCTTTTAAATTTAACGGTTAGGGTATAGTGATAATGATTTGCCTTATAGGAATATTAGCAGAAAAATAAAAAATTAATGTATACGTAGATAATCTTATAGGCATAAGTGACTCACTTTTTTTTATTAGACTTAGTTAACTAAGATGTGACTATTTGTAAAAAAAATTATAAGATATGACTATTTGTAAAAAAAATTATAAATAATTACAACGTGTCATTGTTATTTTTCCTCTCCCTCCCTGATTTTTCATTTTATCTATCTCTTAAAAATATTTTTTTCACTCACAAGGGAAGCTCCCAGGTCGATATATTTTACTGGCAGTGGAGGTTTTAAATTTAATTAGAAATTTCTAATTAGGATTAATTTGGTTTTTTTTTTGCAGAAGTTTGTATTTATTGTTGAAATTTGTAGGACACTATTAGATCATAACTACTAAAAGTTTATAAACCATTTTTGTGAAGATCGCAGAGGTAAAGATTATTTGCTTGTTTTATATGTAGAATAATATGTGTAGTAAAATGTATTATATTAATTGAGATTTGTGATATGTTAGATTTCAGGTAATTTTTTGGTCACCATCTTATTTGGAGATTCCAGATTTGAAAAAAATCCTAACATACTTGAACATAACATACAGATACAGATATATTGTATAATTATATATGTATTACTATAGAGATTATGTTATATAATCTGTAGTTATATATATATATGTATATTATATTATACATATAGATATATGTATGTAATAGGGTATACATATATAATATATATAGATATATATATGTTAACATATATATACATACAGATATATATAGGTATATATATATATGGATATATTATATATAAATAACATAGATATATATGTATATTATATATGTAAGATATTATAAAATACATATATATATATATATATGTATCTATATATGTATATATATATATATATACAGATATATATATATGTAGGTATATATATGTTTACATATATATGTATATAATATATATATATATGTATATATATGTACATGATATGTATACCATATATCTATTAATGTAGATTTGTGATCTGTAGTTCTCAGGGTAATTGGTTTCACAATCTTATTTTGGAGATAGATTTGAAAATATCCTAACCTTACTTGAACATACATACATATACATATATATATGTATTATATATATATGTATATATATATATATAGATGATATCTATGTATGTAGATATATAATGTATGTATATATTGGTGATACCTCTATATACATACTATATATATAGTATTATATATATATATATAATGATATGTATGTATATATATGTATACATATATTATGATATGTATTATAGAGTATATATAGATATATATACCACACATAGATACATATAGAGATAATATATCTATATATATATATATAGATAGGAGATATGATATATATATTATTGGGTATGAGAGTATTAAACACATGTAATTACTTCTTTAATTTGTTTCTAATCACATTTGAATATAGTATGAAGGTTTAGACTTTGTAATATTTTAATATAAATTATTTTACATATACAAATAAATAAAGAGTTTATTCATAAATAATAATATACATAGTGTTATAAGTAAATAAATTGTATGAGTTTTCCGTGACCGAGAGGTATAGCAAAAAGTTTGTTTGTTTAAAATTAATGTAATTATTTTAAATTTAAGTTTATTTCACAGAATAAAAATAAAGTTAAAATTGTTTGTGCATAAAATTACAAGAAAAATGCAAAAAGAGTATAAAATAAAAATAAATGAACATATTTTTACAAAAAAAATGTGGATTTTACAATGAGAGAATTATATTTAGAATTCTATGTTTAGAAAAAAAAAGTTAAAAATAAATAAATTATGTAATATAGTTTGTTAGTTTGGATTAAAGAAGTTATTTTCATTTAAATTGAAAACGTACATTTTTTTAATTATTAAGTTCCAGTAGTAAATTATAAGAGTAAGCAAATCAATTATGTAATATAGTTTGTACTTAAAATTATATATATCTTTAATAGCTGTTTTTTAAACTATTTTAAGGTGGAAAACGGATCTACGCCAAGAATGGTAAAACAAAAAAAATCAAATGACATTTTCCGTTTTTACATTTCATTTTTTATTAAAAATGTCTTCTCGTAATATCCGTGCAAAACATATCATATGTATTAAAAAAAAAAATTACTTTGAAATGATTTTGGAAATTAAATTAGAACAATATAATCAACTAAAAATAAATTAATAGTAAGTAAAATATACATATTATATAATTATTTAATGTCATACAAATTGGAAGATATTTTTTGACGAAAAGTTCAAAAAGTCAAAAGATATTTGTAATTTTGAAAATTTATAAAAATAAATAAGTTATGAGAGAATATAAAAAAATTATTATAAAATTTAAATAATGAAAATGAAGGTTATATATTAATTATTGCATAAAAATTCTATTATGTACACTATAAATGAAGTTAATTTTACAAAGTAGAGATGTGTTGACAATATGAACAACAACAATTGATGAATTACAGCTACACAAAAATGCGGGGATAAAGATCGGTCAAGTAACTTATGTCAGTAAATTCAAGGTTGCTTATAAATCATGCCATGTGACTACCTGTCCCACTTATAGTAATTATGGTGAGATCCATTTAAATATACACTGATTAATTATAATAAAAAAAAAAAAAAAGTTACGTCAACTGTTTTAATTTTTAAAACTATGAAATAAAAGCAAATCATGTGTACCCAAACTAATATTTTCAAGGAAAAAAATAAGATCTGACGGGGATCTACCAAACTTCTTGACTTTTTACACGACAAAATTGTTTCATGAGTAAAGTCACACATTGTTTTCTCTAACTTTGATGTAGTCTTCCAAGAATAGATCAAAATTTAAAAGGGAAAAAGGATCAAATATGCCTAAACTATTCGAAAAGATCTAGATATACCCCGTTTAAGTTTGGTCAATTTATAACCTGGCGACCAAAATTTGGTCTACATGTGCCCTTAGGGCGTTAGTTGGTCAACTCGAAATACAACTCATTTACTTTTCTTTAAATGTCAAATGGATTTTTAAGTCATTTTATATATTATCACTTGAACATTTATATTTAAAAGAGAAAGGGGTCAATTAGGCCCACTAATTGATCGATCCAATTTTTCAAACACATATCGGACCGTCTTTTACAACCTGTCGACCAACCCATCTTTCAAATAACCTATATGGATCGGATTAGGGGCATAATTGAACCATTTAAAAGGCGAACAGTATCGTACTCTGATTGAAACCGCCAAGGAATCAATGACCCGACAATTTAAGGAAAAGGAAGTCGAGGTTGGCAAAGCGTTTCAGTGCAACGCAGAGCTAGAGGCGCGTGCAGCGCATCTGAGTGCAGAGGCGCAAGTCTGGCAGGCTAAAACGGAGGGATTCACCGCAGCAATGCTACAGGCATAACTCCAAACTGTAGCAGGCGATGATGATGTGAATAACAGAATAATTCACACATATATGTGTCAGATTAGGGTCATAATTGAACTATTTAAAAGACGGGTCATATATGTGTTTTAAAATTGGGTCGGACAATTAGGGGGCATAAGTGACCCCTTTGTCTTTTTATATAAATGTCAACTGATAATATATAAAAATGACGTGTGGAAAATTCCATTGACATTTAAGAAAGTAATGCGTTGGATATTTCGAGTGGTCAACAACACTATAAGTGCTTGTAGATCAAAAGTTGGACATGGAGGGTCTAAATGGACTAAACTTTAAACGGGGGGTATATCTAGGCCTTTCAAAATTGTTAGGGGCGATTTTGACCGTTTTCAATTTACAACAACAAATTGAAGTTTTTCTAAATAATAATTTAACTAAAGAACATGATAATACATTTTTTTTAAAAAAAAATTAATTGGAGGTTTTCAAATAATTATGAACATATATTTATTCAGATTTTTCAAAAATGTCGAATACTTTTAAAATTAGTATAATATAAAAAAATTAATACAAGTACGAGGTTCGGTAGGTAAAAATGTCGGGAAGTCCACATATTTCCGCCAGTCTTATTTTTTTCTTGAAAATATTAGTTAGGGTACACTTAATTATTTTATTTTATGGTGTTAAAAAATAAAAATAATTGACCCTTTTGTTGTTTTTATTATTAAAATGAATATAATTTAAACAATCTCAACCACAAAATTATTATACAATACACATGGCTGAATCTATAAGGTCATAGAATATTACTTGACCTAATTATACTTGAATGGATCTATATCCAAAAATGCATATATAACAATATAAATTAAAGGAGTTCTATCAACAAAAATAAACAGACCGACATGAAATTAGGGGAAAAACTCACAACTCCGGTGGGAGAGTGGTTGGTGAATGAATTTGGTTCCATTTAATCAAAATAATACTTTATTATATATTTAATTTAGTGATCTTATTGATACAAACAATTAAGTTGAGTGATTTTACCGATACAAAATAAAGTTCAATGACTTTGCAAGATAAATTTTAAAAGTTGAGTGACCTTTTGAAATATTAATTCTAGTTTTGATGTTTATGCAATTTATAAATTGTTCAACTTATGCAATAAGAAACCACATATAAACCAACAAATAATATACTATTCAATTAAGATCACAAACGTCATGTGGTGATATAGTATGCCTTTTCAATTAGTAAATGTAAACAACTTATATTTTAAATATTGTATTGATATGTATTGCATTTATTTATTAATAACCAAATCCCTTTAAATAATAAAATTTGTAAGTTAATTTATTTAAATAAATTTACTAGTACAAATATAAAACATAAAATCAAGAAAATAAATAAAATGATTTGAGGAATATTTTTGTCTTTACATAGATAATCTCATGGTATTAAATCCAATGTATTACTAATATCACAACATAGAAGATATTAATAATATCTCCTATAATACCATGAATGATTAGTTGTACTTAGGCTAAAAAATTTGTAACAATCGGGTTCAATCGTTATAGAAATGCCAACAAAGGGAAATTTGGGCCAGAAAAACTTTTTTTTTTAATAGTATTATGGTTTTCCCAACCTTGTCTAGATTTGGAGGAAATTAGAGTCATCAAGGTGTAGAAAAATCTGGTTAGGTAGTAATCGGGTGGAGTTAATATGATTTTGATTTCATCACTAGATTGATACTCTTTAAGAAGTCCCATGACGTCTATATATAACGACTTGGTAAGTAGTCTCCAGAAATCGGAGCTTACATAAGGGTTTTTCTACGCGTAGTGGGTTTTAAAAGTGGGTTGTAAAAAAGGGGGGTGAAAAAATTTTTCTTTTTGAGAGTTTTAGTCTTACTTTGTGTCGCTGTTGTGATAGCTTGGTATCCGCTGTGGCGGACGAACTGAGACTTAAAATGTTAGTTTTGGGAGGGCTTACTGTTTCAAAAAATGCTCTATCGCGGGATTTTACGCCATTGTTAGTGTCGGACAGATGCTGGAATAAGTAGGTTATATAACCCCTTAAAGAGACCTGATGTAACACTTTGCGACTGTTATTTAGTCTAAAGAAAAAAACCCAGTACCCTAACTGCTGTTTCCCACCCATTATTGGGGCTAACATGTAAGTTTTTTAACTCATCGAATCCAGTTTTAATCTGTGTACTCATATTGAACTGGGTCAATATTGATGGGTTAGGTTTCTTGATAAATTTTCGATGGAAACAACCTAATCCAATACTAGAGATCATGGGTATGGTCAAGGGTTGTGAGTGTTATGCTGTAATTTTACTATCTTTAGAAAAAATCATTTCCAGAAAGTTGCTAGTACAAATAATTGAAGAAAATACTTAGAAAAGAGCACACTAATGCTAAGAATTATTAAGCAAAACTTATTAAAAAGACGAAACAAAATTAAGTCTTTAAATGGTTAGAGAAATAGGGTAAAGAGGTCTAATTTACGCTTCAAGAAGGTTTTTAAGGCATTTGAAGCGTCCGCCAAAACACGGTTATCCTGGAGACTTAGATTAAAGATATTTTGACTATTTTTAGAAATGAATAATGATATAATAATTAACAATATCGATTGACTTGAGAACTAGTTAAAGAAATTTTATGTTTAAAAAAGTGGACCTTATAAAACATGTTCGAGTAAATTTACAATTGTATTGGAACTTTAACAAAATTAGTATTGATTTAGATATTACTTGACTCATTTAAAATCTAATTAAAAGCTAAATTGAGTAAAATTTAGAGCGATGAATCTATTTCAGTAAAAGTTTTTGAACGAATATTGGATATAGAGTATAAGGTGATTTAAAAAACAAGGTTTATTAAGATAAGATAACCAAAATATAACGAAGCTAACCATTAAACCTCAAACCAAATTAGAGGGGTTGAGAAGAAAAAGAAAAAGAACTAAACTTACATAACAAGAAAACATCTAAAACTTGGCAGTGGCAAAAGTGCATAGGGCCAGCAAGAACCAGCAAGAAAAAAATGGTTATTCATCACACCACTCAACCATAAAAATATAAAAATAAAACACCGCATGGATGCAGCTAGTCTGAGCATAGCGATGTCTTATGGTATTATGCAATTGAAGAAGTCATTGTGAGAGTGAGAATACAATGAAAAAACTGGGTGGGTGGTTTTTTGTCAACACAACAAATACGAAATGGAAAATGTATGCAAAACAGTGGTCAATCCATTTTAAACTGTAGCACGGATAAAACAAGCCCTTTGATCCAAATTTATCAGCAGTCTTTGTTATATAAACTCATGCTAATCCAAAGATCGAGGAATTAATATGAAAGCGCAGAAAAAGGCCACAAGTATTATGTGATTATGTTATCATAAGTCCATATTGACCTTCATACAACTAATAACAATCGTAAAACTAACATCATGACGGGCAAGCAAATGGAAGACATGGCGAATGGTTTTGCATTCTATTTGCTCTTTATCATATGTTGAATAAGTATATACTATTAACCCTGTGTTAAGAAATAATTATTAGTATTAGAGAAAAATATTTGCTCAATTTAATAGCTTCATATATTTCGTTTATGGTGGGTATTTACGTTATATAGTAGATGATGTAGTATGTAGAGTTTTAGCTATACACAGAAGATTAATCATCGGTTCTTATCAAGTATAAAGTTTTGGTTCACAATCTAGGATGAAACTTGGACATGCCATGGTACGACTGTTAGAACAAGAGTATATGTTAATTTGTCCTAATTATGGGACTGGTATCGTTTCCACCTGCTTGTGCTAGTCATGTGTATTATGTATTGAACGGGATCCGAGTGGATATAGTGTTTAGAGCGGAATAACAAAACATATTAGCTCGAAATTATTGAAGTTGGTAACTTATATTCTGTATAATAACGATTATGATCTGTATTAAATTTTCTTATCATTTCGATTTTATTATTAATAAAGTGAGAGTTCTGAGTGGGTCAATATTGTTGGTAAGTTGGATGGTATAAGTATACTTGGTGTTGGAAATAATAAGTTGTAGTTGATGGATAATCCATGTGTCTCTTTTGTTTTAATAGAGATTGATGACATTCCTCTTTGAGAGGAAACTATAAGTTTGGTATCGGTGTTCAAATTGTGCAAGTTGATGTCGAATACGACACATGAAATAAGTTAAGTAGTGCTTAAAGAAAAAAGTGAGATCATTAAGTTAGAAGTAATCAGGCAATTTAAGTATTATTAGTATCAGAAATTCTGTAACATGGGAATTACACAAGTGTTTAAGGGGCAATTACGAATAGAGGAGTGCAATATGACATTCGAGTGGAATGATTGTAATTTATTATGGGAAGAATAATTCAAATAATTATTTGGAATTAGATTCCATAATAAGAAAGCCTCGGTAATTAATTTATGGCCCTATATGCCCATATTTTAACTGAATTCGAGAATTATATTCTATGGAAAAAGGGCAAGCTTAATGTGGTGTTTGCTAGTTGTTCTAGAAAAAATAGTTTTCTAGTCCTTTTTGGATTAGGAAGACATTCCTATAACGAGAGATTATCATAACTCTAGCAAATAGAGGAATTAGTTTTCTATTTCGAACTTGCACAAACAATAGGTATTGGAGAGTGTTCGGATGTATTGGGATCCTGATAGAAGACCATAATCTAGTGTTTATCTTGTTGAATTCGCGTTGAGAAGGATCCGTTATCTTGTAGATTCTGAAGGTATTTGTTCATCGCTTCAGATGGGTTATTTACAAAATTTAAATAATTTCAGTATGTTTATGTTTCTTATGCATGATTATATGTTTTTAGCATTCAAACATATTGGTATCTATTATTAGTATAGTAGTAAAGATCTTGATATGCTTCCGTTGTACATATAGTTTTCCAACATCATATGAGTGAGATAATGGCCAGAAATAAAAATTTAAATGACACTTTAGGCTCCAAACCGAACAATGACAATCAAAGGTTTTACAAAAAAACGACTAACCCTCACCTCATAATCTAAGAAAATTGATATTCTGCAGATTAATACATTCAGACAGCCTAGGACAATATATATTCATCCTTGAAAAGGGGACTATACGACATCTATGCAAAAAACTAGTTCATAAAAGGCGAGTAGAATCTTAGTGTGAATTAAACAAGATATCGAACTAAACCAAAAAGATATTCAACATGAACGACTCGCTCGAAGAGACATCAAGCAATCATATAAGTGAAACTCAAAGTGGAACCCAAAAGAAACACAATAGTAGTATACTATGGATTAATGAGCAGATCTTTCATTAGGAAAAGGGAGGGCGGACTGATAAATAATTTTAATAACCAAAAAAAGTGACTATGCTTAACATCACATTTCCACAAAGATTCTACCTATGCATGATTGAAACAAAATACAGAGGAAAACAAGATACCTTTTTTCCGGGCAGAGCCACTAATAGCGCAGGGTCAGTGCCTAAAAGGACGAGAGCTTAACTTACACGAAGAACTTCCATACTATGAGACGATTGTATGATCTCGGACAATTAAAACAAACTTTTTAAATATTGAATAGAGAAGCTCATCTCGTCTGTTCTGTTTTT
The DNA here is from genome assembly GCA_027704765.1 of Solanum habrochaites. Taxonomy (NCBI): domain Eukaryota; kingdom Viridiplantae; phylum Streptophyta; class Magnoliopsida; order Solanales; family Solanaceae; genus Solanum; species Solanum habrochaites. Next base: position 5,011,103 of record JAKWJA010002497.1, on the reverse strand, counting down.
ACTGCTTCAAGCTATGTTTTATTTTTTTGTGTTCTGTAACTATCCCTTATCAAGTATTATTTTTTTCAAAAAGAGTCCTCCCTAGATGTTAATAGAAGGAGAGTGTATATAGGAAGAGAATTGACTCCATTAGAGGGGAAAACGGGCACATTTTGAATGAGTTCGAATTTCAAATTTGATTTCTTTGCTTTTTGGCAATAAAGGATGAGATTGAAAATCCCTCAAAACGCGAAAAAGAGAACGGCGATGTGATCATCTAGGACACTAGGTTATGGGTTCTACAAGTAGGTCATGTTTTGGATGAGTAACAGAGATTTGTTAGCCGCGATTTGGTGGGATTTTCTGGGTTTGGTGGGATTTTGCTCATTGTTCTCGCGTGAAGAAGACGACGATTCGACCGATAGGGGTAGGCAATGCGGTGAACAAATCTTAACCTTAATTCTTTTACTATAAGTACCTCATTATGAGTTCGAAAAAGGGAAAAAATTAGACGGCAAAATTTGTAAGTATTTTTAGGGATTGAGTATACCAACTATTTCCAGATCTGCTTCAGCAACATAAAATATTATAAGTTTCTTAAACTCCTATATATAGATATCCTAGATGTTAAGTCAACGAGGATGAAATTCTCTCATTGAAAATTATCTGTTGAAAGGAAAACAATCTCTTAAAATTTTAATCTCTGGTCTTTTTAATTCACTTTTTGTTATTTCACATAAAGAAGCCTCAATTATTGAATAATGTTTTTACGCTCTGATACCATGTTAAAAATAATAGTTTTTTTTTACAATATATATAAGATGTAGTCTATATAATCCATACAAGATATCTATTACATATATAACTTTAGGCTATGATCTTTAATTTCATAAATATAAGAAGGGATTCTTATAATCTCGTCATAAGATCTTTAATTAAAACTCATTATTATTATAGTTCATGTCAATAATTTTGTATTTTAACAAAACTAATATATATTTCCAGTGAATTCGAATAATGTATTTTTTTGAATGTAAATTACGTGAAATTGAACAAAAATATTTTCACTGGAATAGCTTGTGTGACACTCACCAAAGCAGTATAAGAATTTTACATCGTTCAAAGAGTAGCAAAGAGATATATTAATATTATTAGAGACTCAGACCTTACAAATTAGTGACATGATTTAATGTTGTATGCGAATCTGATAAGAGTGGTCAAATCAGTAGCAGAGTGATAGGAGCTATTTTAGCAGATCGTGGCGTTTTGTCTATGGTGCTATGCAATCTATTTTTCTTATAATACACCTCCTTTTCTGATCTGTCTCTCTGTACTTGGTTCGTTGTGAAACAAGAAGAGAGGATTCTGCTGGTGACTACTCACCACGCACCAACAGGAGTAATGCTTTAGGTACTTTTACACTTCCATTTTTTCCTTGCTCTCGCGTGAGTTCTTTTGGGTTTGGTGACTTAAAAGTCAGTTTCAAAGTTGCGGTTGGGCTCTGTTGTTCTTGGTATGCTCGTGAAAAAGAAATGGTTTCACATGAAATGGTTTCCCTAACATGTGATTATGTTTTCCAAGTAGGGAATGCAACACCAAAACTTCTGAAGGTTTGGCACATAGTTGCTTAACGTCCCTTTTAGTGTCTAAGAGGAGCTTTGGTGAACTTGATGTGAGCGTGTTCTTTCTTCTTGTCTCAAATGCATAAGCCTTGATAAGACGTAAGTGACAACTACCGACATATGGGAATGCCCTTTTTATTGAGTTTTAATGTATTTGAAATAAGTAATAACCTAAATTAAACTTAGATGGTGAATTTTCAGGATTGATGCTAAGAAAGTCAAGCAATTAAGTATTGATAAAAAATGATGAAAAAAGATAAAAATTAAGAGCAAAAGAATATAAAAAGTAAAGATTAAGAATTAGTCACAAAAATAGTGCCAATGTTTAGTTTTGTGGATCCGTTTATGAGGGTAAAGGAGCTTGAATTTGGCTAAGTCTGAAAAAAGAAAAAGTTTGTCTCACCCCACAAAATGAAAATGGGGAGACGAAAATTGGAATGTCTCCACGATTTTGCTCCACAAAATTGGCAACAGAAGGTCATTTTTGTCCATATTTTGAGAGTTATATAAATAGGAATTATGTCATTTTTCTTGGGGAGTTGTTGATTTGAGTAGTCCAAGAGGAGTATCTCTAGTTAACTTTGCAAGGATTAAAATATTTTCACTATAGAGTTTGCATCTTCTTATTTGTTTAATCTTGAACCGTGCTCATTATTACACTGTCATTTGTTAAGGTTCGTTGTATGAGTAGCTAAACCTGTCATTCGGGCGTTTGTAGACTCTTCGATTTTATGTGGTGAATACTGGTATTGCTTATTATATTTGGGATTTGCATTATCTACTTTTTTACCGTCTTATTTGTGAGGTTGCGAACGCTAGATATATCCCTATAATGAATTTTCTTGCTCAGGAAAGGTTGTGTGAAAAACTAGACGTGGATCTAGCAGTGATTTTCAAATCAATATTATACATAAAAGTCCGGTAATTATATACATTTGATTACAGTGGAGGTGTAACGTTTGTGTGATTATATATGAACCTACAATCAAAATACAATGATCTATAAATGGATACCTTAATTTATAATGTGTAATATTTCGTTTAAACAACTCAGCATAAAAAAATGATATACAATCTCAAATGCGTACAGAAAGGATCAAATATTACAATTAACTATTTAGGAACAAACAATATCATAGAAATTACAAATAATTCTGATCATATTTCTCGCAATTTTTTAGTCAAAATTTTTGTGCCTCGTGGCCATTTTATTTTGACAGCAAAAGAGGTGTCCAAACGACCCAAATAAGAAATTAAAGGCCAACAAAATATCTAATCCAGCTTATAAGGTACCCTATGAAATTCCGCTCATTATATCACTTTATTTTCTTGTCCCATATGCGCATCCAGAGTTGTCGAGACCTCTTGCTCGTCGTCTCTCCTATGGGTTTGATTTCTTCTACGCAACCAGTCCGCCACTTCTGCAGCTCAGCAGAGCATCCTATGAAAGGTAACACTTTTTCCTTCCTTTGTTTCGCCTTATTTTCCATTTCTTCATATTTGATCTTGGTAGCCTTTGTTTGTGAAGTACTGTGAAGTCCACCAGTGTGTGGAAATATTGGAGGTAGCTATCTAGGGTGTGAAATATGAACACATTCCCCTACCCTTCTTTAGGATTTCACTTCCCCATTTTAGACCTGACGTTGCTTTAATTTCTTTCCCTCCTTTGAATTGTTCCAGTTTATTTTGATCTTTAAGCGCTCTTCTACTTTGAATCGAGTTGAACTCCATGCTTTCTAGTTAGAGATGATATTGTACCCCTGCTGTTGGTGAAAGTTTTTCGTTCTATTATATTGGTAGATTCGTTAGAGCTTTTTAAAATGTAGGTGTAATGGACCCTATGTGTGGTCGTTCTATTATGTAATTATTCTGGATCATCCAGTCACTTACAGATAAGATCTAATTCTTGTATTTATCATGTGGTTTAGTATTTTGTGTTATATCTTCGATGGATAACATCTCTGCTTTGTCAATATAATGTGCATGCAGTTTATTCGTTGGTAATTCCTCGAACTCTAGGAGTTCCTTTGTCAGGATAATGATTGCTTAGATCTAGCTAATAATACGCGCATTGAGCACTACCAGAAATGTCCTTGAATTGTAACATTGTGTTGTTTGCTTCCTCTGATTATTTAATGCCATGATTTCTCCAATTTCATATTGTACTCTCTATGTGTGTTGAATAATTTTCTTTAGAGTGAGTGGATCAGTTTTAATAACCATGTTCTGTAAACTATTCATTGCACTAAACCTTAAGGCCTCTTGTATTGATCTTTCCTTCGCTTCTATATACATAGCAATACCAATTTTGTCTGCTTGTGCATAGATGAGGTCTCCAGTTCGGTTTCTTATGCAGAAGTCATACACACTCTCTCCTGAATTTCCTTTACTCGCACCATCTGTACTACACTTTGATTGATCTTCCTTCGGTAGCTTCCATTGTACAATCTGGTAGTAAATCCTTGGATTATGAGTTCTATTATTTTCACCATTTCAGGCCAAGTTTTCCCAGTTATTTTTGACTTGAATTGTTACTTTTCACCGGCAATTAAATGCTCATTTACACTTGTTGTACCAACTCTTCGAAGGTGGAATGACATCCATGCTTGATATGGTTCTTTTTTCTTTAACAAATTCCACACAATGAGAGTTGGCTTAACTCTAAAAATGAGGTTCCCAATTTTTTTTGTCGGAGCTATCACATACCACTAGCTCTTGATTATCTGCACCAAATTTCAGCCTTCTATGTCCAAACCTGCTCATGAAGCAAAATACTTCCAAAAGCTTTGGGCATGTGGAATGTTTAGAAAAAATATAGTGACATGTTTTCATTGTGTGTCTCATAACACCAACACCAGGAGGCAATGTTAATTCTCATTCTCCGTAATTTGTCATATGTGGCAGTCCTCCCTTTCCACGCCCTCCATAAAAAAGATTAATCTTAAAAGGCAAGCTTTTCATCCAAATCATATCATATGTATCCTCATTCTCCTTTTTCTATATCATTAAATCTCAAGCCGATGAACTGAAAAAAGAACACTTAGGAGTTGCCTATCCACAAGTTTATCCGGATATCCTTATTATTACTAGGAGACTAAAAGTGAAATTCGTATCTTCAAATATACCGTTAAGAGTTTATAAATTTTATACCAATGATCTCATAGATTTTCTCGAGAAGCTCCTCCTCCCCCCTTTATTTTCTTCCACAGAGTACCAAGCCCCTTGTTTTGTCTAATAATCTTTGTCCATACATGAAATGCCCGGTGTCTTTGTGCCATTATTGGATGCATTTTTTTACAATATTTATTCAATATAATTTCACTCCACAAAGGATTAGTGGATGTTGTGAATATCCATAATAGTTTAGCAAATAGAGCATCTGATACGTCATGCATCTATCTAAAACCCACTCCTTCCACTGATTTTTGTAAGCACATTGTTTCCCAAGCATGTAGTGTTTCAATTTTACTTCTCCTATGTGACCCCAAAAAAAACTTTGCCATAATATTATGAACGTTGATTTTTACGCCCTTTTAGAGGAATGTCAGGCACACATAAGATAATAGGCATTGATGTTGGTAAAAACATGAGCTCTTGAAAAAATAGCTTCCCCATAAGTTAAAAGTCGATTATTCCATCCCATCTACTCTTTTTACAACTTTCTTATCATCTCTTCAAGATATGGACTTTTTTTTTTCCTTTCGTAAAAATTTGTACATTCCAAAATGTTAAAAGGAAAGGACACTCGGAGAATGCCTAGTACAGAATAAGAGCCTTTCCTTGCAGGTATTCATAGCTTTGTGTAAGGTGTATGAGCTAGCTACCCTGACACATTCATATCTTCAAGAAATTCTTTATTAATTTTTTTTTTCATTGACTCTTAGGCGATGAATCCAGAAAAAGGGACTGCATTATCCGCACTAATACAATGATTAATTCTTCATACTATTTAGGCTCCAAAATCACTTCACTGCGTGATGAACCAAGTTGTGGGTTAGGAGGGGTATCACCTTTGCTTCAGTACTAAGAAGATTGAAACAACAAAAGGTCTGGCCATTAATTAAAACGGCAGTTACTAGTGATTAGATATCAATCTCCACACCATATAATAATCTCATGAAACCCAAATGCTTCCTCATAACTCAAAATAAAGTATCCTGACACCCTATCATACACTTAAGTCATGTCCAACTTCACCACAACAATATGGTATTCATTCCTCTTGTTTATATCTATAATTATCTTTTGCCTTTGTAAAACATTTTCAGCAATGCTTCTTCCTTTCATAAAACCCGATTGACTCTCAGAGATAATATCAGGTAGAACCCAAGTTATTCTTTTATGCAGTTGCTTTGACAAATCTTATTTCAAAAGAGCTCAAGTTGATAGGTCGGAAATCTTAAAAAATTTACTGACCTTCATTGGAATTAGAACTATATTCGTGTGAGAATTATATAGGTATCTCACCACCACAAAAAATAAACATCACCATCAGCCACATATCTTTCCGTATAAACCTCTCAACATGTTTGAAAAAATTCTTCTAAAAATCCATTAGCTCCACATGCGTTCTCTTTATTCTAGCTTAACGCTACTTCCTTAACTTCTTCCTCCGTAGGCGCTCTTCTCATTTCGATATTCTATTTTGTAGTTATACATCTTTCGACCATTGCTTGATCCTCATATCATTGACCTTCTTTAAATTGTTCCCTAATATTATCTGTTTCCTCTTCTATGTTTTAAGTGACACATATCGTATCCCCCGCTCTGTCTAAATTTTTTTAATCAGCGGTTTCCTCATGCCTTTTAAATACGGATGAAAAAACTTCATATTTCTATCTCCTTCTTTGAAATATTACATCCCATCCTTTTGTTTCTAGTAATCCTCTTCTAGTTGATGATATTGTCTTATAAGAGCATATTCAACTTTAGCTAAATCTTTTTTATTTGCCATTGAAGGGTTCATTAGCGATATCCTCCAAAGTGTCATCATTCAAAGAATAATCCCAATATATTGGTCTTTACTCCACTTAGCATATCACATTACACTATTGTTTTGATAATATCCAACTTCAAGAAGTGTTTCGCTCCAACTTTCTTTTTTTCATCATTCTTGATCAAAATGATTGCATTGATTTCTTTAGCACCAAATCCTGAAATTCACCAATTTAAGTTAGATTATATTATCAAATTGTACTATAAACACTTAAAATTTAAAGAAAAAGACTAATTCATATGTTGGTAATTTGTCATTTATCCACTTATATGACGGATCTATGCAATTGAGCAAAGAAAAAAAAAGTGTTCAAATCCAAGTTTTCCTTCTATAAGATGGAGGGTTGTTCAAGAATCTCATCCCAACTTCAAGAAGTCTTTTGTTGCATTCCTCCTCAAAAAAGAATTTTTCCCTTTGTTCTTTAGTGATTATTTTGTTCTTTTATACTTAAATATTGCGATTCTCTTCTTGTTATGTCTATTGCGATGAAAAATAAAATGGTTTTTTTGACACGTGCTTCTGTCTCTGAGTAGGAATGCAATGAAATATTTATTGAAGTTAGAAAATAGATGCTTCAACATCCCCCATCTTCTAAAGAGGAGCTTCTGGAGAAACTTGATATGAGAGCCTTAACTTCTTCTTTCCTCAATGTCATAAGCCTTGTATAAGATGCAAGTTAACAAATTACAACCATATGAATTACCTTTTTTCTTGTGTTTTAAGTGTCTTTTGAGTATAATTTAATAACATAAACTAACTTAAAATGGTGATGTAACATCTCCCAACTAAAAAGAGACTAGAAGTAAGTGTAAAATATGGAAATAGTTACTTTTGGTAAGTATAAGGAAATCTGGAATTTTGAATTAAGTGAAATATGAGTTTTTGGTCATCTTCAAAGAATCATAACTCCTAGCTCAAGATGAGTTAGGTGTAGTTCCATATATGGTTGTAAATCTATTGGAATGATCTTTCCAACGCAGCCAAGTTTACGCGATTCCGAGTTCATATGAGTGAGTTATGCCTTTCGGAAGTTGGTTTGTTTGATTAAGGAAATTCAATCCGAATTTGGTAAGGGCAAATATATCTTTTTCTTACCTAATTATATTAATTCGTTTTAGGAATTAATTGGGGTAAGAAAAGACTTTGTTCAGCTTAGAAAGATTTAGAATTCACGCTAGGGCTTGGAGAAAAGAGAAAAGAGGAGAAACCAAGAAATTGCCAAGAATATTCAATCTTTATGTGTGGAATTCATCGGGGGTGATCCCTAAAAAGGTACGTGAGATCATATAGCATTGAATTAATTCACCCACGCGCCAATCATGCTTCAGTTCAGCGAATTTAAGTCTTTGAATGTTAAGGAAGTGAGTTATTGATGAACATTATTGAAAATTTTGTTAAGTTCTTGATGGTTGTGTTGTTGAAGTTTCTTGATGATTTTATTCATGTTTCCGGATGAACTTTTGAGTATAATCTATTGTATATTGAGGTTACTAATGATCCTAAGAGTTTGGAGAAAGAACCATGGAAGTTTAGAGGATTTGGAGATAAAAAATAAAGGAGAAAAGTCGGAGGTTTTCTGGGAAGACTTGGGGAGCGCGCCTTCCAAAGCGTCACAAAAGTCCACTTGACTTTTGGCCTATGATGCATCGCGCCAGAAAAATCTCTCTAATGTTTGAGGGAAGGCGCCCCGCGCCTCTCAGAGCGCCTGGGACGCCAATTCTCCCCATTCTTCCCCCATCCTTCTGTACTAGTTCCTTAGTGATGTACCTATGTTTCCTAGTTGATTTCAACATTCTAAGGTACATATAAACATCATGAAATCATCCATAAACATGAGACCATGAACCTTGAATCCATGATCCAATTCATGAAAAAGTAATATCAAAGTAAAAGAAGTTAAGAGTCAAGTCAAAACAAAGTTCTTAAAAGTTTTCAAGAGTCTTTAGCAATACTTTAACTTTGTTTTAAGACTCCAGTCTCAAGTTCAATTTAAAAAGTGAGAGAGTGATTCATTTATTTCAAAAGAGTAAATTCAGTGTTTATGTATTCCAAAGAGTAAATGTTTTCGTGATTGCTAAATAAGAAAAAGAATGCGAGTATTTCAAAGAGACTTGTGAGTTATTTTTCAGAAAAGGTAATTGCTGTCTAAATAAGAACGAGGGGAAACTTTGATTCCAAGGTTAGCCTTTAGAGCTAAGATTTGAAGCACTACTCTCAAAATCATGAAGGAAAGTGTGTTTTAAAAAACATACGAGCTAGTCAGCTAGTATACATTTTGGGAGATAGTAGTGAATACCGATATAGGGGAGCTTTCAGATAATCACAACCCCCCTAACCATGTAGCCACCCTTGGTACGAAAAAAAATGGTCATACTTTTAGATGATCCTTTAGTGTTTTTAGCATAGTAGAAGTGGATCCACTTATTCAATTAGGTTCTATATTAAATGGGAAGCGTTATAGGACGGCCCTTGGCAGCATGAGGCAAACCTATGTATCGTACGAGAGCTCTTAAGTGATGATTGTCGGTTTAGAGAATACTCCACAGGAAGGTAAATATATTTTATGTAACCATTATTGTATTTTTACATGCATCTCAGGAGTTTCTGTTGTATCTTTGCAGTAAATAAGAGTTTCATATGTTTTAAAAAACAGTTCCTTATAATGCACTTGATTTAAATTGCATTATATTGAAATGATTTCAGTCTTGCAGAGATGAATTGAGCCAGGTAAGTTCTTCAAATTTTTCTTTCAAGACGATGTACATTTTAGCATTCTAACTCGCATTCTCGTACATTCTATGTACTGATGCCCTATATATTCATTTCTTTAGCGTTCTAACTAGGACAGCCAGTCTCATACACTGTAAAACTAAGGGATCGGCATAACGGGCCGCACCGTTGATCTAGCGAGCAACCAGATCAGTTGGACAGTCTCCTTACATTCGGAGGACATCTCTTATCACTGCTCTTTTTGTTTTTCCAATGTTAGGATGATTGGGTGGGTGGTATTGTCCCAATCATCCTCTTTGTTTTAGAGGCTGTCACAGACATATAGTATTAGTCTTTAGCTTATTCATCATCAACTGTAACGTTAAGGACAATGTGTTTCCATTTTAACTAAGTTATTACCTTAAGTTATTTCATGAAGTTGTAATCTTTCTGGTTTAAGTCTTCGTTGATTGGTAGTAAGCTAGGACCAGGTTCTCTTGGGGCCAGGAATGGTCTTCGAGTGCCAGTCCCGCCTAGGGTGTAGGCTCGAGGCATGAAATGTGAGTTTCATAGACTTGGAGCTAAAGAATCCAAGCAAACAAGTATTTGATCAAGAATGATGAAAAAAAATAAGGAAGTTGGAGAAAAAAATAAGAGTAAAAGGAAAGTGAGCGTCACAAAATTGTGTGCCAAGGTTTAGAAATCCGTGGGAGGCACCATCTTATGAGGGTAGAGGAAATTGAATTGCGCGCGCGGTCCCACTGAAACCAGGAACCAAGTTGTGCTCTCTGACTTACACAAAAGGAAAATGTGGATTCGACAAAAATGGAAAGTCTGCCGGCATTTCGGTCCGAATGGCCAGCGGAAGGGTATCCAATTTGCCCAAAGTTCATGAACACACTCATGAACACCCTTAGATCATTTCCAGAGCGTTAGCGCACCCGCAGCCATAGTCTAGCAGAAGGAGCTATCTCTGTTACATGGCAAGGCTTAAGAGATTTTCAACCATAGGAGTTGAAAATCTTCTATTTGTTTATACCCGAAAACATATTTTACCAGCGCACTTATGATCACCCACTCGCAACCAAGCATTTTTCTCTTCTAGTTATGAGTAGCTACCCCTATTATTCGGTCCCCACCGGTGTTTTAGAACGAGACACGCGACCCACTTTATGTGATTGAATACTAGTTAGCTGCTTATTATTATTTGGTTTTGTGATTATTGCTTGCTTACATTCTGATTGGTCAGGTTGCAACACTAATTAGCCCTAATTATTCATTTCTTATCGGGAAGGGTGAAAATTGGATGAATTTTTTAACAAGATCCAAGGAATCAAGTATCATTAAGGAATTAATTGTGTGATTAGTTGAAGTTGTTTGAATAGGGAATAGGGAGAGTTTCTACTGGAGTCTTTGGGATTAGCTTGCTAGAGTGAAAAAATTCGCCGAACCCCAGTTATGATCAATCGGATCGTTTCATACCTATGCATTTGAACGGCGAAAAATAGTTATTATATGGCATGAAGAAAATGAGGAAAAAATTATTCCATATTACTGAGAACTTGAGGAGTCGACCGATTATTTTAATTATATAATTAGATATTCAAGACAATACTATGTTTATTCAAATTATGATTATAGAATTAGTACACACAAGCACGGCACGCACACACACACATACATGTATATTATATATATATATATATATATATATATATATATCAGGAATAAGCATTTCAATAAGATAAAAACAATTGAATGATAAATAACAAGAAAAGTAAAATAAAAGTAAGATAATATAAAAAGTAGGATTAAAGAGAAGAACATATTAAAGTAATTACGCGATTACACCAAATCGATTGATAACATTTAGCTTTTAATAACGATAAAAACTAAACATTCAACAACCATACAAACAAGGTGTAAAGGAGAAAATCTAAAACAACAAATCAAAGTAAACAAATGTACCAACTACAAATACTGAAAAAATAAAGAATAAACATAAACAAACTACGCCTTAGTTCCTAAACAAAATAGAAGTCCGGTTATCCATGTCGTTCCTTTTTAAGCTCATCGATCTCCAAATTAAATCCAACACTAGCATGTGGGTATGGGCCTTTTCCTTCCATGTGGATAAATAAAAGCCCAATTTGGACCAACCATTTTTGCCCATAGGCCATTCTATGAGGCAATATAAGCCTCTATTTAGGTCTTATTTTCATTTACACAGAGAGTTTTTTTCAGCAGTCAAAAAAAGAGAAAGAGAGCAGTTTTCGCAGTCAAAATTACAGCCCTAACAGCCAACTTCATATTGCGATTCCCGCTTCGTTCTTGTCGATTGAGCTGATTTTGGACAGCATCTTATGTTACTCAATATTGATTAGGAAAAACTGACAGAGTTGGATGTGGTGGCGAAGCTTCAGTTTGCTTTGTCGTGAACATTAGTGCGAAATGGTGATTTGCTCTGTACTTCTCTAGATTTGGTGCAATCTAGTTGTTGTTTCCGTTGTTGGGCCACCTTTTTTTTGTGGCCAATTTTGGAGAACAATCTTTTAACTCTTGGTGATTATAGTGGTGAGTTTCTGGTCCCGTTGTTTTTACTCTTACATCGAAGGGGGTTTCGACGTAAATATTGGTTCTTGTGTGATGGTTTCTTATTGCCTTGTTATATTGTTTGGTTTGAATTACTTCGCTGCCTTACTATCCTCTTGTTGTAGGGGTTGTTGTTCTGATCTTGGTTCCAATCGAGAAAAAAAAGTATAAGTGGGTATTCTCCGTTGTTATCCTGGCAGGAACATTTTTGTGAGTGCCTTGTCTTCCAACAAAGTGGTATCAGAGCAGGTTATGGTTATTGTCGTTTTGGTGAATGATGGAGGCAAATATGAGCACAAAATGGGGTTTAAATGGTAGTAAACTATCATATTTGGGAAAGCAAGTGAAAGATATTCTATTTGTCAAGAAGATGCATTTACCTGGGTTTGCTTCTAATAAGTCTCAGTCTTTGAATGATGAAGAATGGGAATTTGAGCATCTGCAGGCTGTGGCCTATATTAGAAATGGGTTGAGAGAATGTTAAAATCATATTGTGAATGAGACACATGCCTAAGTTGTGGGGACAAGTTCGAGACACTGATGCTTCGAAGACTGGCAACAACAAGTTGTTCTGTTGAAACAATTAATGATATCAGGTATATAGAAAGATGGCATTCTATTTCTAATCATATTAATGATTTTTCAGGGTGTGCTTTACAAGGTGTCCGGAATGGGTGTAAAGTGATATGAGATACAGGGGAACTTTGGCTTCTTAATACTCTGCCAGACTCTTGGGAAACTCTTAGAGTTTCTTTGACTTTAATTCTGCTCCCAAGTGGTGTGTGTGTAACCATCGAATATACGAAGAGTGGTGTCTTGAAATGAGAATGAGAAGAATTCTCAAATTTTATGTACACCATTATTTGTATTTTACATGCATCTCAAGTTATATTGTATCTTTGCATACATACAGAGTTCTCATAATGTTTTAAACAATTTTTTCCTTTAATGCACTTGATTTAAATTGCATTATATGAAATGATTTCAGTCTCCAGAGATGAATTGAGCCGGTAAGTTCTTCAAATTTTCTTTCAAGCGATGTACATTTTGCATTCTACCTCGCATTCTCGTACATTCTATGTACTGATGCCCTATATTTCATTTCTTTAGCGTTCTAAACTCGCATTCTCAGACACATAACACATTAACAGGATCGGCATACGTCGCACCGTTGATCTAGTGAGCAACTCAGATTCAGTTGGACACCTCCTTACATCCGGAGGACACCTTTTATCACTTGCTTTTTGTTTTTCAATGTTAGATGATTGGGGGTATTGTCCCAACATCCCTCTTGTTTTAGAGGCTTCACAGACATATATTATTAGTATCTTTAGTCTTTTCATCTCAATTGTAAACGTTTAAGACATGTGTTTTCCATTTTCAAGTTTTACCTTTAAGTTATTTCATGAGTTTTATCTTTTGTGTTTAAGTCTTCCGTTGAGTTAAGAAAGCTAGGCCAAGGGTTCTCTTGGGGCCAGGAATGGTCTTCGAGTGCCAGTCCCGCCTAGGGTGTAGGCTCGAGGCATGAAATGTGAGTTTCATAGACTTGGAGCTAAAGAATCCAAGCAAACAAGTATTTGATCAAGAATGATGAAAAAAAATAAGGAAGTTGGAGCAAAAAAATAAGAAAAGTAAAGATTGAGAAGTCACTAAAATTGTGTCCAAGTTAAATATCCGTGGAGCCATTTATGAGGGTAGAGGAAATTGAATTTGGCTGTCTGAAAAAGGAACAAGTTTGTCTCTCTTCACAAAATGAAAATGTGGAGACAAAAATTGGAAAGTCTCCAGGATTTCGGTCCACGAAATTGGCAGCGGAAGGGTATCCAAATTTTGAAAGTTATACAAATATGAATTAGATCATTTTTCTTGTTGTTTAAGTGCTAGGAGGAGTATCCTAGTTAACATTGCAAGGATTAAGAATTTTCACCATAGAGTTTGAAAACTTCTTATTTGTTTAATATTGAACTATTTATTATTATCTTTCATATAAATCCGAATCACCATTGAGTGGATTTAATATGAAGTATACGATAGACACTTAAAATCTAAAGAACAACCTAATTCAAGTTGGTCTTTGTCATTTTTCACTTAACAGGGCTGATGAACATTGAACAAGAACAATACATCTTGCACACAATTTTTCTCCTTATATATGGGGGGGGTGTGCACAGCATCTCCTTCACAACTTCAAGAAGACTTTGGTTGCCTTTCCGCCTCAAAACAAAGTTTTCCCTTTGTTCTTTAAGTGTTTTTATTGGTTTTTTTTATAATGAAACACCCCATGGTGTCAACTGCGTTCTCTTCTTTTTTATGGTATGCGATGAAAAAAATGGTTTCTTTGGCACTGCGTCTTGTCTCTTAGTAGGAATCAATTACATACTTTTTGCAGTGAAAATAGATTCTTCAAATCCCTCCCCATCTTCAATAGGCGCTCTCTTGAGGAAACTTTATAGAGACACCTTCCTTCTTCTTTCCTCAATGTTCTGAAGCTGATAAGACGCAAGTTAACAAAGTACAACCAATGATTAACCTTTTTCCGGTTTGTTTTAAGTTTCTTTTGAGTATCATTTATAACATAAACTACCTTAACATGGTGATGTAACATATCCAACTAAAAGAGACTAAAGTAACGTTTGTAAACTATGGCAATATTTACTTTGGTAAGTATAAGGAAAGTCTGGAAATTTTGAATTAAGTGAAATTGTTAGTGTTTTTTGGTCATCTTCAACGGCGCCATCATCCTAGCTCAATATTATTAGGTGTATTTCCATATATTGTTGTAAATCTATTGGAGATCTTTTCCCACACGACTACGTCGTGCCATTTGACTCTATTCCATTTCCTATTAGTGATTTTATGCCGTTCGGAAGTTGGGTTGTTGGATTAAGGGAAATCACTCCGAATTGGTCAGGCAATATATCTTTTCTTACCTACTTATATTTTTCGTTTTAGGGGATAATTGGGTAAAAAAAGACTTTCTTCTTCACTTAGAAAGATTTAATTCATAAAATTCACGCTTGGACTTGGAGAAAATAGAAAAAGCGTTAGAAACCAATAAATTGCCACACCATTCAATCTTTGTATTTTGGAATTCATCTTGGGTGTTCCCTAAAAAGGTTAGTGTAGATCACATCGCATTGAATTATTCACCACGGCGCCAATCATGCTTCATTTCATCAATTTAATTCTTTGTGAATCTTAAAGAAGTTTGCGTTATTGAAGAACATTATTTAAATTTTGTTAAAGTTTCTTGATGGTTGTGTTTTGTTAAGTTTCTTGATGATTTTTATTCGTTTCCCTCCGCCCGGGTGAACTTTTTATTATAATCCTGTTGTATTTTTTTGATGTTTACTCTAATGATCCGAAAGTTTGGGGAAGAACCCTGGAAGTTTAGAGGGTTTTGGAGATAAAAAACAATGAGAAACTCTGGGTTTTCTAGGTAAGACTTGTGGAGCCGAAAAGCGCCTCCACGGCATCCACACAATTCCCCGCTACTTTTGGCCTATTATGCGCCGCGCCATAAAAACCTCCTAAATTTTGAGGGTAGGCCCCCGCGCCTTCTTCAGAGCTCTTGTACGCAATTCTTCTCCCTATTCTTTCTCCCCCCCCTCTTCTGTACACTATTTCATGTAGTGATGTACCTATGTTTCCTAGTTGATTCAACATTCTAAGTTACATATAAACCATCATTGAAATCATCCATACACTGATACCATGAACCATTGAAATCCATACTCATCATTCATGAAAAGTAATATCATCACGTCAACCAAAGAGTTAAGAGTCAAGTCAAACAAGTTCTTAAAGTTTTCAAAGAGTCCTTTAGCAATAAATTTTAACTTTGTTTAAGACTCTCGTCTCAAGTAATTAAAAAGTGAAATTTGATTTCATTTCTTCAAAATAGTATATCAAGTTTATGTATTCCCAAAGAGTAAATGTTTTTCTTATTCAAATAAGAAAGGAAGCTGAGATTTCCAAAGAGCTTTTGAGCTATTTTTCAGAAAAAGTAATTGCTTTCTAAATAAAGAAAGAGGGGAAACTTTGATTTCCAAGGTAGCCTTTGAGCTAAGTATTTTGAGCACTACTCTCAAAATCATAGAAGAAAGTGTGTTTTAAAAACATACAAGCTAGTATATTTTGGGAGTAGTATTGAATACGATATGGGGGAGAGTTCAGATAACTCACAACCCCCATAAACCATGTAGCCACCATGGATAGAAAAATAGTCCATAACATTTTAGATGAATTCCTTTAGTGCTTTTTAGCATAGACTATGGGATCCACTTCTTAATTCACAGGGTTCTATACTAATGGCAAGGGTATATCCGGCCCTGTCAGCATGAGGCAAAACGATTATCATCCCTATACTCTTAATGAGGATTTTCGTTCGAGAAACTTCCACACCGAAGTTAAATATTTTATCTCACGTTATTTGTATTTTTACATACTCTCAGAGTTATATTTATCTTTGCATACTACAGAGTTGTCATAAATGTTTTTTAAACACTTTTGCTTATAAGTCACTTTATTTAAATTTCTTTATATTGAAATGATTTCAGTCTTGCAAGGGATTATTGAGACAGGTAAGTTCTCTTCAGATTTTTCCTTTCCAAGAGCAGCCGATGTACATTTTTAGACTTCTAAACTCGCAATTCTCGTACTTTATGTACTGATGCCAGTTGGCTTGCATCATATTTTGATGCAAACATATGTAACTAGGATTGGCATACGGCATACCGTTGATCCTGTGAGCAACTCAGAGTCAGTTGGACAGCCTCCTTACATTCCAGAGGCATCTTTTATCACTTGCTTTTTGTTTTTCAGTTGTTAGGGTGATTGGTGGTCTTGTCCTCTTTGTTTTATAGGGTTAATAGACATATAGTATTAGTTCTTTAGTCTTATTCATCTCAATTGTAAACGTTTAAGACATGTGTTTCCATTTTGGCTAAGTTATTAATTTTAAGTTATTTCATGAGTTTTATCTCTTGTGTTTAAGTCTTCCGCTGAGTTAAGTAAGCTAGGCCAAGGGTTCTCTTGGGGACAGGAATGGTCTTCGAGTACCAGTCCCGCCTAGGGTGTAGGCTCGGGGCATGAAATGTGAATTTCAAGATAAAGAAGCCAAACAAAACAAATAGTTTTGTTATCAAGATGATGAAAAAATATGGAAGTTTGTAGCAAAAGAATAAAGAAAAGTAAAGATTGATAATTCACAAAATGTTTGCCTAATTAATATCCGCGGAGCCATTTAATGAGGTAGGGAAGTTTGAATTTGCTAGTCTGAAAAAGAACAATTTTGTCTCCCCTCCCTCCACAAAAATGAAAAATGTGGATACAAAATTGGAAGTCTCCATGATTGCATAGGATGTCGCTCCACGACATTGCTCGGAAAAAAAAAACGGTTATCCAAATTTTGATAAATCTATACAGAATATTGAATTGATCATTTTTTCTTGTTATTGATTGTCTAGGATGATTGTATCTCTGTTTAACATTTGCAAGGATTAAGAGATTTTCACCATAAGTTTTGAAACTTCTATTTGTTTAATATTGAACTATTTATAATTATTTTCATACTGCAATTTTTTCTCTAGTATGAGTGCTACACCTATTAATTCGGGTTTTTATACCTTATGACTTTTTATGTTGATTGAATACCATGTTATCTTTGCCCTTATTATTTTTTGGGTTTTGATTACCCTGCTTGCTGTACAGTCTATTTGTTGAGGTTGCAACACTAGATTTAGCCCCTATAATTCATTTACTCTGGAAGGTGAAAATTGGATGTGGAATTTTTAACAAATATCAAGGAATCAAGTATATTAAGGAATGAATTGTGTTGATTAGTGAAGTTGAACTAGGAATAGGTAGATTTCTACTTGGGTTTTTTGGATTAGCTTGCTAGAGTAGGAAAATTGTTGTAAGTAATTATCAATTGGATTCGTTTTCATGACCTATGCATTTGAACAACGAAAATAGTTATTCTATGGCATGAAGAAAGTGACGGAAAGTATTTCCATATTTAATGATAACTTGACGAAGCTGACGATTATTTTAATTATATATAATTAGTCTATTCAAGACAATACTTCTTTAAAATTATTATTTATAGAATTAGTACTATAATACGATCATCCATGTCGTGGTTCCTTTTAAGCTCCCATCGAGCTCCAAATTAAATGCAACACTAGAGCAAGATCCTCTTATTGAAAGAGGATTTCCCTTAGGCATTACGAAAGATTACGACTCCTCAGGTTAATAACATGTTAAACAATCTTCCATCACCCTACTCTTTGTATATGGAGTCCAACCCCAGCTAGATAAACATAAGGAAAGTTAAAATGTAGAAATGTTTGAATTTTGTTGTTGATTATTGTTAAAGTCTACAAATGCTGCAACAATTCAAAGCGCACCAATTTCTTCAACTAAATCTAGCAAGATTTCCTACATAGGTGAAAGGTTCAATCTTGTGTTTATTGTGATGTCCTAGTGACACATTAGGAGTACTTTTTCCTGAAATGATAGAGCTTTTGCTCATTTCAAAATGCACCAAAAAGAATACACATGACGAGACCAGAAGAGGGAGGCATCACGAGGACAATCATTCTGTGAGGAAAAAATAGAGAGTGTGAGCGAGAATTGTATGAGGTTGAAAATCAAAGAGTGTTATTTTCCCCCCCCTTTTTTTTTAATGTGTAGTGGTCTTTTGAGTTTTACTCAGACATACAAGTGTAAAAAATCCTTACTATAGTGATATTCATTGATCCCTCGGTCAATAGTTTTTTTCCCTTATTTAGGAGGGTTTCCACGTAAAGTCTTGGTGTCATTTTTCTCTTTTATTCCCTTCTCGTTGGGGATTAACCGAGTATTGTTGGTTCCGCATTTATTACCTTTATTTCCCCGCAAATATTATTTCCTGGTTACTGATTTATTCCCCAACATTGGTATCAGAAGCACAGGTCTCTCATTTACAAGTAATATTTTTTGGCCATATATGTACTATAAACTCAATGAAAAAATTTCTGGAGTAAAGTCACGATGTAGCAAAATTTAACGGTGATAGCGGTTTTCTTCTCCAACGTGAAGAGAAGGTGATGAAAGACTTGGATTATCCAACAAAGTTTGTTGCACAAGGCACTAGGGGCGGCCAATCCAAAAACCCGAATCCATGAACTTGAGATGGGAAGAATGGCTTAAAAGGCTGCTATTCATCACAGATTAACTTAATAGATGATGTAGTTAATCACATCAATCGATGAAGAGAGTGCATGTGGAATTTGGACAAAGTTGAAAATCTATACATGTCCCAAAACGCGAACACAATAAATTGTTCCTAAAGAAGGCAGTTATATGCGCTACATATGGGTGACGGTACAATTTTTTTCTCATTTAATGTACTTAATGACTATCAACGCAGCTGGCAAACCTGGAGTAAATAATCGAGGATGAAGATAAAGCCATAGTTCTCCTAGCTCTTTGACATCTTCCTACGATACTTTAGCAACAACCATTTTACATGGTAGGACCTCTATTGAGTTGAAGGATGTCACATCAGCCTTTGCTATGAGAAGATAGAAAAAGGCCTGAAAATCACGAACAGGCTCTCATCACCGGAAAGTGAGGCAGAAGTTCCAAAAGTGAGCTCAAGTAACTATGGTCGAATCCGGAGCTCGTGGAAAGTCCAAGGTCTGATCAAAATCGAAGGCCAGAAATTGCTACAATGCGATCAACCATGACACTTCAAAAGAGATTTCCCAAATGCTAAAAAGGGCAAGGGGAAAGCCGCGGCCATAAAGATGATGAACAAAGACACATCTGCCGTTGGTGCAGATACTGACGTTGTTGCTCCTCCTCATAAATGAGGAAAAGAATGCATGCACTTGTCAGGTATAGAGTCGGAATGGGTGGTCCGACACACAACATCTTATCATGCCACACCGGTAAATGAGATTTCTTTTTTTGTTGCAAGATATGTAGCCGTTTATATGGCAATGTGAAATGGTTAACACAAGTTACTCAAGATTGCGGGTATCCGAACATTTGTCTTAAAACAAATGTTGGATTCACAGTGTGTTGAAAGATATCGCCACTAACTGATTTGCGGATGAACTTGATCTCGGGAATTGGCTTTGGCAAATATGGATAGAGAAATACTTTGAAAATTAAAAAATGGAGATCACCAAAGGGGCATTAGTGATTGCAACAAGGAGATGCGCGTGGCAATTCTACAGGACACATGCAGAAATATGCCAAGGTGAATTAAATGCGCTCACTAAGAAAATCTGGCAGATTTATGGCATAAAAGAATAGATCTTAGCGAGAAGGATTGAAAATTCTTCCCAAAAGTCCCTCATCTCGTTTGCCAAAGTATTACGATTAAAATCGTGTAACTACTGCTTCTTTTTTTTTGGTAACACACCATAGAGTCCATTTAAACATCATCTAAAGAAAGTCGAAATATACCTTGATGTATATTTTGATTTTGTGGTCCATGGAGATGAATCGATAGAAGGTATAAATACTTTGGTTACCTTTTTGATGCGCTTCTCGAAATTGTGGGGTTTATATCTTGAGAACCACGATCAGCATTTCAAGTATTTCAAAAGTTTCATGCTCCTGATAAAAAGAGAGACAGGTGAAAGCTAAATTTTCTCCGACGACAATGAAGGAGTACACTTCAAGAAATTTGAAGAGTACTGTCAAACCATGGAATCATCATGAAAATACAGTTCCTGAACCCCCACAACACAATGCTGTAGCGAGAGAATGAATCGCACCATGTTGAGAAAGGTGAGAAGCATGCTCAGAATGCGAATACCCAAGGCATTTGGGGTGAATCAGTTCGGACATCTGTTTTCCTTCTCAATCGTAGTCCCATAGTTCCTGTTGGAGTATGACATTCCGGAGAGAGTTTGGACCAAAAAGAGATGTCTTACTCGCACCTAACGTGTTTCGGTTTGCAAAGGCTTTTGCACATGTACCGAATTAGGCAAATAACTAAGCTATATGATTAAATAAGTTCCTCCTTGCCATATTCATCAGATATAGAGATGAAGAATTCGGGACGACTATGGATCTTGTAAATTAAGGTCATAAGAAAGTAGATATTAATCTTTGAGAAAGTGAATTGGAACTGCTGATGATCTATCCGAGAAGCAAAAAAAAAATAATGGTATTAGTCCCCAATCTTTTACCATTCCTTTTTCTTTCTAACCTCCCATAATGCATAAAGTACTGATTGATGAAGTTTCTGGCATGAAGCAACCTGATGAGATTGTTTTGAAGAGGGGGAGCGCAACTTGGTGATAATACCGAGCAAATGGTGTACCCAGAAGAGACAATCTCAACCTATAAGATCAAGGCACAGTAGAATCAACCAAATACCCTTCCTCACAGTATGTCCTTATCAATGGATGAAGTGGAGCCAGAAAGTATTAAGGAGGTTTTTCTCAATCCAAAAAAGAGCCAAGGGATGAACGCCATCACGAAGAGATGGTCTCTACCAGAATGTCACTTCCGAGTAGTGGAACTTCCCGAAGGAAAAATACCACTTAGTGCAAATGGTTCTTTAAACTCCATACAGATGGAAATTGCAATTGGTGCGGTACAAAGCGGGATTGGTTTGTAAAAGGCTTCGAACAACGAAAGGTCTTGATTTTTGATGAATTTTTTTCAACCTGTTGTCAAAATGACTTCTTTCGAACTATTTTTGAGCATATCAGCTTAGTCTATAATCTTGAAGTGTAGCAATTGGGACATGAAAACTGCTGCCATTTTTTTCCACGAGATTAGGAAGAAGAGATTTATATGGAGAAACCAAGGGATTTGAATTATCTGTAAAGAAAACATGGTGGTGAAAATTGAGTAAGTGTCTTATAAATGGGTTGAAACAGTCCCAATGCAATGGTCCAAAAAAAGTTTGACCTCTTTTCATGAAAAGTCAAACGTACCCAAAGACCTATTATGATCCATGTCTAACACTTCAAAAGATTTTTTGACAACATTTTATTAATTTGTTTGTTATATGTGTATGACAAGGTTATTGTAGACAAGACAAAGAGGTTATGCAACCTGTGAAGAAAGATTTGTCAAGTCTTTGACATGAAGAACTTGTCCTCAGCACAACAAATTCTAGGATGAGATTTGTTCGAGAACGACAAAAAGAAAGTTGGTCCTATCTCAAGATAATACATTGAAGGTGTACTAGAACGTCTTGCAACATGAAGAGTGCTCAAACCTGTTTAGCACGCCTCTTTCGCGTCATCTTGCAAGTTAGCAAACAGATGTGTCCTACAACACAAAAGGCGAGTGGGAATGCTAAAGTTTGTTATTCTTCTTCAACAGTGGGGAGTGTTGATGTATTCGATGGTGTGTACAAGACCTGATATTGCTCAGTCATTGGTGTTTGTTAGCCAGATTCCTTGAAATCCTGAAAGGAACACTTGGGAGGCAGGTAAGAGTGGATACTCAGGTATCTAAGAGGTACCCCAAGAGATTGCTTGTGTTTTTAAGGATCTGATCCAATCTTGACGGCTATACGATGCGGATATGGAGTACCTCGATAATAAAATCCACTCTAGATATTTGTTTACATTTTTCAGGGGAGCTATATCATTGGCAGTCCAAGTTGCAGAAAAGTGTGTCTCACGTCTCTACAACGAGGCAGAATATATTGGCAGCTACTGAAGCTGGCAAGAGATGGTATTGGCTTAAATGATTTCTTCAGGAGACTTGGATTCACAGAAGGAGTATGTTCGTCTATTTGTGACAGTCATAGTGCAATGACTTGAGCAAGACACCATGTAACCATTAAAGGACGAGCATATTACCGTGAGGATAATCACTGGATTCGGGAAAATACAGAGGACGGAGCTATGCATTCATGACGATCCGACTATTGAAAACCCTTCATATATACTGAACTGACCAAAGGTGTATCAAGGGACATGTTTTGAGCTGCAAAGAACTTTGTCGCATGCCTCAAGCTAATAAACCAAACTACGTCCTTCAGGTTAATGGGTAATGGAGAGGGATATTTGTGGAGTCCATACCCAAATTTTTTTTTTGTAAAAAAAAAAATATAAACATAAGGAAGTTAAAATGTATAAATGGTTAATTTTGTTTGGTTGCTTATTGTTAAAGTCTACAAATGCTGCAACAAAATCAAAGCTCAACCATTTGTGTTTCAACTAACTCTTTACAACATTTCTACATAGGTGAAAAGGTTGAATCCTGTGTTTCTTTGTGAGTCACTGGTTGACATCCCTAGGAGTAGATTTTCCTATAGATAGAGAGCTCTTGCTCATCTTCAAAATCACCAGAAGAATTACAAGGAAGATAAAGAAGAGAGAGGCATCACAAGGAAATAATCTGTGAGGAAAAAATAGAGGTGTGAAGCGATATTTTAGTGAGGTGAAAAATCAAAAGATTGTTATTTATGTTGAATGTGTAGTGGTCTTTGAGTTTTACTCATACATACAAGTGAAAATCCTTACGGTAGTGATATTTTGTTTCGCTCCTCTCGTGGTCGTAGTTTTGTTTTCCCTTATTTAGGGGGGTTCCACTAAATCTTGGTGTCATTATTTCTTCTTTTATATTCTCGTTGATTAACCGGATTGTTTGTGTTCCCTCATTTATTACCTTATAACCGTAAATATTAATTTCTGTTTTACGGATGTATTCCTAACATGTATCATATCAGTTAGTCCTTTGAGTTTTTCTGGTTTTTTAAGAATCAACAAGTCACCGTTCCTCGTGCCACGCACCCACCACCAAGTTCCCCATTTCTGCAGTGAGCTCTCATTTTTGGTCTCGTTGATGTGGATGGACACCGTAATGTTGTTAATTCTCTATGATCGTCATGTTTCTGCTTGGGACCAATCTTGTCTTTGAAATCTTCCACAAATCCAAACATCCATTGTCGTCTCGGAATCACAGGTATAAAGATCAGAAATCCCATCCATTGGATCAACGTATTGTTAGTTTTATTAATCACTTCATTCACGTCTGGAGGAATAGTCCGGTACTGCTGAATTTCCCCTCTTTTGACAATCATCCATCGAACGCTACTCCCTCGAGTAACAACCAATGCAATGCCGAATCCTTTCGGTTATCGATACTAGATTTTTTTCCAAGCAAAAATTAACACATCGAATGGCTTATTAATTAGACCTTCCAACATATCAAATCAACTCGTTCCCATTTCCAATTTCTTCCTCACGGCTAAGATGAATATTTTCTAAACTAAAATAGTACTTAACAAGGTGCACTACTTTATTACGAGCAACTTTCGAAGAGTCCAATAGAAGTGTTGTACTACAAGTTCCATGTTCCAAATCGAAGGGCATCCGGGGATAGGATGCAGAACTTGTCACGGATTTTATGACATTCTAGGCTTCCATAGTAGAAATCCTTTGGCTCACTCTTCAATATAATCCATCACAACTGAATCCATCTTTGTGTTTATAGTCCAAGATCACGCCATTCACATTCAAGATACGTCCCATCTCAATCATTTCGTTTCATATGCCTTTGTATATCCCGACGGTATTAGTATCTCTTATTTTCGATTCCTCCTTGAAATTTTGCTATGTAACAATGTGGAGAAAATTCTTTCCATGTTTTGCAAACACAGGCATGACATTCTGATGATTGTATTTCACTACGATGTGAAATATGATCTTTTCTTCAAACTCAGAAAGAGGAAGAATGTTATGAATCTTATTAACTCTTTTTGTTTTTGTTTCATTCCTCTGTGCCTGTTTTTCATATTGTTTACCCTTGTAAGCTCCGCATCTGTCGTGCAAACCAAGGTAAGTTAAACTTATTTTTTTTTTTTTCCTGAATCTCATACCTCAACTAATTCTTTTCTTCTCTTCAAGTCTAAACTATGAACTCTGGTATTAAATAGACCTTAAGGCGCAGTTGGCCAAATATTTGTATTAAAGAGACCTTAATGCGCAGGTGGCCAAATATTTGGTACCAATTGGCAAACAACAGTCACGGTGTACCACCAGTCAACTCAGCGTCACCGTTTCTTGAAAATGAAGAGAGTGTAGGTAATGTATGACTTATGGAAAAGGATGATAATTTGAAAATGTAATTCGACACGGAAGTTTTTTAGTGTGCTATAACGGAGCCAAAAAATTTACGAAGTCCTTGTCAAAAAAATATGAAAACAAGTAGAACATGACGAGAATAAGTGGGATATTCAACATATTTATATAACTTAGATTTTGATGCTAACGGTAGTAAGAGTAAGCTAATATATAAATGAAACAAGTACAGGATAAGGGGAGGGAATAAAATTATATTAACTAAAATTTTGATATAACTAATTATAATTTTCCAGCGAATTGACCGGTATACCCACACCATCATTCATGCACAAGGAATTGAGAACATACAATTTTTTGATTTGCTTTTGGCCTGGTGCGAGGATTGAGACTTGAGGAGCAATGTTATTATGTCGATAAAAGATGAAGAATGGAGATTTTATGATGCCTATTTATAAAAATTTTTTCTAGCCCTAAAATAAGTTCCCAAGGCAGATTGCCCATATCTAAGAGCCCTGTTTGGATCAGCTTAAAAAATTAAAAAAAGCTGGTCTCAAAACTGACTTAAAAGCTGTTTTTTGACTTATGTAGCTGTTTGGCAATACTCAAATAACGTATTTAAGTTTAAAAAAAACTTATTTTAAGCCAAAAGTTAAAAAGCTGAGAGGTTGGTAGAGGTGCTTTTCTTTTTTTAGCTTATAAGCTGTTTTAAGTTGAAAATTTTTTATGTGTTTGCCCTAATATTTTTATACTCATCCAAATTACAACATAACCCTAAACATTCTCTATCTTCATTTTCCCTGTTCCGTTGACATAGCAACTCTCAGCACTTTTATCCAAAACACATAACTGTTATTTAAAATAAGTTCAGAACTTTCCAAAAGTAACTTTTTTAAAGCTGCTTTATTAGCATCAAAAAGGGCCCTAATGTTTTCAAATATTTTGACAACTTAAAGAGGAACTCAACTATTGAGGACACTCAAAAATAGCATAATTTACTCTCAATAGCCTACTATTTTGATAAGTAAATTTCATAGCTACATGTTTAGGGAGAGAGGGCGATTGAGACAGGGAGAGATAGGAGAGAGGCAAGCGAGACGAGGGAAACAGTGAGAGAGAGGTGAAATTTATAATGGAGTATCAGTTAGATATTCTAATATGCATATTATTTGTACATGTCAAGTGAGATTGGAGAGGAAGGAGAGAGGAGAGCGGAGAGGGGAGAGAGGAGAGCGCAAATTAGAGAGGAGAGATGAGAGGAGGGCAGCGAGTGGGAGAGAGGTGAATGTATATTGAAGTGTATATGTATATCGGTTAGATAATTATATATTAGCATATGCATTGTATATAGGACTAGCGAGATTGAAGAGGAGGAACGAGGTGAGCGCAGCTGGGAGAGGGAGAGAGAGGCGAGCGAGAGAGGGCATATAGTGGAAGAGATGTGAATTGTATATCGGTTATATATTTGTATATTCTGGCAAATTATTCATATACAAATGTAGCTAATTACACAAACTCGAAATCAGTCCACATAATTGATGTTTAATATTAGTCGTGACTCACGAGTGATAATTATAAAAAACCATAACTATGATGAGTAATTAAGTAGTATAAGTTTGCTTAACCGCGTAATTTTTCCAATAATATTTGGGTCAAGTTTTTGGTGAAATAAATTGTTCTTTTTTCTCAATTTATCACTCAAATTAGAACTTAAACTTTTCCGGAGGAGTTAGCAACAAATATTAATTGGACTTAATAAATAATGGGTATTTTTTTTTATGAAATATAAAAGTTCGGGGTAATTTTTGAATTTTCTAAAATTCTCAAGTATTAGAACTTTGATCGAATACTAGTTTTTTCTTCTTCTAGTATTTAGGAACTTGGAATGCTTGGCAAATATTGTGCCAAGAAATATGACAAACACCACTTCCCAAAGATTTTCCAAGTATTCTTAGGCCAAACAAATCAGTATTTCTTTTCTTGAAAAAACAAATATTTTTTCCCCTATAAATAGAATTTAATTGAACACACAAAATAAAGTAATTTTTTTTGAAAAATAATGATATATAGGGATATGTGTATGCATGTGAATGTATCTTTCTCAATATATGGTATAAAAGTCTTAATTAGTGGTAATATATGTAATTATTTAAAAGTATATATATATATATATATATATACATTTTTCCTTATTATTTAGATTCATCCTATTAAGTGTTAATCAAATTTGTAATATAGTGTTAACATTCATGCTCATCAAAATAGTCCGTGTTATTCTACAAAACTTTTCATGCCTTTGAGCTTCTAATTTTCAAATATTATTTTTTCACTTTGAATAAATAAATCTACTTTTTTAAAATTAAAAATGGAACATGGCCAAACGCCCCTAATTAAGTGCGAACAGACGAGGCGAAAAACTCCCTTTGAAGGTTCACTTAAATTCTGCATATTATGGTTTAATCAAGAATTTACCAATTATAATTTGTATAACCACATTAAATGGTGCATATTATGGTTAAAATCGGTCTGTCAAGTCAACATGTTGGTGTATTTAATGAGGTTACACAAGATATACGCTATAAACTTACCAAAAAAAACCACCAAATATGTGAAATTATCAATTTAACTAGATGACGGTATATATTATGTTTAAACTATGGTGTAAAGTGCAATATGATACAAAATACATAATTTAAACCAATATATACACCATAGTTTGATCAAGAATTTACCAATTATTTCTTGTACAACCAAATAATAATTTTGTACATCATTATTAACACTGATTTTAAGATCAATATTATCCTAAATGTGGAAAATATACAATTTTGATTCTAATCGATTTTAACTTTTGCTTGATTATATATATAAAACCTACCATTAAATATATGAGCTATAAATGATACTACTAAATGTTCGTTTCAACAACTTTAGCAATAAAAATTAAATCTACAATTCAAATCCGTAAAAGAAAGATAAAATAATTTACAACTAGATATCGTAGGAACAATAATACCATAGCAATTATCCATACTTCTGATCATAACCTCGCAATTTTTTTAATCAATTTTTTGTTGGGCCCGTGACCATTATAAATTGACAAGCAAAATAGGTCTGACAAAATGGCCCCAATAAGAAATAAAATGCAACAAAATATTTCATCCAGCCCAGAAAGTAACCCTATAAACTTCCGCCTCATTCTCACTTTCCTTTGTTATCCTTGTCGTCCATATGCTCATATTCGGCGATGGTTAGTACCTCCAACTTCGTCGTCTTCTCCTATGGGTTTGGTTCCTTCTTACTCCACCCTTCCTCCACTTTCTGTCGCTTAGCATTCACTAATAAAAGGTAACTCTTCTTAATTCCTTTGTTTTGCCTCTTAATCCATTTCTTGATATTTAATCTATGATTACCTTTGTTTGTGAAGTGAAGTCCACTAGTGTGTGAAAATATTGGAGGTAGCTATCCGGAGTGTGCAATAGAACACAGGTCTCTCTCCTTCTTTGGGTTGCACCACCCCTTTAGATCTGACCCTAATTTGAATTTATTTTCTTTCTATCCTTTGAAATGTTCGAGTGAATTATTTGTGCGTAACACTCTTTTACTTTGGGTTTAGAGCGGACCTTCAATGCTCTCTTGTTAAAGATAGTGTATGTACCCTATGTTTGGTGAAAATTTTTTGCATGCAATGTAGATTACTAAGAGCTTTGATAAAGTAGGTGTAGTCCATCATATATGGGAGTTCTCTATGTAATTATTTATGGTGCACCCCTTCCCTTCCGATAAGAACCTGGATTTGTGATTTCGTCACGTGTAGGTTTTACTGGCTTCTATTCTATGTCTGTTGTTGAATTATTGTCCTTTGAGATTGAGGTGAATCAAGTTTCATAACCATGTTCTTTAAACTATTCATAGCACTAAACCTTAAGGCCACTTTTATTGCTCTTGCCTCCACTTCTATATTCATTGCAATACCAAGTTCACCTGGTTGCGCATAGATAAGGTCTCTAGTTTTGTTTCTTATGCAGAAAACATATGCACTCTTCCCTCGAATTCCTTTACCGCACCATCTATATTACATTTTTATTGATCTTTCTTTGGTACCTTGCATTGTATAATCTAGTAGTAAATTCTTGACTTATAAGCTTCTATTATTTTCACTATTTCGGGCCAAACTTTTCCAGTTATTTGAATTTGAATAGTTAACTATCACCAGCAATTAAATGCTCATTTCCGTTTGTTGTATTAACTCTTCAAAGGTTAGACTAACCTCCATGCTAAATGGCTTTTCTTCACAAATTTCAACATAAATGAGACACATAACTCTAAAAATCATGTTGAATTATGTAGGAGATTTCAAATTACAACTAGCTCTTGATCATCTGCATCAAAACTTTTGCATTTGTTTTCCAGACCTACATCAGAAGGGACAAACACTTCTAACGCTTTTGCGATAATGTTAGATGTTTAGAAAAAAAGATTTGACTTTCCACATTTGTTGTGTCTCATAACACCAAATATCGAGATAATGTAATCGCATTATCATTAAAGTGTCTATGTGTAATCCTCACTCACGCCCTCCATAAAAGAAATTAATCTTAAAAGGCAGTTTCTCTATCCAAAATCACCATAGGTTTCCTCCTTCTCCTTTTCTTCTATTTAATCCAAGGATTTACTGAAAAAGAACCACTTTAAGTTGCCCCATCCACACGATGTATCCTAATAAGTATTCATTAGCCGAAGAGATAGACCTCACATGTGATCATTCATTTCTTAGAATATTACGGTAGGAATGTACCTTCTACCCACTGATTTCATAAACAATATTGTCCATCACGCTCCTCTCCCCCGTTTATTTTTTCCACGTAGTAGGATTTAGAGCCTTGTTTTCCAGTCATCTGCGCACATGAGATGTTCTCATGCTTTGTGCCATTATTGGATTTTTGCTATTTTTACAACGTGAGTTTTCACATAAATTTACTCCACAAAGATATATTAGTGGATTTCTTAGTATCCGTCATAATTTAGCAGATTAGAGCATCTGTAAATTCATGCACGATCTAAAAAAAACATCCTCCCTTGATTCTGTAAGGCACATTGTTTTCACAAACAATTTAGTGTTTCCCTTTTTACTCCTCCTATGTGACCCCAAAAACACACCATAATCTTATGAATATGATTGATATGCCCTTAGGAGGATCATGCAAAATAGATAAATACGCCATGGATTGTAAAAACCATGAGCTATTAAAATACTTTTCTATAAGTCAAAACGACGATTTTTCCACCCATCACTCTTTTGGAACTTTCTTATCAACTCTTCAAAATATGACTTCTTAGGCCTCACATTAAAAATGGGCATCCAGATACATATAAAATACGACACCGTTGTAATACTCAAAAATAATTCTTTTAAGCCCCTGAAGAGATAAGGAACTTTTCATGCGAATATATAAATTTTGTTTCAGGTTTGAGATAATCTTGACCAGATTCATATCTCCGCAGAATCTTCATATTTTTATCATGGACTCTCCCAATGGTTATATGCCATGAACAAAACTGATTGCATTCATCTGCCTAAGAAAAATCGATTAAATCCTACTGTTTTTTAGTCATTCTAAATCTCTTGAATTTTGAATACTCCTTTTACCTATTGACCTTTGGGTACTACCTCCGTTGCTCTGATGAACAAAGTGGGGGAGAGAGGATCACCTTTAACTTCAAGCCCAAGAAGGATTGAAAAACCAACAGAAAAGACTTAATTACACGAGTAACATATTAGATATTCATCTTCAACCAAATAAAAATCCTCTTATTAAAACCACAAACTCTTCTAATAACTTGAACAACAAATATCGCTGACACCCTATTATACACTTCGGGCATGTCCAACTTCCATACAACACTTGTATTCATCATGTGGTTAGTCATTCTTATATTTTGCCCTTTGTAAACCATGTTTTTCAATAATACTTTTTCCTTTCATAAATCCTCATGATTCTTAGCGATATTATCAGGCAGAGCCTAACTTATTCGTTCATTCGTCATTGACCTTGAAAATCTTTATTAGGACAAAAGTCTCAAGCTTGATGGAGGTCGTTCAATCTAAAAATTTGTTCGAACCTTCTCTAGATTTAGAACACATTAGTGTGATGAGAAATAGATTGGTATTTCACCACACCAGAAGAAAAATAATCATCACCATCAACGATATATCTTCGTTATAATCTCGCTGAAAGTTTGTTGAAAAAGATCTTCTGAAATCAATTACGGCCCACATGTGTTCTCTTTGTTCAAAGAACACTGCTCCTAATTCTTCCTCTGTAGGCTATCTTGCCTCCAATTTTATTTCGTATTTGTACTTCTTTCAGCATTGCTGTCCTCATTATCATGACCTCCTCTTAATTTTTCACTCAAACATTAACACTCCTCTCCTTTGTTTTGAATATACCATATCGTATCCTCCACTCTAAAGAAATTTTAAATAATCTGGTTTCCTCATGACTTTCACGTAAGAATGAAAAGCTCGCTGTTACTTCTATGTCTTTCTTTGAACCATGTATCTCACCTTTTTTTTTTTTAATAGAATCTCTTCTAGATAAGTATATGTTGTCTTTAGAGCATATTCTACTGTAGATGAAATCCTCTTTATTTACCATTGAAGAGTTTATAGCAATATCCTTAAAAGTGACTATCTACAAAAGATATTCCATATGTTTTTTTACTCCACTGCATCTCACATGTAGACATACTGTTTCTGATAATATCAACCTTCAAAAAGCTTTTTGCTCCAACTGTCATCTATTTTCATCATTCTGATCAAATGCTTGATTGCATTCACTTCGTAGCTCCAAGTCCTGAAAATTCACCAGTTAGTTAGTTTAGGTTATGAATAATACTAAAGACACTTAAAACTCAAGGAAAAAAGAAAAAAGGTAATTCAGATATTGGGTAATTGTCAAACTACACTTATGGTGAGGAGTATGACTTGAGGGGAAAGAAAAGAAAAGCTTCACATCAAGGTTTCTCTAGAAGCTCCTCCCCCAATCCAGACGATAGGGGGTTGTTCAAGAGCTCTTTCCAATTCAAGAAGTCATTTGTTGATTCCATCCCTCAATACAAAAACACGAGATAGGGAACCATTTTTTTTTCACAGCACACAAAGAACAAGAAGAGCACTAGAATTTCGAAACGGGTTTTTACATCTCAAAAAACCAAAAGAGATACCAAGAATAAAGGGAAAAATTGTTAAGTGCAGATAGAACTAAAAGGTGAATAGATCATTAGTTTCTTAAAGAAGGAAAAACGCAAGAGAGAAAGAACAAAAGTGGGTTCGATGAAAAATGAGCGCATTACATCAAAAGAAACACCATAGTCAATGAGTGAGTAGGACTATTTGAACATAGGTGCAATTTGCCTATGGTCTATGCAACCCCCCGTCTATATTTTCATATAACCCTTCATTTCCTCCATCTCTCTTAATTGTCTCTGTAAGCTACTATCTGGAGTACCTTTTCAGTTTTCTTACACTTCACTTGTGTCCTCTGCCTCTCTTAGTGATTTCTTTTGGTTTTTGAGAACTAAAAACTGGTTTCAAATTGCGGTGTGATCTCTGTTCTTTCGTATGTTGTGGAAAAAGGAAATGGTTTCCTGACACGTGCTTTTGGTTCTAAAGTACAAATGACACAAAAGAACTTCTTTAAAGTTGAAAATAGATTTAAGAATCCCCCCCATCTACTAAGGGGGGAAGGGAAAAAATCTTCTGGAGAAACTTCGCGTAACGTGAGTTTGAAAAATTACCAACATATGAATTACCTTTTTTCTTGAGTTTTAAAGTGTCTTTGAGTATATTTTTAACCCTGAAACTATTAAAAGTTGGTGGATTTCAAGAACTTGGAGCTAAAGAATCGAGCGATCAAGTATTTGATCAAGAATGATGTAAAAAAGATGAAGTTGGAGCAAAAGAACAATAACAGTAAAGATTGAGAAGTCACAAAAAACATGTCCAAGTTTAGTTTCCATGGAGTAGTTTATGAGGGTAGAAGAGCTTGAATTTAGCTAAGCAATACACAATTAAATAAGTCAAAGGGTAAAGAAGAAATTGAATTTGGGCTCCTTCTTGCGGACCTGTTTTGTAGGTCTGTTGGGCTTTTAGCCTCTTTTTTTTTTGGAAAAATTTCCATAAACGACTATAGTATGACACTTAATGGGCTTCCCTTTTTGTTCCACTTAACTAGTGTGCCGATGTATTCAACATAACTTATTTTTTTTGGAAAAAAATTTCATAAATAATATAGTATGAAAATTAATGGGATTCCTAACTAGGTTACCTATTTATTGTGCCAAATAAACAGTAGTTTATATGAATTTTTTTTTCGCGACCAGGGTTCCTGTTTCCAATCTGTATGTTTGAATTTGACAGTTTTATCTGCATTTTTTGTAACCTTTTTTTCGCACGGCTGTATATCATGGTTATATTAAGTGTATACATGCTGCATATCAGCCCCCTTTTCAGATTTTCGAGACTATATTTCAGCTTTTGAAATTGATCATCAATGATGAAGGTCGACTTGAAAAAATGAAAAGGACAAAGGGGAGTCCAATGGACTCAACCAAGGGAATTATGCAAGAAAACAAAGAAAAATATAAAATTAGCGATTTGAGGATAAGAATATAAAGTCGTCCTCTATCGATTAGTTGTTGACAAGGAACTAGTAGTTCAACCAGAGAACTAAAGCTATTAGTAAACCTCAAACAAATAGATGTCTTTGAAGAAAAATAACAAGAAACAATGAACTAACTAGCATTAACAAGCCAACACTCTAAAAACTTGGCAGTGGAAGAAAAGTTGCCTATGGACAGGCAAAGAACCAACTGTTGGAAAAAATGTATGCATACGGAAGCAATATAATTATCTTACTACTACATGAATAATAGACAACCAATACTGTTTATGCTAAAACATATATCATGCTAGGACACATAAACATAATGGAAAAGTTAATTCAAGAATACTCTTGAAGCGCAGTTGAAGCGGATTACCCTCAATCGATATCTCCAAAATAGGACAGACCTTCACGTCGAATCTACAAGAGAGGCCATTTTCAAGCTCCTTTACCCTCATAAACGGATCACAAAACTAAACTTGCGGCATATTTTGTGATAATCTTCATCTTTATGTATATTCTTTTTCTTTAATTTTATCTTTTTTTCATATTTTTTATTCAAATACTGATTGCTTGACTTTCTTAAGAACAAGGGCATGAAATTCACCAATCTTAAGTTCATTTGTTATTAAAATTATATTCAAAGCACTAAAACTCAAAAAAGGGCAATTCAATGCGGTAGTTTGTCAACTTACGTTCTTATACAAGGCTTAGGATTAAGGTTTTTTTGGGAAAAGAGAGAGTAGACTCTCACATAAGTTTCTCCAGCAGTTCTCTTTAGAGAAACGGAGTTTTATTGTTGTTGTTGGAAAGCAAACTATGGGACATACTTGCAAGAAGAAGTTTTGTGTTGCATTCCACTGGGAAATAGAATCACATAGTAGGGAAACCATTTCCTTTTTTCATTAGAAGAAAAGAAACACAAGAGCATCCACAATTTGAAACTGAGTTTTAAGTCTCAAAAACCCAAAAGAAATCACGAGAGAGCAAGGAAAAAATAGAAGTGTAGAAGACCTAAAATATTAAAATCATTATAGTAGTTTACAAAGACCAAGTAAGGGAGAGACAGAGAGGAAAAGGAGGAGGGTCATAACACCAAAATAGAGTGCAAGGCACACCATAGACAGCGCAATCGGTCAAATCAGTCCTAACTCTTATACTACTGAATGATGGAACATCTTATCTTATTCATACAACAGTAAAATCGTGCGCCACAATTTTGTAAGGGTCTGTTATCTAATATTCAATGTATCTTTCGATTTTGATGATATAGGACTCTTATCTTGATTTGGAGTGTACCAAAGGCCCTTACACAGAAATATTTTGTTCAATTTCACGGTAACTTTAAATTTTAAAAATATATAAAATATTAAACAACTATAATTTTAAAAAAAGACAAAAAATATTGAAATGAACTATAACAATAATGAGTTTCAATTAAAGATCTTGTGACGAGATTATAGGAAATCTCTTCTATGATTATGCAATTGAAGATTAAAGCCTAAAGTTAGTACAGCTATCTGTTATGGGTGTATCGAATGCATTTATATATATTTTAAGAAAAAAAAATCATTTTCACATGGTATCAAAGCGGTTAAACACATTTTAATAATCAGGCCTTCTTTATGCTGGAATAGAAAAAGGAATTAAAAAAGACCAGAGATTAAAAGTTAGGAGGATTGGGTCCTTCCAACAAATAATTTTCAATGAGAGAATTAATCCTTCGTGAACTTAACACTAAGATATCTTAAATACGAGTTTTTCAAGTTGAGCGGGGAGGGGGATTACATCGGGCCTGGTGGGAAAGCGATACTACCACAGCATCCCCAAAAGCCGCCCCTTGGCGGCGGGGAAGCTCACCGACCCGGCGGGGTGGTCGGCTCGTGCCACGTGCGGCCGCAAAATAAAAGTAGGAAAGAGTCCGGGGGGGCGGGCCGCTACTGGGGGAGGGGACCAAAGCCGGGTGGGAAGGGGGTGGTGGGGGTCGGGGTGTGGGGGCGGCTGGCGGGGGGGTGTGGGGGGCACGGGGGGGCGGGGGTTAATGGGTTGTGTGTAGGCCGGGCGAGGTTTGATGTGGGGGAAAAAAATAATTGTTATTGAACACAAAAAAGTAATTTTAAAAATTTTTTTTTTTTTTTTATTTTAATTGTTTAATTTTTTTTAAAACTTACAATATTTTGTTATTGAAGAAAAATCTGAAATTAGTTGGATACACAATCCTCGGAACATGCAAACACAATCTGTCGTCTTAATTTTTCTCCTTTTTTGAACTAATCATGATTGGCGGTACTTAACTAAAAGAATTGGGCCCATTATCCCATATCCCTTAGCCCACATTATTTTAGTAACTTCACCCCAAAAATTATTTTAGTTAAACTCATGATTTAGAGCTTCATTTCTATCGGGTTAAACTACGGCATGTAGATGCTTCTATGATTCGTAACTCGGTCCGTAGGAATTGCACCCAAAAATGACTTCCAAGACTTCTTTTTTTTCCATGAGTGAATGGTACGGGTCATACTTTCATATATGACCTCTAGATGAGGTTTGTAGTTCATTGACTTTGAAACATGTATTATGGTAGTGTTTGATAAAACGGTCATAACCTATACTCCGAACACTAAATAAGGCAAATTTGGTGGAATTGGAAAAAAAATCATAATACTTTAATTGATAGGTTATGAGATACCTGATAAATTATATGTAGAGAGATATGATCACTTGAAGTTCACTCTTGCATGAACTAATGAAAAAAACATAGCAGGTAGGAAGATTTGAACTCGACTAAGTACTAGAGATAAATTATGACCCAAAACCACTTGAATACACTTTTACACCACATAGAAATGAACTTTAACACAAATAAATAGGAACATCACTCGGTGCAGCTTATATCGAAAGAGTCCAAATTCACAAGATAGGAAGTTTCAAGATGTTACAATTTCCCCATGAGATCATTTGTCCTGAAAGCGCATTCAAAGATAGAATAAACAGCATATTTTGCTTAAACATTTTGATGAAACTCTTTTATATGCGCAGGGGACTAATCATAGGTAAAATTTTACAAATATTATTGTCCGGAGACACACCAAGATTTTTTATCTAACTATTTCATACAAAGAAATCTTAACTTACTCAATTCACATGTTAATTCTAGCTTTGATGCTCTTTCAAGGACAAATGATCTCATGGGGAAAAATTGTAACATCTTGAAACTCTATTTTTGAATTTGAATCTTCCTATATAAGCTTGAACCGAGTGATTTCCTATTTACTTATGTGTTAAGGTTCATTTCTATGTGTGGGAAGTGTATTCGAAGTGGTTTTGGGTAATAATAGATCTAGAGTACTTAGTCGGAGTTCAAAAATCTTCATACATGCTATGTTTTTTTCATTAGTTCATGCAAGAGTGAACTTCAATTATCATCAGATCTCTAAATATAATTATCAGGTATCTCATGAACCTATCAATTAAAGTATTATGATTTTTTTTCCAACGCCACCGAATTTTCTTATTTAGTGTTCGGGAGGATAGGTTATAACGTTTTATCAAAGACACCACAATACATGTTTCAAAAGTCAATGACCTATGGACCTCATATGACAGGTCATAAATGAAAGTATGATCCGTATACCATTCATCTCATGAAAAAGTCTTGAAGTCATTTTGGGTTGCAATCGGCGTGACTCCCCGTTACGAATCATTAGAAGCATTCTAATGCCGTAGTTTAAAAGTCCATTAGAATGAATCTCTAATCAAAATTTCAGTTTGTCTTCCACGGATAAGATCTATAGTACACCAAACCAAAGCCCGTAGAAGGCATTGTAAAAGGTTTTCGACAATTTTTATTTGGGATTTTTTATTTTAAATCGTTCCCACTTTTTCTATCTACAAGGCCATTACCATTTCACTATATTTAAAAAGGGATTTTCACGCTCAAGATCAATTCCCTCACTCCAACTCTCTCAAACTTAGAAATACAATAAGCAAGATAGAAACTAGAGTTTCAATTCTTTCAAGCAAGTATTTTTTTTTTCAAATCTCAGTCTCTCAAGTATGTGACACTTTAGTGAGTGTATCACTTCACTCTCATGCCTAAAGTATTTTGATCTTCAAGAATATCACTATACATCTATAATCAAAGTTAGGTTTTTTTTTATGAAATTATGTTCTTTCCTAAATAAGCTATGCTTTCATTGTTTAACTTTAATTTTGAAACCTTTTGTACTGATTAGTATGACTCTATGGTCATTAAAAAACCCTGTGAATTCTAAAACCTGAAAAAACACAACCTGAAACGAATATAAAAACCTGTAACATACAAGTTATTTCAAAATATTGACTTTTGATCTAACATTATTTATGATTCAAAAATGTGAAAGAGGTTTATATACCTGATGAGCATTTTTATAAATATATGTTATTTTGTCTGGACTTTTAGTACCGAGGAGGATAGGGTTTAGCAAATTCAAGTCCTCATTAACTTAGCGCCACATAGAATTAAGTTTCTCTGCTTATTTGTTGACCGGCTGGCCCTTAGTGGCTAAATTAGTCGATCCAAATATGATAAGATATGGTTCACACTCTATCAAGGTATATGTCATCCCATCTCAACTTGGAATATAAGATTGGCATTGTAAGATCAAATGACGTTGTCAATTCTAAGGAAACTCCTTAGTTTATGCATTTTAGATATGTTTTGGGCATTATATGGAGTTCTTCTAAATATGCTAGTTGTATGTACAATTATGCAAGTTATGTACTAGTACATTCACATATTAACATATATATTTCTGTGGATAAATTTTTCTGATGCAAATTCCAACATTAGCACTCAAAATTCGTGGTTAGGCGTGATTTTGGCATCTTAGTGAGGTTGAGCTCTCCTGGATACATTTTGTGTTGTAACACACCGTCTCTGTAGTTAGGGATTTGATTCATTCACTATTTATTTTTTTAATTTTCTTTTTCAACATTTTGTATGGTGCGGTGGGGTTGATGCACCGACCATATATAAGCTAAGGTTGCACCAATAATAATAGAAATTTAACTAATATAGATGGTTTTCCCTCTCAAGAAGTTTACCTTGTAGGCCCAAAACACTAATCTACATTATCTCTAAATATAGTTAATCTTGATACAACATCTTGAAACATTTTCCAATAAAGGGATGGGTGGTAGGAATACATTTTTGTTTCCCACTCGATGTTAATATGTGATTGTGGTATTAAAAGTTCCGATTAAGTCCGATTCATGTTGTCATTCTTCATTTTCAGAATTGATATATGAGTCTTCTAAATAAAGATAGAAAAATCTTATTTATTTCAACATTAACCTTTATAGTGATAGTGTAGATGACTATTCACATTATTTGAACATCATAGTTGAAGACCATCCAAAATTTTCCAATTCCATTTATGCTACTACACAAATAAATAATCAATCATAGTAATCTCAATTTTTGCTTAATTAATTGCACATTGAAACTACTAGTTTGTTGTTGCTTTAATTAATTGGCAACATAGGCAAATAAAAAGACCGTATATATTTTGTATTTGTACCAGCGTAGTACTTAAGCCTATCTGCGATGAAGTGGCAATTTTTTAGCTATCTACTCAACCTGTACCACTTCTTTTTTTACAGGATTCTTTGTGATTGAAAATGATTCTTTTAATTTAAGTTGTTTATTTTTGCTCGCTGAGTACCGTATTTTACTCCTTTATATGAGAAAAAGATAAGGAGTTGTACTTACACATATTTTTTTTTATTCTTTAAATGAACAGGGGGGGGTGTGAAACACGAAAATAGGTGATGAAAGGTGAGAGGACTCAGCAAATATGTTATTTTAGAGGTGAGATCAAATTCTCATATCACAAATCAGTTTATTCACTTTTTTCTGTAAATAATAGTGTTATCTAAAAATTACCACAGTAAAAAATAATACTTACCTGTCTTTAGCCCAAAATATTTTAAATAACACAACGGCTCAACCCAACTCAATCCGTTATAGCCATTGACAGTTCGTTATATGGGGCCAGATAAAGTGACATGCCGGTCACCGTGTGCTCTATGTCAAACGTAATGGGGTTTTAGAAACACGTGGGCAATCAAGACGACGGATGTTCCATGATTTGGTTTTTTATTCAAGTGTATCGATATTTTGTTTTAATATATCTTATTATTATTTTTTATTTTGTGTGTTGGGGTCCGGCCACTCGGAGCCTGCAAAAGTGGGACAGTTGGAGGCTTCTTCATTGTAAGGCTCATGAAAAAGGAGTTTTTCTTTTTCTTTTTTTTGTTTGG
Source organism: Solanum habrochaites (assembly GCA_027704765.1). Taxonomy (NCBI): domain Eukaryota; kingdom Viridiplantae; phylum Streptophyta; class Magnoliopsida; order Solanales; family Solanaceae; genus Solanum; species Solanum habrochaites. The sequence goes on along the minus strand of JAKWJA010002497.1, from coordinate 4,971,184 downwards.
TTTTTTTGTTGAAAATATTTTACGTGGTAGGACTTTCGGGAACAAACCAGCCTATGGCGGCAAGGTCAATTTTGATATTAATTTCATGGAGTGGAGGTGATGTCGTAAATTCTAAAAAGTAGAGTGGATCATATTAATTATATGTTCATTGTTTTTTTTAGATAATTATTATTATTTTTAGTTTAGAGACAAACGCTAAGTATTTTTTTTTTGACACTATTGTACTTCAATCTCTAAATTATCCTCAGTTATATTTTTCGGTACCAAATGTCCGCGTCCTATCGTGCAATAATTAGATTGTTATAGTCCTCTGGCCTAAGAAGAACTGAACCTGTGCGATTTTACGACCTATCCAAATTGTTATTATAATTGTTAACCCACAAATTAAAAAATTTGACCTAATGAGATTAATTAAATATGGCATCCAAGCAAAAGACACTTGTAACTGAAAAAAATAGGATCTCGCAGGTCCATGGATTGAGAATCCCCTTTTAAGTTCCACATATACATTCACAAGAGTCTCTATTGTGTTCCTTTGTTAATGGTGCTGAAAAGATTTAGTGGATCTTAGTGAACATTGAAAGTTTGTTGGAGCTGACAAAGTGCATTCAATTGAATGTTGGAACTCACCATTGTGTTCAACTCAGATTGATATTCTTGGAAGGCTACTCACCTGGAAACCCTTCTTTATGCATAACCCAGGGGTATTGAATTTATCTAAAAGCATCTAGAAAGTTCTTATCAAAGATCAGGAGAGTCTCGAATGCTTCACATTGAGTGTATATAAGATATAGAATGTTGAAGAGTCTTAAATCATCACTGTTTTCAGATAGTGTCACTAATATGTGGCCTCGAGATAGTGGATAAGAATCTTTAAAAGTGTAGTAGATCAATGGAATCAGCCAGGTAAGTTATACCCACAATCTATCTCATCAGGATTCCCCCAAAAGTTTATGTTTCTAACTTATTTATTTGAAAATAATTATTATTCCTATCACTCCACTTGTCCAAAATTGCAGTGCACAAAGTTGGCCAACGCCCATTAGTACCAATCTTCTCTTTATCTCTTCTCTCTTAAATCACAAATCTGAGACTTCTGGAATCTTCGAGGTGGAAGAATGAGTACTCGGTTTAAATCCTTGGGTCTTGTGAGTTGTCATTAGGTTCTCCCTCGATGAAACCATGACACAGGAGGCATGAATGTATATTATAATTTGTGGGATTCTCAAATAACTTGCAATTCTAGTTGGAACTCTACCAATTTGTTGCAACTCCAAATAGTATTCTATGGGAGGAGGCTACTCCAACCATAAAGCCTATTTTATCCTATGATAAAGAGTATTAATTCTCTTTAAAAACAGATCTGAGAATTTCATAAGCTCGGATCAAGGATCTCCGAATACTGCTCCGCAAATTGATGATTTAGGTCGTAAAGAGAGGTGGCAAATCTAATTCATCCTAATATTCGAGAAATATTCAACTACAGGCTTCGAATCATGATAAATATTATGGAGTAGAATCAATGGGAGTCAACAAATTGTGTACCCAAGACGCAGCAGGCCCAACCCACCAACCCCCCACGCACCGACCGGCGTCAACATCTTGAGTCAATAAGTTACGTTTGTTTATAACTTAGTTTTAGTATGAAGGGTCATTATTTTCTTGTCACTGAACTGGTACTTAAATTTGTTTGTAAAAATTCGCATACCAAACCTAGTGTGACCAAATCTCCACGTTCATCTCTTTTCTTTTAAAAATTCGAAAAAATCTGAAGCGCATAGGTGAAGAATAAGAGTACTTCAAGAAGCCGTCTCTTTGGGCTTTCATGCGAGTCTACACAAGAAACTAGATCAACGCATGAAGCAGGGGCATTTGTAAGACATGTGAAATTTTTATAGTGAAACTCTGAAGTGCAATTCAATTCTAGGTTTGACTCTAGACTAGGCTAGACCAATTGTGTTCAATGGTTCAAATTAAAATTAGATAGATCTTTGAGCTACCAACCCTCAACCCCTAGTTTATATATGCCTATATCGAAGGGTACAAATTCCCTTAAAAGGGGGCCTGCTTCAGAAATGTTCCATAAAGAGATCAAAGATCTTCGAAATACGTCCACAATTGATGGAATATTATTTTCATTCATATATAGGAGGTCAAATATCTAAATCATCCTATTCGAGCAATATGCCCCTTAATAACCTGTGAAGAATCATGGATAATCTTAGAATGTGAGAATCAAGGATCAACAGTAATTGTACCACCCGCAATCTATTTGACAGTAAGTTTACATTTCTAATTTTCTACTTATTTTTATTGTGATTACGTTAGGCTTTTCTGTCACTGGGTTAAGATTTGGTGTATCAAAACATTGGCACCCGCAGGTGGACTAAATCCTTCCTTTATCTCTTCTTCGGTCTCTTAAACAAATTTTAAAATCTGGAGAGCTTTCAAAAAGGTAGATATAAGTACTCCAGCCTTGTGATTTTTTGAGTTTTCAGGTTTCATCAGGGTTATATACACTCTGCAAAGCCTTGAAGGGTTAGGGGGGAATTTGTAGACACTGAAATTTTGTGGGGAGCTGCTACAAGATGGCGGCGTATCAGTTCTATTGGAACTCTAAAGACTACCAATTACGTGTTCAAGGGGCTCAAAGTTAGGAGGTTCTATAAAGACTACGCAACAAAACCCTGAGTATGATAGACCTGATAGTAAAGGGCATTAAATTCTCTTAAAGCATCTCAGAAATTTATAAAGATATCAAGATCTCGAGATACGTCCCACAATTGATGAATTATCATATAGATAGTTCAAATCTAAAGCATGCCTAGTCGAGAAAGGTGAAGTGGTCACTGAAACCGGACCTCGAGTGTATGGATAAACCTTAGGAGAATACAATCCGGGGAATAATAGACATTGGGTACCCGACAATCTAGTCTTGATCAATACTTACATTCTACGTACTTATTGTGACTGCAATTGTTATTTATTTTTTGTCGGTTTAATATTTGTTTGTACACATTGGCAACGCGCCAGTTGGACAAAAAATATGGCCTTTCATCATTCCATTCTCTTCTTCATACCGTCAAAATAAGCACATAGGTGGAAGAATAAGTACTCAGGGGGTCAAGGCGCTCGTGCTTTGAGTTTCAAGTCTACAACTGGTTCCTCAAACCCTTTGAAGAAGGGGGGATATTTTGGTGACTTTGGAGAGTGGTTGTGGGACTGCTAGGAGATGCGTAAAAGTTCCCAGTGGGACTCTAGCCATTTTATGTTGATTCAGATTGAGGGATTTCTTGGAGGTTACTCAATAACCCTAAACCCCTAGTTTATTCTATATAAAGGGTACTAAATTCGGCGCATAAAGGCATCTTCTCAGAAATTCCACAAACGAACAAGATCTCGAATACCTGCTCCGCAATGATAGATTATTCCATATGAGAGCCGGTTCAAATATGGAAATGCATCCTACTGGGTCAAGAATATGCCACTAACTACCGCACTACCGGTCGAATCATGGATAAATCTTAGAGATTAGAGCATCAATGGGATCAACATATTGTAACCCCGGCCATCTATTTTGATCTCTTACTTATTTTAATTGTGAAATGTTTAATTTAATTTTAGAGGGGGGGGGGGGGGGGAGTTCATTTACTTTCTTATGGTGATGTGTCACGATAAAATTTGGTGTTTACAAATTTAGACTTTGTTAGACAGTGAAAATTCGCATCGAGAAATAATAATCACGAACGAAAATTATAGCAACAATAGGGGGTGCAACAAAGTCGATTTAGTATTTTAAGTGCAGTGTTAAATCGGTCTATGATTCTTCTGAATTCGTGTTTTAAAATATATTCAGAGGCTTTAAAGCTTGAATGCTTGGACTTGGGGATGTATGCTATGATCGTGACCTTTGAGACTTGGACTTGGACTGTGGATCTCAATCTCTATCTTGAATCTTGATCTAGGTTCGGGGAGGCTGGACTCGGGACATTGGATTGATTCTTGATCTTGGACTGTCTTTATACTTGAATCTGGACTTTGGACTTGATTGACATTAATCTTGGGACTTAACTTGATCTTGACTGTCTTTGGATTCCAAGGCTTCGAGCTTGATCTGTCCGGAGGTCTTGATCTTGAATCCAGACGATCTTGATCTTTACGTGCACTTTTATCTTGATCTGAATTAAACTTGAACTTTATCCTGGCTCTTGTGAATTCGGTAGTTGAATCCAAAGTCGTTCGAGCTTGATCTAAACTCCATTGTGTGTTTGATCTTATCGTTCTTGAATGCGGTATTTTGGGAAGTCTTGAACTCGTTGAACTTGTGATAGAAACCTTTCAGACTTTTGATCCAGGAGCTTGTCCTTCTAACTTCTTGTTAAAATGTTGGTTCTATTTTTCTGAATTATAGATCGCCTATTGTACAGTTTTGGGTAGAATAGAGTAGTGGCGATTGAAATAAGAGCGTCCCTTCGTCCAATCCGAATTGTAATTGACATGTCATATTTGACTTTAATGTAGCGGGAGTTATGGATTCAGATTTCTGTTGAATTTAAATAACTAATCAATGATAATTAATTCATAAGTAATTTGCTGGACTATTATATTCATTAATTTAACATAATCCGAACAACTTTATAATTTATATTATAACTTTTAAGTGCTACACTTACTTTGATTAATGATAATCATATAAGAATTAGGATCAAAACTGAATTTACTAAACAACAAGCTCAACTAACAACCTGCTCCACCTTCTTCTTTTGTGGCCGTGCCCCGCTTCTCGCGCTTCATACTCTTGACCGGTGTTTTAGCGGTTCTCGGGCCTATTGGTGGTAACTCTTCCCTAATATTTGGGGTTCGTTGTTTTATGGCGGGGCCTTACATATCACTGTCCGGCGCCCTTTAAGATATAAGATAATGGCATCTCTGTCCCTCAAAGTGTAATTAGAGGGTAATTTCGGGATACCGACTTAATGAAGTATGAGCGGTATATTGTAGCATTTTTTCCGCTTAATCTACATTCGCGTAAATCTTTTTAGAACCATACTTTGGTATAACTTACTAAACTTTTGTATACTTCATAAGAGACAATAAGTTGTAAGTATACTTTAAAATCATAAAGTATAATTCAATAAAGAAAATATAATCCAAAACAACACCGAAAAGAAGAAAATCGAGCTTACTGAATGTACATGTGTCCTTACAAAAATTGTTTATATTTCCACCTCATATTCCTAGGTTAATGGAAGTATGCCTCGGCAAGATAGAATCATTTAAGCTCACCACTCACGCAAGTGTGTTGCGTACCTAACTATGTGTCATCAAACCAACCGTCCAGTACAATACTTTAAAATTCATTTGTGCGAAGAAGAAGTTCATCAAATTCGTTATGAATAATGAGAGAAAGACTCTTTATGTATAAACACAAAGGGTATTATGTATCCGGCAAATCATTTGGAAAGAAGTTAATCATCCTTCACAAAGTCATAACCTTTCAAAAAAAGTCACAACCGTTTGTAAAAGTCATAACCTTTGGAAGAAATCCGCGAAACTTTAGAAAAGCACAGAACCGTCAAAATTTTCAATAAAGTTACCACCGGTTCCGGTTTTTTTTTCAATTCATATTTTTCAAACCTAACCCTGTCTCTCCCGCCAAAATGGATAAGGTGCTCTAAAAAATGATACATATTTATTATGATACAATAAGACGGTTAAAAGAAATCACATACATAATTGATACTTTAATGTTTTCGATATGTCCTTCAAAACATAATTTTCCTCTCATTTGGAGAGAGAATTTATGTCCAATCATGAATTGTCCTTAAGGCGCATCTGGTGCATTTTTCATACATCAGTGGATTGGCTTCTTGGTTTATTTCCATAATTACAACGGTGACCAATTATAAAATTTTGTTAACAATTAAATAACAAGCCATTCTTTTGTACAGTCTTGTCGTGATGTGGGTCAGAGTTCAACTAAGTTTAGACGTATTTTAAAGGGGGGAAATTAGTAATTGCGTCATGCATGTTCATTAAATATTGTAAACCTTCATATGAACTTTGAGTCCTATAAGAAGTGGTTGAGTAGTAACACCCACCCAAACAGTAATATAAGGAGTTTAGAATTTTACAAAATTGAGATAAAATCAATATAATCACATTACAAAATATTTATAAAACGTAATAGTAATTAATAGTATTTCTCTTATATGATGTATCATGATAAGTTTCAAACACTTATGACCGTGATAGCATTTTCAATTGAAGATCAAACCATGATACCTTTTTGTAGCTCATTGCATAACGATACTGCTTTGATATATGAATTATCATATCATGATCCCTTTCCGACACATTGCATAATGATATCTTGTCGATACATAGTTCATGTTGATACACGCTGTATCTAATATATTGAAAGCTTTGAAGAAAAATCACATACCTATGGATACTTTATTGTTTAAAGGTACACTTAGCTTTAATTAAAATCTTTATTCGGTATTCGATATAAAAAAACACACTTATTAAAATCTCTAATTTGAACTTGGAAAAATTAAAAGTAACTCGATAAAGTGAAAGAATTTAAATTGATAGAAAAGACGATAGTGCAAGTGACTTCAGCAAATACAATGTCTCTTATGCCGTAAAATGAAGAATAAGTATATCACTGTAACTTTTTTTTTTTTCTAAAATAATACAAAGCTTTGAGAGTTAGATTTTAACAATAGTAAATTGAAAATTTATTTTTTGTGTCATTATTTCTCTTTTCTCAAAAATAGTTGGTCAGGCCCACCAGTAGCCTTACGGCTGTCAAATGGGGTGGACATAACCCAACTTACCAACCGTTTTTAAAAAAAACAAAAAAACGGTCCCCTAGAGAGTTAAATGGGTTGGGATGGACTGACCCTTTTTAATAAGAAATTACCTAAATTAATTCTTTTAAAAAATAATGAGCCGATTTTAGCATACTTTTTATTTATTTAACCATTTATAGCAATATTTTTATAAATCTGTAATAATGTATTTAAAATGTGAATTATTTCTGCCCTATATTTTAATTATAATTGTTTTTTGCAATCTCTTCTCTTTTTTTGGTCCCCCCTTGTCCCCCCTTGTAGTATAAGTGTATTACAATGTGTGATACATGCATTAATCCCTCATTAAATTTTATTATATGTGAATAATACAATTTTCTTTGTACTATGTATTAAACTTGTATTATAAATGAATTACAAGTGGTCACCTGAAAACAAAATCTTATTGCTAGAATGGTAACTATTTCTCACTATAGATATTTATGTAAAGTTTCCCTTTAATAAAGGGCCACTTAGTAGTGGCCCAAACCCCGCCAATCGGGGCCGAGTTGGGACAAGTTATCCTTTTAATAAGACATGATCAATATTACTAATTAGAAGGAGTATGCTGAAGAGGTATGGCGGGGGAGGATGTTGACGTCTGTGAACACGACATCAATACATACTAATTTTCATTTATTAATCAGAGATTTAGCGAATATTTACATAAATACATTTATGAATCTCACACTTCGATGAATGCTTACTAAAATAAATAATTGTCAATGTTAGATTTAGCGAAAAAATGTTGATCATTCAACTATTCCTCCCACAAAAAACAAGCTAGCAAAAGACTTGCTTTTTTATGTTTTTAACATATTTATTGATAAAAACATTTCAAATATTTATAATCACGTTGTGATATCTGAGGATTGCGGGTTGGGCCTACGAGGCTAGCGGGCGAAGTGAGGCGGGCTAAAAAGCCTCGTTTCTAAATTGGCCAAAACAAATTAGGCCCAACCACACTTAATTCAAAGGTTGGCTTGGCCGGCTCGCGAGAGAACCCATTTGACAAGCTCTACAAGAGCCCATTTACCCTTAGCCCCAGAATATTTACCCTAATTCTTTTATATAAGTACCTCATTTTTTTGAGTTCAAAAATGGAAAAAATTAGAAAGACGGGCAGGAATTGTTTTCATATTTAGGGGTTGAGTATACCAACTATTTTCATATCTGCTTCAGTAACATAAAATATTGTAAGTTTCTTAAACTCGTATTTATAGATATCCTAGATGTTAAGTCAATGAGGATGAAAATTAACTCTGGAAAATTATTGTGTTTAAAAGGCCATAAAATTTTCCTAGGTTTTAAATCCTGATCTTTTTCTAATTCACTTTTTGTTATTCCACATAAAGAAGCCTCAATTATTGAAGAATGTGTTTATGCTCTGATACCATGTTAAAAATAATAGTTTTCTTAGTGTTTTTTTATCAATCAAAATAGAATAATCTCATGCACTTTTTTTAGACGATAATATAGACAAAAAATATAAAATCATAGTAACCTAAGACAACAATAAAAAAATTCTAATGAATTTATTTCTTAATTTTTTGTAGTTGAAAAATAATGTTTTGACATTTTTATGAGGATATTACTTCACTTCTTTTTCTCCCATTAAAATGAGTTTTTAGTTCCAGATAATTAAAATGAGTTTTTAGTTCCAGATAATTAAATTGTAAGAAGAACAAGATAGGTGTGTATTTGGTTAAAAAGTGAAGGTTTTTACCCTCATTTTGACATTGCATTTTAAGTATTTCAAACAAAGTGCGAAAATAATTTATTTTTGCTCTTTGAATTGAATGCTCTATCTCAAGGCATTTTAAAATTAAGAAGTTTAAAAATGTTATAGAACTGCAGTAAAATTTAATCCTACTTATTAAAAATAATACATAAACTTTGTGTTTGTTTGGATAATCAATTTGGGGGGCTTGTGGTTTTTTGCATGGGGCTCGACTATGATCTGTAAATCCATTGGGATGCTTCCGGGGATGAGTGTCTATCTTCGTTCGATGTGTGAAAATCGTAAGATCACACCTCTTGAGTTTATAATAACATAATTTCCCACCCATTCTAATATAGCCACATCAAGAATGCTAAGTCACGCATATTTATCTTGACGTCTGACTAAAAACAGGTCCCAAAATAGTTGGGTTACCAAATATGTAGTGACAACATCAAAATTTCCTCTTTTGTTAATTTAATGACGTAGAGAACTCAGATTTATTTCGATGTATAAATAAAGAATAGTTTGGGGTTGGTGATGCTTAGCTTATGAAATTGATGTAGTAGGCTTGAAATAACACATGTAATTAAGAATTTAAGATTATGAATTTTCATTAATGGTGATGGTACATCTATTATATGTATTTGATTTATAGGTTAGATGATTAATGTTGACTAGGTCATTAGATATATGATATTTATAAGCGTTAGGAAGATAGTGTAATGTGTGTTGACATGATATCCTAGGGTTCCTAATGTGTTATACATTACCATTTAGTATGTTGGAGTATTTAGGTGTGGAGGAGGCTAAGTATAGTATGTCTTATGTGGTGTTCTTAAGAGTTGAGTCAAATATTAGAGATAAATGGTGTTGCATTTTTAGTAGAGCTTTATCCTCCATTAACTCTGGAAAATAGTGATGAGATAGTAAATCATTTCTAATCTAAAATGTTCTTCAGATTTAAACCATTACGACACTCTACTCCTTGTGTCTCACCATCGTTCTCATGACCCATACTCATGTACCTCATATAGATTTCTTCCTATGCTCAAATTCTAAGAATATAAAGAAATAACATCATTTCACAATATCTCCCTTATTTTAGATCCTAATACTTTATTCCTTTAATGACCCTCCCTATTTTGGGATAGTGGTGTTGATAATAGTTGAATGTTGATTATAGATGAGAAGATAGTAATATGCTCTTATTGGTAAGATCAGGGTATGCTTATTTTGTCTAAGGTTATAAAAGTGAAGGGAGATCAAAGATCTATTGTATGAAATAGTTAGATAAAAAGTCTTGGTGTGTCTCTGGATAATAATCTTTGAAAATTTCAGCTTCTAAGGATTTCAGAAAAGCTAGAGACTATTATATAAGTTTGTTACCATAAAGCCCATGAAGTAGTTATAGTGATAGCTTCGAAATATGTTGCTAACAGATAGATGAATGCACCAAGTACTAGTAGCTTCTTGATTCGAAATCAAGATTAGTTGAATGTTATGGTAAGAAAATTTTGTATTCTTAAGATGAAATTTCCTATCATGAAAATGTGGATTAGTTAGTATGTTCATTACAAATGAAACCCCTTGTGACTCCAAATTGTCCTTGAACATGGTGAAAGCATGCAGTTAAACATAGACTTGATTCAAAGTAGACACATGTATCCCTGTATGGGTCATAACTGCGACGGATGATGGGTGTATTCAAGAGAAGTAGCATATTTGAAAATTGTGGGTAAGTTTAAAATCGCTCAAGGCATAGTAGAGTTCTTCCTATATCACACATATGATACCCATTTCTCATGTCAAGTAACATCATGTGTTGTGTTGTCCATGTTCACATTTATATCATTCATACTTTATGAATCTATGTTGGTACATCACTAGAATTATACCTATAATTTAGTCCCTCGAAAAATTATAAGAGTTCCGTCTTAAAATCTTTAAAGGCAAAGGAGGATTAATTTCATGTCGTAGTTTATGCTCTTCAAATCTATGCTAGTTTTTATGCTCTTACCTCATGCTTCTAAATTCCTTATGTTTTATTGCTAGATCCCTATTGTTGGTAAAATTTAGTTTATGCTAATAATAAAGAAAAAATAGACCAAAGAAATCTTAACTTACTCAATTAACATGTTTATTCTAGCTTTGATGTTCATTCAAGGATGAATGATCTCATGAGGAGAAATTCTAACATCTTGCAACTCTCTATTACGTTTTTTTCATTAGTTCATGCAAGAGTCAACTTCAAGTGAGCATATCTCTCTGCATACAATGAATAGATAGCTCATAACCTATCATATTAAAGGATTAAAAAAAAATTCAATGCCACTAAATTTGCCTTATTTAGTGTTCGGAGTAAAAGTTATGACGATTTTATCAATTACTACCACAATAGAGGTTTCAAAGTCAATGACCTACAAACCTCATCTACAGGTCATAGATGAAATTATGACCTATACCATTCACTCATGGAAAAAGAGTTGGAAGTCATTTTTTGGGTGCAATTCCTACAAACCCAGTTACGGATCATAGGAGCTTCTACATGCCGTAGTTTAAGCCCATGGAATGAAGCTCTAAAACTCAAAATTTCAGTTTGCCTTTCACGGATAAGATCTACATTTTGTGATCAAACCACAGCCTGTATAAGGCATTCTGAAAGGTTTTTGACAACTTTTTAATTGTTTTTTTAAAAAATCTTTTCCCCCTTTTTTCTAATTCTAAGCCACTACAATTACACATATCCTAATCGGGGTTTTACGCTCAAGACTCAGTTCCTTCACTTCTACGTCCCTCAAATTTGAAATACAATAAGCAAGATAAAAGCTAGATTTTTAACTCTTCAAGCATGTTCTTCTTTCATATCTTAGTCTCTTAAGTATGTGAGGCTTTAGCGTGACTATCACTTCACTCTTATGGGTAAAGTATTTTGATCTTCAAGGATATTACTATATTTCTAGAATCAACGCTAGGGTTTTCTCATGAAATTATGTTCTTTCCTAAATAAGCTACGCTTTCATTGTTTCACTTTGATTTCGAAACCTTTTGGTACTGATTTAGTATGACTTTTATGGTCATTAAAACCTTGATTTTTTTGCCAGAAGACAACCCTGAAATTCATTACCCTAATACAAGTTATGGTTTTTCAATATATGACTTTGGATCTAACATCATTTATGATTCAGTAATAAGAGGTTATACCTATGAGCATTATATGATTATATGTTATTTTTAGATTGAAGTATGTAGTACTGAGAGGATTGGTTTAGAAAAATTCAAGTCTCAGACCACGGCTCCACCATAGAATTAAGTTTTGCTGGCAATTATTTGTTGCCGTCTGGCTCTGAGGGCCAAAATTAGTCGATCGGGCAACATGATAATGATGGTTACAAACACGTCTATCACAAGGTATATTGTCATCACATCCAACTAGAATATACGTTGGCATCATCATATGCTCCAATAACGTATGTCAATTCTAGAAACACCTTAGTTCTTCATTTTATTCATATGTTTTATGATTGTATGATTTCTTCTAAATATGCTATTTTATATCTACAGTTATACAAGTTTTATTTATCTAGTACATTCAGTGTATTAACACATATATTTCTGTTTCGATGCGATTAATCTTTTTTTACCAGATTCCAGCATTAGCACTCAAATTCGTGGTTAGTACGTAGATTTTGGCATCTTAGTGAGGTTGCAGCTCTTCCAGATACATTTAGGTTAGCCTCTCTCATTTTTAAACTCTCTTGTTTTAGATTGTCGAACTATTTTGCTTGTGTTGTCCTTGGTTTGAGATTACTGAGGGCCATCGACAAACTTATATTTTCATTTTAAAATAGTAGAAATATAGCTTACACAACATTGATTTTTTTAAACGTCTAGTACTCGCTTATGAATTTCATATTTTGCTTAGTTTCTTTATGTTATGCTTTGATATGTATGACAAGGTTATTTGAGATTACTCCATGGTTTTCCAAGTCTATATCTTGAATAGGGTATGACTTTGTGTCTGACAAGTTTTTATCAGAGTGTTGGGTTCATGTGATGTCTGAAAATTCGTATCTAGTAGAATTCTTTTCATGTGTGAAGCACGTCACACTTATAGAGGGGTGGGATGGGGGACCTGATTGTTAAGGAAATTTTTCTCTCATTTTTACTCCTTGATCATGAACCACAGCTGAGCCCTACGAATGTATGCAAATCGGAATTCTCTCCAATTTTTTGGTTAACTATTCCTCATCTTTCGAGCAGATAGAAGTCAAAACTTGATTTTACTGAAAGGATGTTTCAAATAGAACTATAAAGAATAGTTGAAGCGACCGTAGAAGGGCTTATATGGCCCAATAGTAATAACTTTTAGCCCATCAATTCAAAAATGTTATTTTCTTATTTATGTAAATCGTATGTTGATAAAATATGATCTGATCCAAAACTTTGTTACATAGAACATCTATAAAAGGAAAAAGTATGTGTCCTGATTCTTGGACATTATTGACACCCGAAATATCGTATAATTAAGTATGTTATTATTTGTTAGTGGATTGACCAAATATTTGATGTGTGAATTTGTAAGTGTAGTATCCAAAATGCTGGAGATGATGAATTATAAAGGTGTAAAATATAGATGTTATTTATCCATTAAGTTAGAATTGAGGTGATATGTCTTCATGTGTTAAATAAAAAATATAAGTTAATGCAAATCTTATCATGAAAGATCTTACATTAGAATGTAGAAGAATTTATTGATTAGTGTGAATTAGATTATGATTGAACTAGGAGATGAGTTTATCATTCAGGTTAAATGGAAGTATAAGGTGGTTAGAATAATGGCTCAAGACATTAGTTTGCGGTTTTAAAAGGAACCACTGTGTGCTTATAAAGCTATGAATGTAGTTCCTGATGTAGGAATGGTTAGGTAGTAATAGTGTTGCATTCTTACGAAAGCTTTATTCTCTATTGATTCAGAGAATATGAACTTAGAGGTGGTACATTAGTAGAATAACAAGCAAGATTAGATTATGAGGTGCGAATAAAATTGGTTATGTTTTCTAGTAAGAGTTTCCGTTATTATATAATGATGATTATATAATTTCAAAGTAGTTTAGAAATACCATATAATGAAGGTACTAACTTCTAAAAATAGATTGTCTCAATATGTTAAGTGTGCATGTGTGTATTACTGTTGAGTTAAGAGGATATGGATTAGGCTCATAGACCTTGGGAGAGATGATAGGGAGAAATACCAAATCAAGTCTTATGGATTAGATTGTGATGCATTTCAGAAGGAGTTATGGTGATTTAGGTGCAATTCCTACGGACCCAATTATGAATCATAGAAGCATCTACATTGTTATTAGTTTAAGCCCATATAAAGCTCTAAAATTCAAAAATTATAGTTTGTCTTCCACGGATAAGATCTACAATTTGTAGATCAAACCACAGCCTATAGAAGGCATTGTGAATGATTTTCGACAACTTTTTAATTGTTTTTTTTAAATAATATTTTCCCACTTTGTCTAATTCTAAGCCACTACATTACACATAGCCTAATCGGGGTTTTACGCTCAAGAATCAGTTCCTTCACTCTCAACTCCCTCAAATTTAGAAATACAATAAGCAAGATAATAGCTAGATTTTTAACTCTTTCAAGCATGTTCTTCTTTCAGATCTTAGTCTCTTAAGCATGTGAGGCTTTAGTGAGAGTATCACTTCACTCTCATGCCTAATGTATTTTAATCTTCAAGGATATTACTATATTTCTAGAATCAAAGCTAGGGTTTTCTCATGAAATTAAGTTGTTTCCTAAATAAGCTATGCTTTCATTGTTTCACTTTGATTTTGAAACCTTTTGGTACTGATTTAGTATGACTTTTATGGTCATTAAAACCCTTATGATTTTTAAGCCTGAAAACAAACCTGAAATTAATTACAACCTAAATACAAGTTATTTTCAAGATATGACTTTTGATCTTAACATCATTTATGATTCAAGATAATAAGAGGTTTATATACTTATGAGCATTATATGAATATATGTTATTTTGGATGGACTATTTAGTACCGAGAGGATAGGGTTTAGAAAATTCAAGTCTCATAACTACGCGCCAACATAGAATTAAGTTTTGCTGCTTTATTTGTTGACCTTTTGGCCCTGAGAGGCTCAAATTAGTTGATCCACATATGATAAGATATGGTTCCACACTCTATCAAGGTGTATGTCATCCCATCCAACTGGAATATAAGTTGGCATCATAAGCTCAAATGACGTATGTCAATTCTAAGAAACCCCTTAGTTATGCATTTTATGATATGTTATAAGATTATATGATTTCTTCTAAATGTGCTATTCTATATATATGTACAATTCTGAAAGTTTTATTTACTTAGTACATTCAACGTATTAACACATATTTCTATGCAATAAATCTTTTTTTTATGCAGATTCCAGCATTAGCATTCAAATTTGAGGTTAGTGCGTAATTTTTGGCATCTTAGTGAGTTTGCAGCTCTTCCAGATACATTTAGGTTAGCCTCTCTCATTTTTAAACTCTCTTGTTTTAGATTGTCGAACTATTTTCCTTGTGTTGTCCTTGTTTTGAGAATACTGAGGGTCATCGACAAACTTATATTTTCATTTTGAAATAGTTAGAAATACAGTTTCATGGATTTTTTAAACTCTATTAATCACTTAAAAATTTCAAAATTTGCTTAATTTCTTTATGTTATGTTTTGATATGTATAACAAGGGTTAGTTTGAGATTACTCGTTGTTCCAAGTACCATGTCTTGACTATGGTATAGACTTGGGTCATGACAAAGTTTGTATCAGAGTGTTGGGTCAAGTGTGTCTGAAAAGCCGTATCTAGTAGAATTCTTTTTATGGGTGTGAAGCACGTCACACTTTTAGGTGTGTGGGGTGGGTGGGGGTGGTTGGGGCTACCTGATATTAAAGAAATGTTTCTTTCATTTTTACTCTAATCATGAAAAAAGCTAACCCCTAAGAAATGTATGCAAATTCGGACATTTCTCCAATTTGTGTAACTATTCCTCATCTTCGAGCAGATAGAAGTCATAAATCTTAATTCTTACTGAAAGGGTGTTCTCAAATAGAACTATAAGAATTTTGGAGACCGTAGAAAGGGCTTGAGATGAGCCCAGTAGTATGCTTTAGCCCATCGATTCAAAATGTTATATTCTTATTTATGTAAATCATGTTGTTGAGTTAACATATGATATGCATCCAAAAGCTTCTATAACTCTTTGTCACCCAGAACATCAATAAAAGGAAAAGTAGGTGTCCAGATTCTTGGACATTATTGACACCAGAAATATAGTATAATTAAGGATGTTATTATTTGTTAGTTGAATAACCCAAAATTTGATGTGTGAATATGTAAGTATAGTATCCAAAATGGTGGAGATGATGAATTATCACGGTGTAGAATATAGAAGTTATCTATCCATTAATTAGAATTGAGGTGATATGTCTTCATGTGTTAAATAAGATATAGTAAGTTAATGCAGATCTTGAATTTGGCGTTCTTCATCTTTATCGTTCTTGAATGCTTGAATTCTTGAACTCTTGAACTTATAGAGAAATCTGCAGCTTTTGATCCACGAGCTTTCTCTATCTTCTTGTTAAAATTTTTGGTTCTATTTTCTGAATTATGAGAGCCTTATTTACAGTTTTAAAATAGGGAGTTGCGATTGAAATAGGACTCCCTTCGGCCAATCAGATATAATTGACATGTCATATGGGCTTTATGTAGTGGGAGTTAATTAAATTCATATTTATTTGAATTTAAATAATTAAATCAATTATATTAATTCATAATATATATTTGAAATAATATAATCCGAACAACTTTATAAAATTATATTTAATATATTTTAAGTGACTACACTTACTTTGTTAATGATAATCATCTAAAATTAGGATAACAATATGATATTTAACTAAAAAAAACAACCTCTAACCTTCTCTTTTCTGAAGGAAAAGATTCTAGAAGATAGTCTATTGAAGGTTTCAGGTTATAATTTGGTGGTAATCATAAATTATTTGGGTTAGTTTTTAATTGGAAGGACATATACACTCTAACAATTAGTAGATAAGGGCATACATGTCCTAAAAGTGTATTAGAGGGTATTTAAATACCATTTACAGTAGTATCAGCGTATATATATATCATTTTCCCTTAATCTCATTCCTAAGATACTTTAGAACAATAATATATATATCATTTTCCCTTAATCTACATTCCTAAGATACTTTAGAACAATAAATTTGTATAACTTTATAAGAGACAATAAAGTTGTAAGTATAATTTAAAAATCATAAAGTATAATTCAATAAAGAAAATATAATCCAAAACAACACCGAAAAGAAGAAAATCGAGCTTACTGAATGTACAGTGTGTCCTTTAAAAAATTATTTCCCTCATATATCATAGGTTAATGGAACATATCCTCTCAAAATAGAACAATCTTACTCACCACTCACCAGTGTATTGCTACCTAAATCATGGTGTCAACAAACCAACCAGACAGTAAAATACTTTAAAATTTATTTGTGCAGAATAAGAAGTTCATCAAATTCGTTATTGAATAATGAGAGAAAGATTCTTTATTTATAAACAACAAAGGGTATTATGATCGCAATCATTTGGAAAAGTTATAACCCTTCAAAAAGTCATAACCCTTTCTAAAAAGTCACAACCTTTTGTAAAAGTCATAACCTTTTGAAAAAAATCGCAAATCTTTAGAAAAGTCACAATCCTTCAAAACTTTCAATAAAGTTACAATCATCTTTTCCATTCATATCTTTTAAAACCTAACAATCACCCGCATAAATGGATAATGACTCTAAAAAATGATACATGATATATTATGATACAATAAATATGTTAAAGAAATCACATACCTAATTGATACTTTATGTTTCAATGAATATCCTTCAACAATAATGTTTCCATTTGGAAGAAGAATTATGTCCAATCATGATTATCCCTAAGCAGCATCTTGCCATTTTTCATTACAATCATGATTGGTCTGCTTGTTATTTTCACAATTAAGACGATGATCCAATTATAAAAGTTGGTTCATTAGTTGATTGGTTCGTTAAAAATGATATATATATCCCTTCTTTTTACAGTCTTATCGATGTGGGTCAGAGATCAACAAGGTTAGAATAATTTTGTAAGGTGGGGAAATTTTAGTATTGAGTCTATGCAATTTTCACAACACTACAACAGTAATACGTTAAAAAAAAAAAAAAAAAAAAAAAAACTAAAAAAACAATATAAACACAAAAAACCCCCCCACTCCCCACCCCCCCCCCCCCCCGCTCCCACCTCCCCCCCCCTCTCCCACCCCCCACCCCACCGACCCCCACCCCCCGCCCCGCTTGGTCACCCACCTCCCCTGCGTCACCCCCCACAAACCTTCACAAGAACGTTGAGTCTATAAGAGGAATTGTATGTAACACCCAAACATAAGATAAGGAGTTAGAAGTTGACAAAACTAAGAGAAATTACATGTAATCACAATTACATATATTATCAAATTTATAGTATATTAATATCTTTCTCATATATGATGTATCATGATAAGTTTTCGATACATTATGACATGATGCATTTTCAATTGAAGATGCATCATGATACCTTTGTAGCTCATGACACAACGATACCTCTTTGATATATGATGTATCATGATACCCTTTCAATACATTGCATAATGATATCTTTTCGATACATGATTCATTTTAGATACACGATGTATCATAATATAATTGAAATTTTGAAGAAATCACATACCTATTTGATGCTTGAATGTTTGAATTTCTGTCCTTCATAGAACAGTCTTATATGATGACATAGAAAATAAAGGGAACACTTATCTTTAATTAAAATCTTTATTTGGTATGAATAATAACAAAACATACTTATTAAAATCTCTGTAACTCGTGATAAAGTGATAGAGTTATAATATGAGAGAGAAATACCGATAGTGCAAGTGAGAAAAAATTCAGTCAAATAAAGTGTCTCATTATGTGTAAATAGAATATAATTATAAAATCATGTAACTTTCTTTTACTAAAATAATACAATAGCTTTGACGGATAATTATTTTAAAGTAGGATTTTAAGAGTAAATATAAAATTTATGTTTTTCTAATTATGTAGCTTTTCTAGAAATTATTGGGTCAGGCCCACCATTAGCCTACAACTGTCAAAATAGGTTGATCTAACCCAACTTTAACGGTGTAGAGTGAAATGGGTTGGGATGGACTGACTCTTTTAATTAAGGAAAAATTACATAACAATACCTTTTAAAAAAATAATTAGTGATTTTACATGAACTTTTTGTTTATTAACCATTTATAGAAATATTGTCGATAATTCTGTAATATGTCCTTAAAAGTGCAATTAATGCAATGCATAAGTTTTTAATATAATTGTTTTTGAAATAAAATTAATGTTGGTTTGGTAAAAAAATTGTCACATTGTATATAAGTGTATAAAATGTGTGATAGATGCATTATCATCCTTAAACTTGAAATTATATGTGAGTGAATACTAAATTATTCTTTGTATATGTATTCAACCTGTAATATAAATGAATTAAAGTGGTCAACTGAAAAAAAAATATTATTGCTTATAAATGGTAAATATGTATTTATTATCGTAATATTTATTTAACGTTTCCCTTTTATAAATGGCCAATAAATAGTGTCCCAACCCAGCCTAAGCAGGCCACGAGTTGGGACAAGTTAGCCTTTTCATAAAAAAATGAACAATATTACAATATTAGAAGGATTATATAAGAGTATCGAATGTTGACGTCTGTGAACACGACATTAATGCATACTAATTTTCATTTATGAATCACACACTTCAGCGAATACTTACAAAAAAAAATTATGAATCTCACCTTCGATGAATGCTGACTAAAATAAAAATTAATGTAAAACTTTAGATTTAGTAAAATGACTGTCGTTGTTGATGTTCGCCAAAAATACGCTCGGGTTAAAACTTCTGCAGCCCAAGGAAGTTCCGATCTTTGAACAGACCGAAGGAGGTTCCTGCGACAGCAAAAACTCAACATGCATGTTTAGAGAAGTGATGATGATCGTTCGGTACGCAAGGATCGCTATTGGATAGAGCCGCGTGAGATACATTCTCACATCGCATTCAAGGGTTTAAATATTTATAGTCACGTGGTGGTCTTTGAGGATTGCAGATTGGGCCTACGAGGCTAGCGGGCCAAGTGAGATTGGGCTAAAAAGCCTCGTTTTTATATGGGCCAAAAAAATTAGGCCCAACCCCACTTAATTCAAAGGTTGGGTTGGCCAGCCTCGCGTTACGAACCCATGACATCAGCTCGACATAACCCCATTCCCCCATTAGCCCAATAGATATTTAAGTCTAATTCTTTTAGTATAAGTACCTCATTCTGAATTCAAAAAAGGGCAAAAATTAGACGGCAAGAATTGTTTTCGTATTTAGGGGTTGAGTATACCAACTATTTTCATATCCACTTCAGTAACATAAAATATTGTAAGTTTCTTAAACTCATATTTATAGATATCCTAGATGTTAAGTCAACGAGGATGAAATTATCTCATTGAAAATTATTTGTTGAACGGATATAATCTAATAACATTTTAATCTCTGGTCTTTTTCTAATTCACTTTTTGTTATTCCACATAAAGAAGCTTCAATTATTGAAGAATGTGTTTATCCTCTGATACCATGTTAAAAATAATAGTTTTCTTAATATTGTTTTATCAATCAAAATAGAGATAGTCTCATGCAATTTATTTTCGAACGATAATTAGACAAAAAATATAAATCATGTAACCTAATTTTTAATTCAATTTAGACAACAATAAAAAATTCTAATGAAATGGAAATATTTCATTTCTTAATTTTTTTTTATTTGAAAATAATGAGATTTTTACATTTTTTGACGATATTACTTACTTGTCACTTTCCTTTTTCCTTTTTCTTTCTCCATTAAAATGAATTTTTAGTTCCAGATAATTAAATTGTAAGAAGAACAAGATAGGTGTGTATTCGGTTACAAAGTGAGGGTTTTTACCCCTATTTTGACATTGCATTTTAAGTATTTCAAAAAATGTGTGAAAATTATTTATTTTTGCTCTTTGAATTGAATGCTCTATCTCAATAGCATTTTAATAAGAAGTTGAAAAATGTTATAAAAATGCATTAAAATTATCCTACTTATTAAAAATAATACATAAAGTTTGTGTTATATTACAGATATCAAAGTATGGCTAGTGTTTTTTCATCTCTACTAGAATTTGAATCCAATGATTTTCCATATTCTTATCTTCTTCATGAAATTCTTTAAGATCACACCTCTTAGTTTTATAATACATATGTTCCCCCCATTTTGAATATATCTCACATCAAGAATGCTAAGTCAAAGCATATTTATCTTGAGTCTGACTAGTCATAGTTTGGTTACTCAAAATTATTGACCCACTCAAAATTCTCTTTTGTTAATTTAATAACGTAGAAAACTCAGATTTTTTTCGATGTATAAATAAAGAATAGTTTGGGGTTGGTGATGCTTATCTTATGAAATTGATATAGTAAGCTTGAAATAACACATGTAATTAAGAATTTAAGTTTATGAATTTTCATTAATGGTGACTGGTCCATATTTATATTGCTGTTGACTGTTGACTTCTAGATGAAAGATATCAATTGGTCTCTTATTGGTAATCCAGGATATGCTATTTTGGTCTGAGGTTTAAATTGAAGGGAGATCAAAGATCTATTGTATGAAATAGTTAGATTTGGAAATTGCAATGGATGATGGATGTATTCAAGAGAAGTAGCATATTTGGAAATTGTGGATAAGTTTAAAATCGCTCAAGGCATAGTAGAGTTCTTCCTATATCGCACATATGATACCCATTTCTCATGTCAAGTAACATCATATGTTGTGTTGTCCATGTTCACAATTATATCATTCATACTTTATGAATCTATGTCGGTACATCACTAGAATTATACCTATGATTTAGTCCCTCGAAAAATTATAAGAGTTCCATCTTAAAATCTTTATAGGCAAAGGAGGGTTAATTTCATGTCATAGTTTATGCTCTTCAAATCTATGCTAGTTTTTATGCTATTATCTCATGCTTCTAAATTCCTTATTTTTTATTGCTAGATCCCTATTGTTGGTAAAATTTAGTTTATGCTAATATATAAAGAAAAAAATAGACCAAAGAAATCTTAACTTACTCAATTCACATGTTTATTAAGGAAAAATTGTAACATCTTGCAACTCTCTACTATGTTTTTTTCATTAGTTCATGCAAGAGTCAGCTTCAACTGAGCATATGTCTATGCATATAATAATGAATAGATAGCTCATAACCTATCATATTAAAGGATTATGATTTTTTTTCAATGCCACCAAATTTGCCTTATTTAGTGTTCGGAGTATAAATTATGATCGTTTTATCAAAGACTACCACAATATACGTTTCAGAGTCAATGACCTACAAACCTAATCTACAGGTCATAGATGATATTATGACCTATACCATTCACTCATGGAAAAAAGAGTTGGAAGTCATTTTTTGGGTGCAATTTCTACAAACCCTGTTACGGATCATAGAAGCATCTACATGCCGTAGTTTAAGCCCATGGAATGAAGCTCTAAAACTCAAAATTTCAGTTTGTCTTTCAAGGATAAGATCTACAATCTGTAGATCAAACCAGAGCCTGTATAAGGCATTGTGAAAGGTTTTCAACAACTTTTTAATTGTTTTTTAAAAATCTTTTCCCACTTTTTCTAATTCTAAGACACTACACTACACATATCCTAATCGGGGTTTTACGCTCAAGAATCAGTTCCTTCACTCTCAACTCCCAAAATTAGAAACACAATAAGCAAGATAAAAGCTAGATTTTAACCTCTTTCAAGCATGTTCTTCTTTCAGATCTTAGTCCTTAAAATGTGAGTCTTTAAATGAGAGTATCAATTCACTCTCTGCCTAAAGTATTTTGAATATTCAAGATATTCCTAATTTCCAAGAATCAAAGCTAGGGTTTTCCTTATGAAATTATGTTCCTTTCCTTTCCTCAATAAGCTATGCCTTTCATTGTTTTTCACTTTGATTTTGAAACCTTTTTTGTACTGAATTTAGTATGGACTTTTTGGTCATAAAACCTTTATGATTTTTAAGAAGCCTGAAAACACACGTGAAACTAATTAAACCTAAATACAATTTATTTTCAATACTGACATTTGATCTTAACAACTCATTTATGATTCGAAGATAGTACGATGTTTAGTACTTATGAGCATTATATTACTATATGTTTATTTTGAATTGACTATTTAGTCGTGAGAAGGATAGGGTTTAGAAAAAGTTTTCATCTCATCTAACGCGCCAACATAAAATTACGTTTTCGCTGTCATTATTTGTTTGACCTTCTGGCTTTGATAGGCTCAAATTATTCGATCGCCAAATTATAAGGTATGAATTACACACTCTATCAGGTAATATCTCATCACAATCCACTGGAATATAAAGTTGGCATCATAAGCTCAAATAACGGTAGTTCAATTCTAAGAAACTCCTTAGTTATGCATTTTCTGATATGTTTTAAGATTTATTATTTCTTCTAAATATGCTATTTTATATGTAAAATTTATAGAACGTTTTATTTCACCTAGTACATTCAACTTATTACACATCTGTTTCTGTGTGATTAATCTTTTTTTACCAGATTCCATTCCACTCCAGCATTAAGCACTCCAAAATCGTGTTAGTCGTAAGATTTGGCATCTACGTGAGGTTGCAGGCAGCATCTCTTACAGATACATTTGGTTAGCCTCTCTCTTTTTTTAAAAACTCTGTTGTTTTTAGATTGTCAAACTATTTTCCTTGTGTTGTCCTTTTTTTGAGATTATTGAGGGACATCGACAAACTTATATTTTCATTTTTAAAATAGTTAGAATATGTTATTAATTGCTTATGACTTTTCAGATTATGCTTAGTTTGTCTTATGTCATGCTTTTTGATATGTATGACATGTTGGGTTATGGGCCTTTTTCCTTCCTATTTGGATAATAGCTCAATTGGACCCCCCCATTTTGCCCAGTAGGCCCATTCTTATTAGCAATATAAGCTAGTTAGGTCTTATTTTCATATAACACAGAGAGTTTTTTAGAAGCCAAAAAGACAGAGAGAGAGAGCAGTGTTCGCAGTCCAAATTCATCCCTAACCACCACTCAAATTGCGATTCCCGAGCTTCGTTTTTTTGTTCCGATTGAGCTGATTTTGGACAGCAATTGATACCATCTCAATCCATTTGTTGGAACTCTGACAGAGTTGATTTGGTGGCCTGCATCTTCAATTTTGCTTTCGTGAATCAGTCCGCTGCGAAATTGGTATTTTACTCCTTTAATTCTCTAATTTGAATGCAATCTTTATTTTTGTTTTTGCTCGGTTTTTTGGAACTTTTTGTTGTGTGGCCAATTTTTGGAGAAAATCTTGTAACTCTTGGTTATTAATGGGAGCTTTGGTCCGTGGTTTTTACTCTTCACATCAAAGGTTTCACATAAATCTTGGTGTCTTGTGTGTGATTGATTATTATTGCCTTGTTATATTTGTTTGGGTTTGAATTATTGATGGCCTTACTATCATATTGCTTGTGGTTTGTGGGTTCTCTATGTTCCAATCGAGAAGGGAAGTATAGCCTTGGGTATTCCTTCCGCTGTTATCCTTCCAGGTAGTCTTTGTCTCGTGCCTGTCTTTCCCACAAAAAGCAGTGTATCAGCATTGGTTAGTTGAATTGTCCGTTTTGAATGATGGAGGCAAATATGAGCAAATGGTGCGTTTTAATGGTATAACTATCATATTGGAAAGGGCAAGATGAAAAGATATTCTATGTGTCAAGAAGATGGCAATTTACCTGTGTTTGCTTCCAATAGCCTGAAGTCTTTGAATGAAGGAAGAACTGTGGAATTTGAGCATCTGGCAGGTTTTGTGGTTATTTCGACAATGGGTTGAAAGATAATGTTTAGAAATCATATGTGAATGAGACACATTCCCAAAAGTTTGTGGGACAGCTCGAGACACTTTTTATGCCTTCGAAGAGTGGCAACACAAGTTGTTCCTATTGCAACAATTAAATGGCATATCAGATATAAGAGGGCACTCTTTTTCTGATTCATATTAATGATTTTCATGGTGTTCTTGCCAGCTTCGGAATGTGTGTAAATGTTTGTGATGAGATACAGGGACTTTTGGCTTCTTATACTCTGCCATACTCTTGGGAACTCTTCGAGTTTCTTTGACTATTTACTGCTCTCATGTGTTTGTACCATGGATATACAAGAGTGGTGTCTTGAATGAAGAAATGAGAAGCACCAAGAAGATCTCAAGCCTCCATCTTCTCATCAGCTTCACACACTTCGATATTTTGGTTACTGAAGATTAGGGAGAACAAAATCCAGAGGTCAGAATGATAGAGGTAAAAGTATAAGCAAAGTCAAAGTAGAATACAAGAATTTACATATTGACTATTTCTTCCTTCCACAAGATGGGCATATCATGAAATAGTGTTTACAATCACAAGAGAGATATGAGACAACAAAGAGAAAGGTGATAATGAAAATCGTGTGCTAGTTTTGCTAATGATGATCTTCTTGTTCTTGTGATAGCAATGCCATTATCTTGTTCGTGATGAGTCTAGCTGGTTTTTTGGATTCGGGTGCTACTTCTCATTTCACGCCAAAGAAGGAATTAATTTTCTTCTTATACTCCAGGTAATTTTGGGAACTGTTTGAAAAGGGCAATATCATGAGTTAAAGTATTGGCATTGGGACAGTTTTGTTTGGAAAGTAAACATGTTCCAAACTAGTTTCTCAATAATGTCAAGCATGCTCCAATGTTCGCTTGAATTGATTTCTGTTGGATATCTTGTGATGATGGTTATTTAATACACTTGTTGTGGCCAGTGGAAGCTTACGAGAGGTTGATGGTGTGGCCCGGGTGACAAGTTTGTCTAAACTTGTATGTATTTCCAAAGGCTCCATGTCTAATAGACTCAGTAAATTTGTGGAGAATGATACTTCATCATCAGAGTTATGGCATAGAAAGGCTGAGTCATATGAGCGAGAGGGGATTAATAGTTTGGCTAAGAAAAATTTGCTTTCTGGAGTGGAACAAGCAAAGTTGCAATAAATGTGTTCATTTGCTTAGCGGTAAACAGAACAGAGTTTTTTCTTTTTCAGAGTCAATATCCGCCTTCAAAAAAGCGTTGATTTGCCTGGATTGACATTTTGATTGTGTGTCCGTTAAGGTAAGATCTCATGGTGGTGCACTTTAACTTTGTGACTTTGTATTGATGTTCTTCCTCGCAAACTCTGGGTAATTTCCTTGAGTCCAAGGATCAAGTACTTGATGTGTTTCAAGAGTTTTCAGCCTTGGTGAAATACAAAACAGGAATACATTTGAATGGGCATCCCCGCTCAGATAATGGTGGTGAGTATTTGGGTCCTTTTGATATATATTGCAGAAAGCATGGTATTAGACATTAGAAACTCTTCCAAAGACCTCCCCAGTTAAATGGGTTTTTAGCAGAGAAGATGAACAGAACTCTAGTTGAGAGGGTTTAGATGTATGCTTTCAAAATGCTAAGCTGTCCATATTCCTTTTGGGCAGAAGCACTTAATACGGCTCTTATGTTATCAATTTAATCTCCTGCTGTTGCTGTAGCATGGTGATGTCCCTAACAGAGTTTGGACTGGTAGAATGTTTCTTATGATCACTAGAGTCTTTGGGTGTAAAGCCTTTGTTACAACATGTCCCTAGGATGAAAGGTCAAAGTTGGAGGTTAAAACTAGGGCAGGGTAGCTTCATTGGTTATGGTCAGTGATTTGGCTACGTTCTTTCATGATCCTGTTGTGCAGAAACTTGTAAAAAAAAAAGGGCCCCCGTGTTGTTGTGGTCTTTGATGACCAAACAATTGAAGATTTTTGACAAGCTGACAAGGCTGATTTTCAGAGTAGTGAGAGCTTAGTGTTGGTGATGTTGATTTCACAATTCCTTTGACCTATTGCACCGGAAGAAAATCTTTCATATGATTAAATCAAGTTGATAATGAAGTGTATGATAATGTTCAGAATTAACCGGCATGATGTTTTGATGCTCTCAGATGCAAGATGATGGTGGTTGTCCAACAACCAATTTAGATTCTCCAGAGAGTTCTCTCAAACGATCTAGTAGAGAGAGAATCCAATGTCATCTCGTTTATCTCCCATGAGTATTACTCTTGACTACTGACGGGGGAGAACCTCAGAGTCTTTGATGAGGCCATGAAATGAAGAAAAAAGAAATGTTTTTTGATGCTATGGAAGATGAGATAAATCTTGCTGCATGATAATCATACCTTTGATTTGGTTAGTTACCTAAAGACAGAAAAACCTTGAAAACAGGTGGGTTTTTCGGGTGAAACATGAAGATGGTAATTCCAGTTCCCCGGTAACAACGAAGAGGGCGGTAATCTAGATTAGTTGTCAAGGATTTAATCAGAAAAGGGGATTTTGATTTTGTGAGATATTCTCCTCCAGTTGTAAGATGTCATCCATTCGTGTGGTTCTAAGGCTTGGCTGCATCTAGATTATAGAGGTTGAGCAAATGGATTTAAACTGCTTTACTCCATGGTGACTTAGATAACGAATTGATATGGAGCACCAGAATGTTTTTGAAGTCAAGGTAGAAGAGAATTAATGTTGCAAATTGAAGAAAGCTGGTATGGTTTGGAAACAAGCTCCCAGGCAGTGGTACGAAGTTGGTCTTTTATGATCAGTAGGGCTTCAAGAAAGACTTTTCAAACCATTGTGTTTTTGTGCAAAAGTTCTCTGATGGTGAACTTTATTATTGTGTTGCTTTATTTTGATGAACATGCTTGTTTGTTGGTCATAATACTTCAGGAATTCAGAAGTTTGAAGAAATAGTTGAGAATTCTTTTGCTATAAGACTTAGGACCATCAAGGCGTTTCTGGCATCAGATTGTCCGGGATAGAAAGGCCAATAAATTGGTATTAATCACAGAGACGTACATTCAGACGTCAACTTCGCAGATTCAGCATGTACAAAGCTAAGGTTGTCAGTACAACACCTTTAGCTTGCACTTCAAACTTGAGCACGAAACAGTGTCCTTCTAGGTGATGATGAGAAGGAAGATATGAAGAAAGTTCCTTATTCTTCAGGCTTGGGTTAGTTTGATGT
The DNA here is from genome assembly GCA_027704765.1 of Solanum habrochaites. NCBI lineage: Eukaryota > Viridiplantae > Streptophyta > Magnoliopsida > Solanales > Solanaceae > Solanum > Solanum habrochaites. The sequence continues at coordinate 4,943,312 of JAKWJA010002497.1, read as the reverse complement.
ATGCATGGTTTGTACAAGATCGGAATATTGCTCACGCTGTTGGAGTTTTTTAGCAGTTTTCTTTCTAATCACGGAAGAGAACATTGGAATGCTGTTGAAGTGGGTATGAGATATCTGCTGTGGCACTTTCCTAGTCTGAGTTTGGTTTTGGTACAGGGAAGCCTGTTGTTTGTGGTTATACTATTCATACATGGCTGGTGATGTTGCTACTCGCAAGTCTACTTCAGGGTACTTGGTTACACTTTGTGCAGATGGAAGATGGGGGTGGAGCCTCTGTGTCTTGGCAATCTAGGTTGCAAAAAAATGTGTTGCTCTATCTCCTACAGAAGCTGAGCTTATTGATGTCGTTGAAGCTTGTAAGAATTGCTTTTGGATGAAAGATTCTTGGGGGACTTGGTTGTGCTCAGAAGGTATGTGCATTATTGGTGACAGTCAAAGTGCTTACATCTTGGCTTAAATCTACGTTCCACCTGGTCGGGGTCCTAAACACCTTTGATGTAGATACCCATTGGATTCGAATGTGTTGGATTCCTACGTTGCTGAATCTTTGAAAAGCTTCATACAAATGACATGGTTCCGAATGATGACTAAAGCTTTTGCCCAAGAGGGATTGTGAATATTGTTATTGGCATGGTCCCGCCGGGATGCGGTCTCCTCCACATAGTCTGAGTGGGAGAATTGTTGGGTTATTGGCCGTTTTTCCCTTCCTATTGGATAAATAAAGCCCAATTTGGGACCAACCCATTTTTTTCCTAACATGGCCCCATTCTATGGCAAAATATAAGCCTATTTGAGGTCTTATTTTCATATAATCACAGAAAGTTTTTTAGCAGCCAAAAGAGAGAAGAGAGCAGTTTTTTTCGCGGTTAAATTTCAGCCCTAACATCCAACTTCAAATTGGTGATCCCGCTTCCGTTTCTTGTCCGCTTGAGCTGATTTTTTGGACAGCAATATTATCTTCATCTCAACTTTGATTAGAACTGGACAGAGTTGGATTTTGGTGTCCTGCAAGCTTCAGTTTTGCTGTCGTTAACAGTAGCTGCGAAATTGTGATTTTTGCTCCTGTAATTCTCTAGATTTGGTGCAATCTTATTTTTGTTTGTTGCTCGTTGTTTGGCACTTGTTTTGTGGTGCCAATTTTGGAGAAAAATATTGTAACTCTTGGTTATTATTTGGACTTTTGGTCCCGTGGTTTTTTCACTCTTCACATCGAAGGGTTTTTTCCCGTACATCTTGGTGTCTTTTGTATTGTTTTCGATTGCCTTGTTTATTTTTGGTTTGGGTTGAATGACTTGTTGCCTTACTATCATACATTGCTTGTGGTTTGTTTGGTCTTCTCTTGTTTCAAATCGAGAATGGAAAGTATAGACTTGGGTATTCTTTCCGCTGTTATCCCCCCTGTCCAAGGCATTCTTTGTTTGTGCCTGGTCTTTCCCACATGAACCAGGGTTAAGTTTTGATACATTACTCGTGGTTTCCAATACCAATGTAAATTGACTCTGTATAGATTTGGTTCATGACAAAGTTGGTATCCATTTGTTGGGTTCAAGTGTGTCCTAAAAAGTCCGTACTAGTTAAGAAGTCTTTTTATGGGTGTGAATCACGTCCCACACTTTAAGGTTTTGGGGGGGGGGGGGGGGTTGGGGGGGTGGGGCGACTGATGTTCATGAAATGTTTCTTCATTTTTACTCTAGATCATGAATAAAGCTAACCCCTAAGAAAATGAATGCAAATTCAGACATTTTCTCCAATTTTGTCTAACTATTCCTCATCTTCGAGCAGATAGACGTCCATAAATTTTAATTCCTATTCTTATGAAAGGGGTTTCTCAAACAGACTATAACAATTTTGGAGACCGTAGAAAGGGCTTGAGATGAGCCCTAAGGTATTCTTGTAGCCCAATCCAAAAGCTTCTATAACTCTTTTGTCACACAGAACATCTATAAAGGAAGAAGTAGGTGTTCGAGATTCTTTGACTATTGAAACCCGAAATATAGTATAATTAAGGATGTTATTATTTAAATTAGTGTTGAATGACCCAAAATTTTGGAATGTGGTGAATCTGTAAGTTAAGTAATCAAATGGTGAAGATGATTAATTATCAAGGTGTAGAATATAGAAGTTTATCTATCATTAAGTTATAATTGAGGTGACTTACTGTCTTCATTGTTTAATAAGATTAGTAAGTTAATGCAGATCTTATCATGAAGAATCTTACAGTACAATTTATTGATTAATTTTTGTGAAATTTAAATTATGATTGAACTAGTAAATGAGTTTTATGTTCAGGTTACATGAAAGTATAAGGTGGTTAAAGTAATGCCCCCAACCTTTAGTTTGTGATTCTTAAAAGGAACCACTTTGTCTTTTAAGCTATGACTTTTAGTTTTCGATGCAGGAAGTGGATACTATAATAATTTTTGCATTCTTCGAAATCTTTATTCTCTTGTTGATTCAGAAGAAATATGACTAGGCGGTGTGGTAATATTATTACAATACCAGCAAGATTGGATTAGAGGTGCTATAAAATTGGTTATGTTGTTGCTCAGTAAGGAGTTTCCTTATTATATAAATGATATTATATAAGTTCGAAGAAGTTTAGATATACCATATAATCGCAGGTATCACTTCTAATATGATTTTTTCTCAATATGTTAAGTGTGCATGTGTGTCTCAATATGCACCTCATACAGATTTCTATCCTCGCTCATAGTCTAGAATAGAAAGGAATAGCTTCATAACAACGACCCCATATTACTCGAGAGCATGTTTTTTTGAATAACTCGTGCCTATGATTACCATGGGTGCATTCACCCATGGTAATGTTAGATAGTTGTGACATTTTCTATGCTTAGAAAGTCTCTACGTACATTTAATGCTTCAAGTACATGAAATACTCGTGCCTATTACACTTACCTCTTCAACTTCTCCATTTATTAGTGTCAAAGTCATGATAAGTATAAGCTGTTATTTGACAACACGACCTTATTATAGATACTCATACTTTAGTCCTTTAGTAACCCTCCCTATATTGCGATGTTGATAAAAGTTGAATGATGGTTTTAGATGAGAAGCTAGTAGTTTTCTCTTATTGGGAAGATTGGAGTATGTTTAATTTATCTATGGTTATAAAATTTGATGGAAATAAAAGATATATCGTATGAAATAGTCAAATGAAAAGTCTTGGTGTGTCTCTTGGTAGTAATCCTTGAAAATTCATCTTGTAAAGACGTTAGAAAAGCTAAAGACTATTAAATAATATATGTAAGAGTTCAGGGTACTCTGTAGTTTAAACAGGTCTTAACAATTCATGGACTGGTTTTTTGCAGTTGAAGGAAATGGATCCAGAGGAAATTAATATTCGTGATCATGACGATAAAGTACTTGATGAGAATCATAAGTCTAAAGCTAGGTGCAGGTACTGTGCTAAAACAGTTACTGGTTTTCATAGGCCCTTAAGTTTCCCACTTATCAGGAGGTATTCGTTAATGTTCACTCCTTGCTTGGCGTTCCTACCTTGTTTAAACAAGGCATTTTAATCGAGATTCTGGCGAAAAAGAGTTCTCAATCCCCACAAAAGATTTCGAAATCTATAGGGAGATTTTTTTATTAAGCAGGACTTGACTTTGATGCTATCAGATTACCTAGCTTCCAAAGGATGGTTAAAGCCACTCTTAGTCCTGGGCAGACAGTAAAATTCCCGAGTTGTCAGGATTTGAAAGGTTGGATCCTTCAGGATGCAGTGCAAGAGATGCAACTGTATGTAACGGAAATCAGAAGTTCGTGGGCAAGCACGGGATGCAGCATCTTGCTAGATGGATGGATAGACTCAAATGGTCGAAATCTGATTAATATCCTAGTGTACTGCCCGAGGGGTACTATTTATCTTCGATCATCAGATATAACATCTTCCCATCAAAATGCTGATGCCATGCTATTATTTCTCGAGGGGGTTCTGGAGGAAGTCGGAGTTGAAAATGTCGTGCAAATTATTGTACACTCGACATCTGATTGGATGATTACAGCAGGCAACAAATTGATGGACAGATGCAAAACTGTGCTATTTAGCATCGATTGACTAGAATCAATTATCCATGTCGTTCCTTTTAAGCTCATCGATCTCCAAATACTAGGAGATCCTCTTCATCGAAAAGAGGCTTTCCTTGTGCGTTACGAAAGATTCTGAGTTCCTCATGTTATAAATGTTAAACATCTTCATCACCCTAGTCTTTGTGTTATATAATTATTCCTTTGAGTTCTTCTAGTGTTTTAAACTCAAACCCTTCCCGCGTTTCCTCGCGGCCACCAACGTAACTAGTTTCCCAATTTCTGGCATTGATCCTCTCATTTGGTTTGCCGTTTGATTTAGATGACATACAGCATGTGTCAATATCTGCCAGATCGGGTGTTTCGTGGGACCAAACTGAAACTTGCCCGTGAAAATTCAAACATCCATTGTTGCCTCGGGATCACAAGTGATCTAAGAAAGAATCCACTCCATTTGTTGGGGGGACCAAACCACTTAATTGTTAGTTTTATTAACCACTCCATCGCGTTCTGGAAGATAGGTAATACTGAATTTCCCCTCTTTTACATCCATTGAAACGAAATACTCACTCGAATTAACATACCAATGCAGAATCCTTCCGTTCATCGACACTAGATTCTTCCAGCAAAAAGTAACATCGAATGGCTGATTATTTAGACCTTCCCACAGAGCAGAATCAACACGTTCCCGTTTCCAATTTCCTCTACCATTGCTAAGATTGAATATTTCGAAACCGAAATAGTACTTAACAATGTGCACTAGTTTATACTGCTCTGTCGAAGAGTCAAATACAATTGCTGCACTACCTTTTAACCCAAATCACTCAACTTAGCTGTTTGTATCATTCCTTTATATTAATGACCTATGAGTCAAATTATCATATTTATGTTTATGAAGTTGAAATCTAATAATCAAATGAAGTTAATTTTTAGAAGTATGAGATTACAATCGTTGCCAATAGTGTTACGAAAGGAACAGCCACAAATCGCTGATACAATGTCCAGAAATACACAAGATGCCTTCTAATAGTATTAATCAAGGCGTTTAAATCAACAAAAATAAACAGATTTACATGAAAATTAGGGGAAAAAACCACAACTCCGGTGAGAGGTGGGTTGGTGAATGAATTTTGAGAGTAATTTGGTGAATGAATTTGAAATAGAAACACTATGATGCTTTAGAAGCCTGCTTGCTCCAGCTAGAAGCTGGTCAAACTGACTTAAATCTGATTTTTTGACTTAGTTTAGTTTGTTTGGCAATACTCCAATATAACTTATTTAAAGTTAAAAAAAAATTATTTTAAGCCAAAAGTTTAAAGTTTTTGGGGTAGAAGTTTTTTTTTTTTTTTAAGCTATAAGCTGTTTAAGTTTACCATAGCCACACTTTTACCTTTTTGCCCTTATATTTTTACTACAGCTCCAAATTACCCACTTAACATAACTCTCTTTTTTTTTTTTTCTTCCATTTTTTTCCCTTTTCCACGTTTGGCATTGCTCTGCTGAATTTCTTTCGTGTTCTTCCAATTTGAAGTGAGATAAACCTGACTGCAACTTGATCATATGCATAACTTGTATTTTGTACTTTTTTTTTTAAAATGATTTTTTAACTAATATATCTAACAAATTGGTTATATCTGTAGTCTTTGAGAGTTTAAAATTTTCTGTTATATTTGAATTATAAAAAAGGAAAATAAACGGTAAAGGTAATTTAGGACTATACGGCAAGAAGGGGGATTAGGGAGGGAGTGGTAAAGATATAAAAATAATGATAAAAAAAGAAGATAAGTTAAAAATAGCTGGTAACTCACTAGTAAAAAAATTATTGACCATTAAATTAACTTGACCATGTTTTATAACCATTAATGAATACAAAGTTAACCCTTTTTAAAATTCTATCATATTGTGTTTTTGATAATCCTAATACGTTGGCAAACATTATATTATCAATGTTGACTCTTATAAATAATTTGTGATGAGAACGAACTATGTGAATGATAGTAAAATAGAATTATTTATGGTTGTAAACCATCAATTAATTAGCTTATTATGGTTACAACTTTAGGATATTTCACGACATTTTGGATTTTTAACAAAGCTTTTACATCACTTATTTGCCAACACATCAACAACTTTTTTTTTTAACTTCAGCACTTTTTATCCAACGCATACTCCTTATTTTAAAAAAAGTTTCCAGCACTTTCAGAAGTTCTTTTTTAAGTTGCTTTGCGATAATGCATAAGTACCCCCTCAACCTATGCTCGAAATCTCAGAGACACACCTATACTATAAAATTTTTTTTAAGGGTTTTTTTCCCCCCCCCCCCTATTGCCCCCCTGAACTATTTTTTAAATAATTTTTCTTTTCTTCCCCTTTTCGGCCTACGTGGCACTATCTTGTGGGTCCAATGATGGTTGACTTTTTTTTTTTTCAAACTAGTTCCACGTAGGCTGAAAGGGGTAGAAACACTACCTATAAATAAGTTCCGGGGTTAATAGGACCTTAGTATAGTATAAAAGTGGTGTCTCTGATATTTTTGGCGCATAGGTTGAGGGGTACTTGGGCTTATCCCAAGTTTTGCCTTTTATTAAGACCATCCAAACGGGCCCTACTGATACAAAATACACTTCAATCAATAAATAAAGTTTGCAGATAAATTTTAAATGTTTTAGTGACCTTTTGATATCAGACTCTAGTTTTAATGTGTATCAATTTATCGAATGGTTTCAAATTACCAACCATTTGTAACAACCAAACTCCTCGCTATATTAATTAAGACAAACTAAAACACGATTACACAGTAATGTTCTAGTTGAAATAATTAAAACTACCAACTTACATGAAATATTTGAATAACAAGTAATAAGATCGGAGGAAGATTGAAGATGAGAAGTAGAACTCAAAGAAAGGGATGAGAGGACTAGACATTTTTCTCAACAATTTGCATAATCCCTAAAACACTTATCACTATCCTTTTTGTTGGAACCGTTTCATGTCTACTACTCAACCCGGATCCCAGATTAACCTTGCCATATTACTCTTTCTCGGACCAATAGCTCTTGTAAGCCAAATAACAGCTTGTATGACATTAGTATATACATTGGGTTGGACTTGATTCATAATACAATTAGAGACCAAATATAAACAAACAAATAATATATTCAATTAAGATCACAAACATCATGTGGTGATATATATGCCTTTTCCAATTAGTTAAATGTTACACAACTCAATTTTGAATAGTGTTATTTGATAATAATTACATTTATTTATTAATAACAACCTCCCCTCTAATAACAAAATGTGTAAAGCTAATTTATAAATAAATTTAACAATCCAAATAAAACTAAAATCAAAAAATAAGTAAAAAGATTTTAGGAATATTTTTTCTTTTACATAGATATCCCAGGGTATTAAATCCAATGTATTACTAATACTAACATATGGAAGATAATACCTTATATAATATCATGTAGGGTATATAACTAATCCATGAATTAGTTGTACTTAGGCTCAAAAATTTGTAACAGTCGGGTTCCGTCATTATAGAAATGCCAACGAAGAAAAATTGGGGGCAGAAAAACTTTTTTTTTATAGTATTAGGATTTTGATTTGACGAGATCAGAGTCATCAAGGTGTAGGGGAAATCTGGTAACAATCGGGTGGAATAAATATGATTTTGATTTCATGAATAGATAGATAACTTGTTAAGGAATTCATACGACTATAGAAAATTGAAATTGAATAAGTAGATCTACAAAATCGATCATAGTGTTAAGGGTATTTTATGAGCATAGTGGGTTATAAATGTGTTGTAAAAAGAAGGAACTAAAATTCTTTTGAGAAGTTTCTGTCTCGCTTTGTGCCACTGTAGCGGGATTTATGCCGCTGTGGTGGTCAAGACGGTACTTAAAATCGTAAATTTTCAGGGAGTACTCATTGTTTCGAAAATGCCGCTGTGGAGCTAAGAAAAAACCCTAGGCGACCCTAACTCGCTTTCCACTATTCTTGGGGCTAAAGGTAAGTTTTTAACTTCTCAAATTCATTTTCCGATCCGTAGAACATAATTGAATAGGTCAAATGTCAATATTGATGGGGTAGGGTTTCTTGATAAATTTTACGTTGCAAACAACCCTAATCCAAATACTAGAAGATCATGTGTATGATTAAGAGTTGTGAGCATTGTTAGTAATCTGGATAATTAGTGATTGTTTATTGATTTTCGTATGTTTTTGTTTGTAGACCAAGAATAAGCGGAATGAATTCGGAAAATGAAGGCTAAAGTTTTTTGTGAGGGTTTTCAAATCATGCTGTTTCGAGGTAGGTGATGGATTTGGATTTCCTGAATTGTTGTCATGTATGATGTTCTTTGCTCATTACTTTATACTTGTAAGTATAGATGTCGCAATTTTTGATCCATTTGGTTGTAAAAGAGATAGATGAATGATTGTAGCCATGAAATCATGATGTAAATTTATGGTCTTAATGATATACTTGTCATTGTGATTGTGGTGTGTGGATGGGGATCAGATTGCCACATTCCAACAAGCTAATGGGAACGGTTGCCACATTCCGGCACAATATTAGATCGTATTGCCACGTTCTGGCAAGCTAACTATTTGGATTTGGATTCTGTGAGAGGACAAATGATGTGATTCATATGTAATGTTTTGTCGAATTTTCATGTTGATAATGTTGATGTATATGCATGTGATTATAATGTTTGTATGACTTGTTTATATTGCATTAGCGTGATAGCCGCGTGATCTTACAACACGCTGGTTGTGTACTAATTCTGCATTTTCTCATGTTTTTTTTTAGTACGGGGTATCTTCAAGAGATTATTGATAGACCTCGCTTAGGAGACAAGAGATCATCGTATCGACTTCAAGGGTGAGTCGCATCTTCCAGGTTGTCATGAAGTGTTAGGTTGTGGAGCCTGATTAATATATATAATTGTTAGGCTTTACTATTTATTCTCTTGTCACAAAAAATAATTCTGATTTATTAATATAATATACCTCACCGCCGGGGAAGTTTACTCACGGGGTGTTACCCCGCAATAATTGGGATTGTCTCTTTCTCTCTCTAATCTCTTCCATCTCTTTCTCTTGAAAGTTTTGGTTTTCTTCCTTCATCAAGTTGTGTTGTGCGTGAATTTGATCCTAACATGAAGTTTCCCTCCCTTTCGTCTAATGTCCCACCGTTTCCGGACTTAGGCATTGTTTTTAGGAAAAAAATAGTTTTGATAGTTCAATCGTTTTGGGGATGTTAATCCTTTTTTTGTTGTAGATTTATGGATCTTGTTAGATTTCTTTGATACATTGACTTTCAGATTCTAGTTATTTAAATCCGCAGTTGTTATTTAATTAACTTTTTTCCATAACTTAATTTCCTTATTTTATTCTAGTTGTTTGTGGGTTTGGATTTTAGTAAGTGGCTCCCCACCGTAAGAAGAAATAGTGTGGAGTTCAAATCACCGACGGTCTGATCATGATAAAATTCCTACACTAACATAATTTCTAAAATAATATCATATATAATACATGGAATATATATATATATATATAGATATATCTATATATATATATCTATATATAGATCTATGCTCTATATACATATATATATATATATTAGAACATCTAATTGTCCGTAAAAAAAATACATAAAGATCAAACTTTCCAATATGGGAATCTGTTATATAATTCACTAATCATTTTCAAGTAATCAGTTTTACAAAAACCATATTTAGATTTGGTTTATAAATAATGTTGTTTCAATTTAAATAAAGGATATTTTAAAGTTATTAGGTAATTTTATATCATTAAATACCTGATAGTAACATTAAAGGATCGTGTCATATTTTTAATAAATTTGCAACAATTAAACATACAAACATATATACCAATTACGTAACCATAGCTATTTCTCTCTCTCTCTCTTCAGTTCCGTCCTTTTCTCTCTCTCTTTTATTTTTTGAAAAAAGATTTTTGTCCTCCTACCTTCTCTTCAATTCTGTTTCAATTCTTTTGGACAAATCTCCTTTTACTTCTCTCTTAAACTTTATACATTTTAGTTCAAAAAAAAAAATTAATATTGGTGTCTATTTTCTAAAATCATAACGAAGAACTTACCAAAAAATGTAATCAGATTTCATACATATTTGAACTATTACACTCATAACATTGTTTTATCGTTTTGGGATAATGTGCAAGTAATCCCTCAACCTATGTCCGAAATCTCAGAGATATACTTATATATACTAAAATCCTATTAACCCTGAACTTATTTTATTAATCATTTTCTATCCTTTTTCGGCCTACGTGGCACTATCTTGTGGGCTCAATACTGGTTGACTATTTTTTTCAAGCTAGTGCCACGTAAACCAAAAAGGGGTAGAAAATTACTTATAAAAAAGGTTCAGTGGGGTAATAGGACGTTAGTATAATATAAGTGTGCCTCTGAAATTTCGAGCATAAATTGAGAGGATACTTGTGTATTTTCCCTATCATTTTATATTTAAAAGTTGAGTATATTAAGTGGTGTACGATGTGGATTAAGTTTGGTATACAATTGTTTTTAACCACAATGAATAACTTACAATAAAAAAATAATCAACTTTCACACCAATTAAAAATCACACGTTGTAAAATTGATTTTTGTTATATGTTCCAAACTATAAACTATCTTACACCATAATTCCATCAACTATCTACCAATTATTATCATCAAATTAATGAATAACCAGACCAATATATATATATGAAAAGATCATTAATGTTGATAAAAATTTCATTCGTAAAAAATTAAATTACAAAGCATTGTATTTATGGTGTTGTTTTACAAAGCAACACCACCATATCAAAAAATTATACCAAAATACATACAAATTAAAAAACATACTAATCAAAAGTCATATCCGAAATAGATAATTAAGTCTTTTTAATCACCAAAAGAAAACTCATATACAAAATGGTGCATATTATGGTTACACTATGGTGTCAAGTTCAATATGATAAATAGAATAAGGTCTACATTAAGATATAACCTTACAAAAAAGACCAAATATGTTATATTATCAATTTAAATAGATAACGGTATACATTTTGATTAAACTTTGGTGTAAAGTGCACTATGATCCAAAATACATAATTTAAACCAAAATATACACCATAGTTTAATCAAGAATTTACCAATTATTTTGTATAACCAAATTAATTAAAACTTGTGTACATTATTATTTGGCATTGATTTTCAGATCAATATTATCCATAAATGATGGTAAATATATAAAATTATTTATAATGGATTGTAACATTTGTTTTGATTATATATGAAACCTCAATTAAAATACCATAATCTATAAAGGATGCTAAATGTTCCATTTTAACAACTTCGACAATAAAAAGATGAATCTACAATTCAAATCCGTACAAGAAAGATCAAATAATTTACAATTAAATATCGTAGGAACACAATATCACAGCAATTATCAATACTTCTGATCATACCTTGCAATTTTTTTTTTAATCATATTTTTGTTAGGCACATGGCCATTTATTAATTGACAAGCAAAATAGGACAGACCAAATGGGACCAATAAGAAACAAAAGGCAAAAAATATCTAATTCAGCCCAAAAAGAAACCGTATAAACTTCCGCCTCATTCTCATTTTCCTTTATCTTTGTCGTCCATATGCTCCCAGGCGGTCGTCAGAACTTGCAGCTTCGCCGTCTTCTCCTATGGGTTTGGTTCCTTTTTGCTCCACTCTTTCTCCACTTTATGCAGCTCAACAAGAGCATTCACTACTAAAAGGTAACTCTTCTTCCTTCCTCTCTTTTACCTCATTTTTGATTTCTTGATATTCAATCAGTGGTTGTCTTTGTTTGTGAAGTACTGTTAAGTCTTTTTGTATGTGGAAATCTTGGAAGTAGCTATCCGGAGTGCGCAATATGAACACATGTTCCTTCTCTCATTCTTTAGGGTTGCAGTTTCCCCCTCTTTAGATCTGATGCCCTGCTTTCTTTTCTTTCCCTCTTTTGAACTATTCGAGATGAATTTATGCTTCAAGCACACTTTTACTTTGGTTTCAAGCCGACCTCCTTGCTTTTTGGTTAGAGATGTGTTTTAACCCTGCTTATTTAATGAAAAGTTTTACGTGCTGATCTAGATTAGTAAGAGCTTTGTTAATGTAGCTCTAATGACTCCCTATGTGGGCTTTCTCTTATGAAATTATTTATGTTGCACCCCTTCCCTTCCGGATTAAGAACCTGATTCTAATTTTTCATGTTGTTTTATCTATTTTGTTTTTATCATGATGGTTGACATCTATGTTTTTTCAATATTAATGATACGATTTTTTGTTGTTGGTAATCCCGCAAACTTTTTGAATTTTTTTATCTACTAATAATAGCTAGATCAGCTAAATCATTCTCCATTTGATTGCCCTCCCTGAAAATATATTGAACTGTGACATTTTGTTGTTGTACTTCTCTTATTATTTCATCGAAGATTTCTACAATTTCTTATGATACTTTTCGTGTCTGTCCAATAAGGTTGTTTAGAGTGAGTGAATCACTTTTAATAACCATGTCCTGTAAACTATTCATTGCACTAAACCTTAAGGCCTCTTTTATTGCTCTAGCCTCCTCTTCCTTATTCATAGCAATACTAATTGATGTGAGAGCTTTTTCTTTTTCTTTCCTCAATGTCGTAAGCCTTGTATAAGACGTAAGTTGACAAACTTACCAACACATGAATTGCCTTTTTTTCTTGAGTTTTAAATGTCTTTGAGCATAATTCTTACCCTAAACTAAGTTAAATTGGGGAATTTTAGGACTTGGAGCTAAAGAAGTCAGCAATCTAGTATTTGATCTAGAATGATGAAAAAAATATGGAAGTTGGAGCAAAAGAACAATAAAAGTAAAGATGAGAAGTCACAAAAACTGAGCCCAAGCTTAGTTTCGTGGTGCCGTTTATGAGGGTAGAAGAGCTTGAATGTGGCTAAGTCTTAAAAAGAAACAAGTTTATCTCACTCCATAAAATGAAAATGGGAGAAAGAATTCAGAATGTCTTCATGATTTTGCTCCATGAAAATGGCAGCGGAAGGTCATACTGGTCCAGATTTTGATAGTTACATAAATATGATTTAGGTCATTTTTCTTGGGAAGTTGTTGATTTGAATAGTCTAGGAGGGTATCTTTAGTTAACTTTTCAAGGATTAAGAGATTTTTACCGTAAAGTTTGCATCTTTTTATTTGTTTAATCTTGAACTATGTTTATTATTATATTTCATATTGTATTTGCTTCTTCTAGTATGAGTAGTTAAACCTATTAGTTGGGGTTTTATGTTATTAAATACTAGGTTATATTGCTTATTATTCTCTAAGTTGTGATTATCTACTTTTTTATAGTTTTATTTGTGAGGTTGCAAACACTAAATTTATCCCTATATATTCATTTCTTGCTTGGAAGGGTGAAATTTGAATATGATCTAGCATTGATTTCCACATCTATATTGTTCATAAATGGTGGTAAATATATACAATTTGATTTATAATGGATTGTAACTTGTGTTGTTAATGATTATTATAGAGCCTACAATAAAATGTTGTAAATCTCTCACATAAACTAAATGTGCCGTTATTTATCCGATTCAATCCTATAAAAATGAATCTCCAATTCAAAGTCGTCCAAGAAAGATTAAATAATTTAGTTTGATATATTTTAGAACAACAAGTTCGTAGGTCAATTATGAGGTAGCTATGATCCTATCCTTGTAATGCTATTCTTTTTTAAAATCAAATTTTTGGTGGACTCGTGCCCGATTAATTGACAAGCTAAATATGTCTGGCCAATGGCCCTAATAAGAAAAGAGGCAAGAAAATATATCTCCGCCTAGAATTAACTCGATAACTGCACCTCATTCCTCACGTTGTCCATATGCTCCCATCCGGGCCGGTCCGTTAGAACCTCCACCTTCGCCGTCTTCTCCTATTAGTTTGGTTCCTTCTTGCTCCACCCTTCCTCCAATTTCTGCAGCCCACACAAGAGAATTCGCTACTAAAAGGTAACTCTTCATTCTTTCTTTCCCTCCTTTGAACTGTTCAAGTTGAATTTGTGCTTCAAGCGCTCTTTTACATTGGTTTCGAGCTGACCTCCATGCTTACCTGTTAGAGATGATGTTTTACCCCTGCATGTTTGGTGAAAGTTTTTGCGTGCTAATGTAGATTAGTAATAGCTTTGTTAATTTAGCTGTAATGAACCCCCCCTCCCCCCCCCCACCATCTGGGTGTTCTCTTATGTAATTATTTATGTTGCACCCCTTCCATTTCAGATTAAGAAACTGGTTTTTATTTATTATGTGGTTTAATCTATTTTTTTATCCTAATGGATAGAATTTGTTTGGTGGGCTTTGTCAATTATGATGTGCTTTCTGTTTGTTGGTAATTCTGCAAAATCATTGGATTCTGTTGAGTTAACCCAATCGGAAGTGGAAGGGCCTGTGGTCCATTTATAAGTGTGAGGGAAATCCCCTCAACCTTTGATCTAGATTTTTGGAGGTTGAGAATAGCCCAAGAACCACCCAAATTGGTATCAGAGCCTCTCGGTTAATCGGTGTTCGTTAAGAATTTAGAGATGTCTGCTTTGAACGTGACAAAAATCGACAAATTTACAAAGGGAGGAACAGGTTTCATCAATTTCAATGGCAGATCAAGATGCGGGCTGTGTTGAAACAACAAGTCTTCTGGGCGCCGTTGTCGAAAAGTAAGACGCCGCGTTACTCTTATATGCGATTCATGGAGGAAAAGCGCACTCGACGATCATAATGTTTCTCGCGGATGACGTCATCACAGAGGTCTCGGATGAATGAACTGCTTCTGGTCTGTGGGTTGAAGTCTGGAGATTTATTGTACATGACAAAAAGCTCTAAACCAACAGCTGCTTCTGAAACAAACGCATTCGTTTACTGGCTGAGGTACACAACTCATGGAA
The DNA here is from genome assembly GCA_027704765.1 of Solanum habrochaites. Lineage (NCBI taxonomy): Eukaryota > Viridiplantae > Streptophyta > Magnoliopsida > Solanales > Solanaceae > Solanum > Solanum habrochaites. The sequence continues at coordinate 4,928,273 of JAKWJA010002497.1, read as the reverse complement.
ACATTTAAGCAATTGAATACTTGTTTTATTAGAATTGCGTAATATCGATGCTGAAGATCGAGGATGAGATGCTACCCACTGTTTCTGTTAGTATCTTCTCCCCACTGTCGTTTGGAATTTGTTCATCGTTCATTGTTGGGAAAGATACTGTGTCGCTGGAAGCAGTCCAGATCGGCCCTTCATATGAGCAGGGAATTACGGCAATAAGGCTAACGGCACAAGTACGGACCATACATCCTTCCGTTTGTTCACCAGTAGCGTAAAGGGAAGTAAAAATGGTTGGAAAAAAAATAAGACATGTCCGACGGGTGGTCAAAGCCAGATGATGTTGTTAATTACTATTGCAAGGAGAAGGGACATGAAATTTGATTGTCGGAAGGGAATAAGCAATCCGGAAAACTAATCAGTTTCTGCTGGCTGTTGCTGAAGAAGACACCAATTCTGAAGAGACATGTGCCCTAGTTGCGGATGAGCACACTCATCATGCAGATTTGTGGGTTCTCGATTCTGGGGCATCCTATCAATCTTGTCCTAGGAAGAGTGGTTCACTACTTTTGAGCAGTAGACGGAGGCTGCAATCTCGATGGCGCAACATTTTTGTCTGCAAGTGGTGGGACAAAAAAGGCTTCGATCAATATAAGGACACATGAACGGTATCTTCAGGCACCTTGAACGAGGTAGGCACGTTCCCCTGATGACGCAAATCGAATCTCTCGTCTTTTGGACAGCAAGGGATTCAGCTGGTCGGGGAAAGATGGAGTCTTGCGTGATCTGGAAGGTTCAAATCGATTCTGACAGGTTTTAATATGCGTGGTACTTTGTAATTTTTCTACAAGGTTCCACGGTTACAGGTTCAGCCTCATGTTGGCAATCGTCAGAATTTCGACACCAGGAGGATATACTAAGTTTATGGCACATTAGACAGACTTGGTCATAATTGGGTGCACAGGGATGCAAATTCTGTCAACGGAGTATCTCTTGCGGTCCTAAGGTTAATAGCCTATAGTTTTGTGAACATTGTTCTTTGGAAAACTACATCGCAACCCGTTTTTTCCAAAAGCCATTCACAGAACAAAAGGCACACTTGATTATACATTCTGATTGCTGGGGTCCATGCGTGTTAGTCTTTGGGAGCCTGCCGATTTTTTGTGTCCATATTGATGATTACTCCAAGGATGACTTGGTGTACATGATGAGCGAAAAGTGAAGCTTTCAGAAGTTCAAGGAGTGGAAAATTTTGATGGAAAAACTCAAACAGCGAATAAATATCAGAGGTTGCGAACTGATATGGTTGGACATTCTGTTGGTCTGAATTGATAATTCGATAAGGATGAGGATTGCTCGACATCGTACATTTAGAAATCCACCCAGCAGAACGGTGTAGCTGAGCGGATGACTCAAACACTTTTTGAGAGGCAGGTGTCATGCTCTCTAATGCTGGGCTAGATAGAAGATTATAGGGCAGAAGAGGTAGTACAAGCTTTGCTACTTGATTTACCCGCTGACCACATAGCAGGCTACAGTGCAAGACAACTATGGAGATGGGTATGAAAATCTGCTAATATATTCAATCTTAAAGCCTTTGGTTGACGCTTAACTATCACAATCAGTGACTGTAAGTTACGAACCAAGAGCTAAAAAGGGAGAATTTGTGAGCTACGGATGATGGAGTGAAAGGTTTCACAGAATCTGGTCTCCAGCATAAAAGAGGGTTATTATGAGCAGGAACGTTGTCTTTGAATGAAAGTTCTCTACTTCGAAACATTGTGAAGCCTACAACTACTCAGAAACTGGTAGTCATTGAATAAACAGGGTGTGAAGTTCAATCATTCCGAATGAGAGCGTGTGAAAAGCAACCTGAAGAGGAGGATCAATATGCCACAGACAGAAATGATATTCAGAATCTAATGCCCCAATATATATCCATAGAGTATACCTACAAATCGGCCAAGGATGTTTGGAGTTTCCGGTCCACCTACGAGGTATGTTTGAGGACCAGGTGTGTTATGCCTGCAGGTTGCTAAGAGGTAGATACATCTGAGCCCCGTCTACCGTACAAAGAAGCCATTTAACAAACTCCTGATTCTGAAAAATGGTTTGCTGCTATTGAGATAAGATTGAGTCCCTACAAACACAATTCATCATACTGGGATCTGGTCCTACAGCCTTCGGGAGAAGATTATTACTTGCAAATGGGGTTTTCCAAGAATAAGAAGGGATTATCACCATCAGAAGGAGTCAATTATAAAAACCAGGGTTGTTGCCAGAGTTTCACCAAAGAGAGGGAGTGGACTACATGAGACTTCTCACCAGAGGTCAACTAATTCCATCCTAGTGGTTACTAGCGATAGTACACATCAGAATCTGGAGCTTGAACAACTTTATGTGAGACAGTGTTTTCTAACATGAGAGTTGGAGGAAGAGATATACATGAATCAGCCCGGATGGTTTCCAAGGGTCCAGGAAAGAAAAATCACGTCTGCAAGTTGAAGAAGTCCTTATATGGACTTAAGCTCTCCAAGGAAGTGGTACAAAGGTTTGAGACAGCTATATTGTGAAGTTGGGCTATACTCGAGCTGCATATGATTGTGGTGTCTACTACATAGGCTCAAGGACTGATTCATCATCTATCTGGTGCTTTATTATAGTAGAATGATTACTGCTGATAGCCTGCAAGAAGAAGTAATGACATTCAGAAGAATCCTGAAGGGTTTACTTGTGGTGAGTTTTGAGATGAGGCTCTGGGAAGCCGCTCGGAAGATTCTAGGGATGGAGATCATTAGAGACAGAAAGAGAAGGAAACTTTATTCTTGTCACAGAGAAGCTACAGTCATAAGGTGCTTGGCGAGGTTTGGCATGTCCACTCATCTAGCCTATGAATAACCCCCCATTGCTGTCAATATCCATACCACGCCATGTTCGCCGTTCCCACATGTCAGAAGAGAGAAGGAGTATGGTCACGAGTCCCTTATGCCAGTTCCGTAGGAAGTTTTGATGTATGCTTGGTCTGATACCCGGCCAAGATGTAGCACACGCAGTCCAGTGTGTGAGCAGATTCTGGACAACCAGGGAGAGAACATTGGCAGGCCTGTGATGAGAATTTTCCGGTACCTTAGAGTACATCTGACGTTGGTCTCATTTATTGAGGTGATACTCCATGCTTGGTTTACTGGCTATTTCGGATTTCGCTATTATGCTTGAGATGTCGACCAAGAAGATCGATGATGGATATGTGTTTAACCCTTGGAGGATCTGCGTCAGTATGTAAGCAACTTTGGTCAAACCTACATGACTTTGTCTACTACGAGCGGAGTACATGGCCTTGACAGAGGCTGTAAGAAGGGATTTGGCTGAAAATGGCTGGTTTAGTGATCTGGTCTGTCATCCATGATCAGGCTAACGGTGTATTTACCGTTTGAAGCGCAATTTGTCTAGCCAAGGATCAATCCATTCATGAGAGAACCAAAGCATATTGACGTAAGTAATCATTTTCCTGAGAGTGAGAAGGAGAATCAAGGTGAAGAAAGTCTGGAACTGCTGATATCCTGCTGATATTTTCACAAGGTTCCACAAAGCCGGTTCCCCACAGAGCAAGTTTCACACTGTTTGGACTTGCTCAACACAGAAGCTGTGAATTGCCCTGCGGGAAATTCTGAGGAGAGGGGGAGGCTGTCACTGATCATATGCGTCTGAAGAATCTGTTCGGAAGAATTCAAGTCCAAGGTGGAGATTTGTTAATGCCTTGAATTGGACCCATTACAACAGCAAGGACGTGGTCTCGCTGCCCTGATCAGCGTAGCTTAGCCTCATATATATACGCTATTGGCAAAACCCTATTCTGTAATTCTATTCCGTTTGCCTCTCCATAATAAAACTGCTCCCTCATCTTCCCCGTGGACGAGCCTTTTTGTGAACCACGTAAATCTGTTGCTTTGTTTTTCTTATTTCATATTCTTCTCATATTATCCTCGCATTCCGCATAACAGATTCCTTTTTTCTAATGCTAAATGTTGCTAATTAGTAAATATTCCGCACTTGATTACCCTCCCTGAAAATATATTGAAATGTAACATTTTGTCATTGTACTTCTTTGATATTTCACCCATGATTTCTACTATTTCCTATGGTACTCTCCATATCTATTGAACAATGTTCTTTAGAGTGAGTGAATCAGTTTTAATAACCATGTTTTGTAAACTATTTATTGCACTAAACCTTAAGGCCTCTTGTATTGCTCTTGCCTTCGCTTCTATATTCATAGAAATATCAATTCCGTCTACTTGTGCATAGATGAGGTCTCCAGTTTTGTTTCTTATGCAAAAACCATACACACTTTCTCCTGAATTTCCTTTACTCGCACCATCTATATTACACTTCATTTGATCTTCCTTCGGTAGCTTCCATTGTACAATCTGGTAGTAAATCCTTGGCTTATAATTCTATTATTTTCACCATTTCAGACCAAGTTTTCTAAGTTATTTTCGAGTTTGAATTGTTAACTATCACCGGCAATTAAATGCTCATTTCCACTTGTTGGATCAACTGACGATGAAAAATCTTTTATCATTTAAAAAAGGAAGGGAGTCCGGAAGAAAATGTTGAGATTTTCACCAAGACGTGCCTCAAAGCTTCATTTGAGTTCTTCCACAACAAGTGTGGGGTAGTTTCCAAAAATCACTTTAAGGGGGAGTGTGAAAAACAATAAAATTGATTTTTGGAATATCATAGATTGTTCTAGTATAGTTTTTAGAATAGTTTAGTATGGAACCTAGAATAGTTATCTTCAAGATATATCTAGATATTATAAGACAGAAGATAAAGATCTCTAAATTTCTTTGTAAAGTAGCTTCTAGAAGAATTTCTAAACATCTTTGAACAGTATAAATATGGGTGGTCTTGTACACTTGTAAGCAACCCATGCAACCAAAATCAAGTAGTCTTATTTTATAACAAAGTTCTTTTATTCAAAATACTCTTTCTTCTCCCTTCGAGCTTCCTCTTTTCTTGAGTTGAATCTTCGATCTTAGTTACGAATTTTCCCCTTGGGAACCTTAACAAAGGCCCCTTGAGGGTTTCTTGATATTCTTTCTTCTGCTCTCTCTACACAAACATCAGGAGACAATATTAATTCTTACACTCCTTAAATTGTCATATGTGGAAATCCTCCCTTTCCACTCCCTCCATAAAAAGAATTTAATCTTAAAAGGAAAGATTTTCATCCAAATCATAACATATAGTTCCCCCTTCTCCTTTTTATTTCTCATTAAATCTTAGGCTGATTTAACTGAAAAAGAACCCTTTAAGTAGCCTAATCTACCAAATTTATCCGATCTCCTATATTAATTACGAGGAGAGATAAAATTCACAATTGATCATTCGTTTCTTACGAATATATACTCTAAAGTTTCCCCTCGTCCTACCCACTGATCTTCTATAATAAGGATTTTTCTTTTCTAGCTCCTCCCCTCCCCCCCCCCCCCCCCCCCCCCCGCCTTTATTTTCTATCCCATAGTATCAAAACCCTTGTTGTCCAATCATCTTTCTCCTATACATGAGATGCCCCATGTCTTTGTGCCATCATAGGAGACATTTTTTTTAGCAATATTATTGTTCCACTAATTCACTCCACAATGAATTCGTGGTGTTCTAAACTAAGTCCATCATAATTTAGCAAATTGAGCATCTGATACATCATGCATCGATCTAAAACCCACTCCTCCCTCTGATTTTTGGTAAGGCAAAGGAGTGTTTCCTCCCAGGCATCAGTTTCATCCTTGTACTCCTATATGACCCCAAAAATTTTTTGCCATAATCTTACGAATTTGATTTATTATTCCCTTAGGAAATTCACGGCATACATAAGATAAATAGGCATTGATTGTAAAACATGAGCTATTAAAAAATAACTTCCCCATAAGTCAAATGTAGATTTTGCCATCCCATCACTCTTTTGGCAACATTCTTTATTAGCTTTTCAAAATATGACTTCTTTTGCCTCCCATAAAAATTGGGCATCCAAGATATGTAAAAGGAAAGACACCTCGGAGACTCCGGTACCAAATAAAGAACATTTTCATGCAAATATACATATCTTTTGTTAAGGTTTATGAGTTTCCTTGATACATATTCATATCTCCGAAAAATCTTTATTATTTTTTTCATTCACCTCTTATGCCATGAACAAAAAAGGATTGTATCATCCACATAAGACAAATGATTAATCTCTCCACTCCATTTAGGCCTCCCAAACAAAAAGAGTGACTATTAATTAACACGGAGTACCAGTTATTAAATATTGATCTCCACACCATATATATAGTCTTCTCATCAAACCCAAATCTTCTCATAAATTGAATCAAAAATATCTCTGACACCCTATCATACACTCATAAATTGAATCATAAATAAACCTGACACCCTATCATACATTTTCGCCCTATCCAACTTCACCACAATATTATGGTATTCATTCCTCTTGTTTAGGTTTCTAAATTCTAAATATCTCTTGCCTTCGTAAAACATTTTCAGCAATACTTCTTCCTTTCATAAAACCCAACTGATTCTTAGAGATAATATCATGTAGAACCCGAATTATTCTTTTATGCAGTACCTTTGACAAATCTTCTTAGCAAAAGAGCTCAAGTTTATAGGTCGTAAATCTTAAAATTTACTGTCCTTCTTCCGAAATAGAACTGCATATGTATGAGAAATATATCAGTATTTCACCACCACAAAAAACAACCATCACCATTAGCCATATATCTTTCCTTATGACCTCTCAACGTGTTTAAAAAAATTCTTCTGACAATCCATTAGGCCCACATGTGTGCTCTTTATTCAAGATGAACACTAGTTCCTTAACTTCTTCCTCTGTAGGCGCTCTTTTCATTTTGATACTCTATATTGTAGTTATACTTTTTTTGAGCATTGCTTGATCCTCATTTCATTGACCCTGTTTAAATTATTCCCTAACATTAACTTCTTCATCTCCTTTGTTTTGAGTGATACATATCGTATCCCCCGCTAATTTTCGTCAATCAATGATTTCCTCATGCCTTTCAGATACAAAGAAGTAAACTTCATATTTCCATCTCCTTCTTTGAGCCATTGCATCCCATACTTTTGTTTCTAGTAATCCTCTTTCTAGTTGATGATATTGTTTTATAAGAGCCTCTTCAGGCTTTGCTTATCCTCTTTATTTGTCATTGAAGGGTTCATTAGAAATGTCCTCCAAAGTGTATATATATCTTCAAAGAGATATTTCCATATATCTCCTTACTCCACTACATCTCGCATACACTACTGTTATGACGATATCCAACTTCAAGAAGTCTTTTGCTCCAACTTTCATCTTTTTTCATCATTCTTGATCAAATACTTGATTGCTTGACTTCTTTAGATCCAATTCCTAAAATTCACCAAATTAAGTTAGTGTATATTAGTAAAATTTTACTAAATACACTTAAATTCAATAAAAGACTAATTCATATGTTGGTAATTTGTCAACTTACCACTTACGATGCTTATGACATTGAGCAAAGAAAAAGAAAAGGCTCTCACATCATGTTTCTTAGAAGTTCCTCATATAAAAAATGGGGGGTTGTTCAAGAATCTCCTTCCCAACTTCAAGAAGTCTTTCGTTGAATTCCTCGTCAAAACAATCACGATTCAAAGAAAGCATTGTCTTATTTCACAGCACACAAAGAACGATAAGAACACTACAATTTTGAGACAAGGTTTTGAGTCTCAAAAACCCAAAAGATATCACCAGAGAGTAAAGTAAAAAGTGGAAGTGTAGAAAGGCCTAAAAGGTAATGTTAGATACTATTTTCTAAAGAACAAGTAAGAGAACAACCAACACATATATGTCAATGAGTGAGTAGGACTATTTGACAGATGTGCGCTTCCTATAGTTTATGCACTCTATTTTTCATATAACCCATTCTTTTCTCTCTTTCTCTCTTACTTGTTCTTTGTAAACTAATATCTGGTCTTACCTTTCAGGTCTTTATACACTTCTATTTATCCTTTTGCTCTCTGGTTTCTTTTGTTTTTTAGACTTAAACCTGGTTTCAAAATTGTGGTGCTCTTCTTTTTCTTTGTCTGCGGCGAAAAACGAAATGGTTTCCCCGACACGTGCTTCTGTGTCATGAGTAGGAATACAAAGAAAGACTTCTTTAGGTTGGCAAATAGCGTGCTTCACATCCCGCCCATTCTTCCTACAGAGTATTCTCGGAGAAACTTGATGTGAGAGTCTTTACTTTTTCTTTCCTCAATGTCATAAGCCTTTTATAAGACGTAAGTTAACAAATTACCAACATATAAATTACCTTTTATATTGAGTCTTAAGTGTCTTTGTGTATAATTTAACAACATAAACTAACTTAAATTGGTGAATTTTGGGACTTGGAGCTAAAAAAAGTCAAGCAAACAAGTATTTGATCAAGAATGATGAAAAAAACATGGATGTTAGTGCAAAAGAAGAAGAAAAGTAAAGATTGAGAAGTCACAAAGTTGTGCCCAAGTTTTAACTTTCGTGGAGCCATTTATGAGGGTAGAAGAACCTTGAATTTGGCTTTGTCTGAAAAAAGGAACAAGTTTGTCCCACTCCACGAAATGAAAATGGGGGGATGAAAATTGGAATGTCTCCATGATTTCACTCCGCAAATGCAGCAAAAGGGCATCTTTGTCTATATTTTGAGAGTTATACAAATATGAATTATGTAAATTTTCTTGTTGATTTGAGTAATCTAGGAGGAGTATCTCTAGTTAACATTGCAACGATTAAAGGATTTTCACCATAGAGTTTGAATCTTCTTATTTGTTTAATCTTGAACTATGTTTATTATTATATTTCATATTGCATTTTCTTCTTCTAGTATGAGTAGCTCAACATATTAGTCGGGGTTGTAGACTCTTATGACTTTTATGTGATTGAATACTAGGTTATCTTGCTTATTATTATTTGGGTTGTGATTATCTACTTGTTTACATTCTTATTTGTGAGGTTGCAAACACTAGATTTAGCCCTATATATTAATTTCTAGCTCGGAATGCGGAAAATTGGATTTGAGTTTTTACACTAGCAAAGAATGAAGTATTTAAGGATTATTGTGTTGATTAACGAGTTGAAACTAGGAATAGGGAGATTTTCTCTTGGGTTTCTATCATTGGGGGGCGGTCTTCATATTTTCTTTGAGTTTTGGGAGAACCTTGGGATTAGCTTGCTAGAGTTGGAAATTCTTGTAAGTAATTCTTGGATGTTGTCATTATATCCTATGCATTTTGAGCAAGATACTTGTGTTTCATGAAGCATTCTGGTCATATTTTGAGGCCTAAAAAAAAAAAAAAAACAACCCCGGTAGCTCTTTAATTAAAAAACAAATATTGGTTACTGTTACTTACTGCACTCCTGTTGTTGATTAATCATATGTTAAAAAAAATCTAGCTTTATTTTTACTTACTTACTCAATCACCCTTTAATTTGAAGGTAAGCTTAGGAAAGTTATTAATTCTCACACTCTTGACATCTTTACATGCGCGTACTCCTTGTGGGATCGACCCCAACTTTTGTTGGGTTTATAAATGATAATTGGCATAAACCAACACAGTGCGTATTAAGTCACATTTTATAACTCTTCATGTGTAAGAAGTAAATGTAAAAATCCTTAAACATGTAAGTTGTCAATTGGGGATTTTAGCCTTTTTTCTGGAGTCGTATGAGGTGGAAGTATCACGTGAAATTCCCTGATAAAGAAATGTCTACCTACTAGAACTTCGATCAAGCACCACTGGTCAATTTCACTTTGGGGAAACCCTAGACATGTTACAAAGCAAACTAATCAAAACATCTATCTAGCAATACTCATGTTTCAGACAGATCTATTTAGACTACTTCTGCTTTTGGTTATGCCCGCAAAAATTTGATACTTCATTTAATATTTTTAGTCTTGTGTCAAGAGATCCATTATCCAAAAACCATCGGTCGATTAGCATTCTCACCAACACGGGAGGCTTGGATAGTAGAAGCTTGATAAGTTGCATCTCAGGTGTTGTTCCTCCAAAGCATTTCAATTTAACTTCCCTTAGGTGATTAAATGTCACGTCTGAAAAACGTTGAAGTTCAAGATATTCCAAGATACGATCATCCTCTTCATCTTCAGAGTACAACTAAGAAGATAAGAAGAAGTCAACTCTCATATTATTGAGGGTTAAAAAATTATGAAAAGAGTCAAAATACTAAGAACCTGAATTTTGAGATACTCTAAGTATGGAAAGCAAAAATCAAGCAAAAGGTGTATGAAAGCTTATATGATTCAACCAACATAATATGAGGCAGATTAAATCGCTTGATATTGTTAAGATCAAAAGGAAGTCTTGTTGGTAATTCATGTCCTTCTTCAGCATAGAACTACAAAAAAAATTACCAAAAAACAAGATTAAGTCGCCATAAAAGAAATTCAATCCACTAAAGTGAATAATAATGAAGTCATGGAGCAAATTTTACCTCGAAATTAGAGAAGTCAAAGCGCAGATGCTCAAGAGCAGAACAAGACTCAAAAATTTTTGCGAAATTCTAGATCTTCTACCTCCATATAGCGACCTTCAAGAGATAGTTTTACTAGACGGGGGGCATTCTTTAGGCATATAGAACTAGTATAACCTGTGAAATCGAGTGTTCTCAATGTTGGGACATTAATTTCGATTGTATTTAAGTTTTCTAAGATAACCAACACCAATTGGTCAAGCAACGGGCAATGATATATTAAACTTTCCAATAATTCAGAAGAAATTATGACTTCACATAATTCAAGGCTAATTAACCTAATAAATCCTTTAAATGCCGAAGAATGATGTATTGAGCAATTATGAAGACTTAGTTTCTCAATTGCGAACATGTGAAAACGGAAGAAAGTAATTTGTATTGTATTTCATATGAAAGGTGAAGAACAAGATGTTGAATGCCATTTCTAGAGAGAAAATATATGAAGTTGTCAATCTCAGGAGAATTTTCCAAATTAATGATGTCGAGGGTAAACTTAGTAATGGTTCCCTCATGAATAGTCAACAATTAAGAATAATCTTTTTAAATTAACTGTAGGGTATAGCAAATCATTCTTTGTTATCCAATGAGATTTATCAATATTCAACTCTGTACGTCTACACCAGTTATACCTCCATTTCTTCGATAAAGATACTTGTTCTTGCAAAATCTTTACAAGGCAAACATATCAAAATGACATCATTTACGTTATCCGAAAGGTTACTAAGTACGTCTGGGAATAAACTTCGACAACACTTTCTTTCATTAGGAGACATCATATACCAATAATCACCAAGAACCTGTAGAAATAAACTATAATACTACGTTTAAGCAATCTCCAAATTATTATATACAATCATAATATTTTCTTTTGAAAACAACTTCGTTAAAAATAAAGAAAATAATCACTCTAACAGATTAATTAGGAAGACATGTTTCATAAGTAGCATTTCAAGCTCCTTGTTTATGCTAACCTTCAAATTCTCCTAAGCCCTACACCCGAAACCCATATTCGCTACTCCATGCCACCCATATAATGCTCTACGTATAATTTCTTTTGTTTATTTATCAAACACTGGAAAATAAATAACAATAATAGAATACTTATGACCTTCGGGTCATGGTACTATAGAGGATCCTTCTCAATTTCGATCATGGTGTTCATGGTCTAATGATTGTTTGACAGACTCTTCAAGCTTATTAAGGGGTTGGGCCATGAAAATTGTGAATAATTTTCAAATTTCAAAAATCACCTTACTCTAGAAATAAGAACCCCCTAAAAAATAAGTAAAAATGTCATTTACATATTTTCCAACGAATTCTGTAATTTTGACTCATAAATAAAATCTTAAAAATCTTTTTCACCATACTTGAACATCAAATTAAAAAGAGAGAAGTAGTTTTGAAGCTTACCAAGTATGTTGTGCCAATATTTGAACTCTTTAGGAGAGAGATAAAAGGAGGAATTGGGGAAAGAGAGAAGTGAATAACATCATAGAGTGTAGTTTACTAATTAAGTAAAAAAAATATATGGATATTTTATTTAAATATTATTATTTAATTTAGGTAAAAGATTTACAATAGTTAAGGAGGGGACCCCAAGAAAAAAAAAATAGCATGGAATAGGAAAGCGTTGATTATATACAAAAGCAAAGAGGGTGGAAAGAGAAGAGAAGGTGATAAAAAAGTCGAGGGTGGAATAAGATAAAAAAGAATACCTACCTCCCTCGTCCTCCGCACCCTCTCCCCCTCCTTGAACACCGCTCCACTAGTTCTTCTATCGCATAATGGCCTGGAGACAAGCCCCAGCCGTCTTTCATATATTTCAATATATCACTTGACGAGCCGGCGATAACTTTTCACCTTATTTTTTAATTATATATAATTAGTCTAGACCGGACAACAAATTCTTCTTTAACATTAATTATTTATAGAATTAAGTATTTTGTTTATAATTATGGTGTTTTTGATGTTAATTGTGATATCCCCCCTTTACGAATTCTAAGTACTTTGAGACAATAAGTATCGGTCACTTTATCAGCATTTGATGTTGTGTCTAAGTATAATAGGGTATAACTGATAATTCTCTCTTCACCAAATTAGTAGATAGAAAGAATTCCTACAATCATCTCTCTTTCTTCTTTTCTTTTTTTTTGTCTTTGCTCCCATCTTTTGTTTTGGGATGGTTATTAAAGAATATTTTAATAATAATATCGTCTTGTATTAGATTCATTTGTATCATATTATATTTATTTTAATGAATATAATTTAGATAAGATAAAAATAATTTGAATGATAAATCAATGAGAAAAATAGGGTAGAACTGTAGAGCTGTCAATATGGGCTAGCTCACCCCATCCGGGTTAACTCATACAGACATTTTACGGGTCAGGTCGAGCTAGCCCATTTTTTATGTGGGTAAGAAAACGGCCTATCCAACCCACAACTATGTGGGCTACAGGCTTGGCGGGTCAGTGCACTTTTTAAAATATAATTTTTTTACAACTATTAAATTAAATTATAAGCTATAATTTAAAAATATTACCATAAATATCGACAAAACAGTATTACATGATGTTAATGTCTACTTGTTATGAAAACCATAAATAAATTATTTTATCTCCTCCTTCCATTCTTCTGTTTTTTTCCGTCCCCGTTCGCCCTTCTCTCCCTGGCCCTCTTCCCCTCCTTCTTTGGCGTTTGGCTTCCTTTCCTTTCCCCTTTCCCTCTTCTCTTCCTCTTTTCCTTCCTTTTCCTGGGCCCCCGGCCCTCCCCTCTTTTCCCTCCCCCCCCTCCTCCCGCTCCTTCCGCCCGGCTCCCCCATTTTTTTTTCCCTCTGGCTCCAAACAATCTAGTTCAGCTCTATAAAATTTCGAGTTAAGCTAGACCGGCCCAACATGCCTAGCTCATATTGATGGCTCTAGGTAGAAGCAAGATAATATAAAACAGAATAATTGAAGAAAAGAAAATATTAAAGTAATGACACATTACATCAAATTGGTCGATAACATCTAACATTTAAATAACGATAAAAATGAACATTCAAAAACCATCCAAACAAGGTGTAAAGGAGAAAATCTAAAACAGCAAATCAAAGTTACTCAAATCTAATATGCATAAGTGTAAACAAAGGTACCAACTACAAACACTAAAAAAAATATAAAGATAAAAATAACAACTATGCTTTAATCCCAAGCAAACTAGGATCGATTATCCATGTCGTTCCTTTTAAGCTCATCGATCTCCAAATACTAGGAGATCCTCTTCATCGAAAAGAGGCTTTCTTTGTGCGTTACGAAAGATTCTGAGTTCCTCATGTTATAAATGTTGAACATTTTCATCACCCTACTCTTTGTGTCATATAAGTATTCCTTTGAGTTCTTCTGGTGTTTAAGAATCAACACTTCACCGTTCCTCGCGCCACCAACAGCAATAAGTTTCCCGATTTCTGGCATTGATCTCTCATTTGGTCGCGTTGATTTGGATGGACATACATAATGTGTCAATTCTGCCATGATCGTGTGTTTCTTGGACCAGACTTGCCCGTGAAAATCTTCCAAAATCCAAACATCCATTGTTGCCTCGATATCACAGGTGATAAGATAGAAATCCACTCCAAGTGATCAACGCGTACTTGTTATTTTTATTACCCCTTCATCGCGTTCTGGCAGATAGGTAACTACTATTTTCCCCTGTTTTACATCCATTGAACGAAATACTCACTTTCGAATTACATACCATGCAGAATCCTTCGTTTATTCGATACTAGATTCTTCCAGCAAAAATTAACATCGAATGGCTGATTATTTAAACCTTCCCACAGAGCAGAATCAACTTGTTCCCATTTCCAATTTTCATCAGCATTGCTAAGATTGAATATTTCGAAACCAAAACAGTACTTAAAAATGTGCACTACTTTATACTGCTCTGTCGAAGAGTCAAATACAAGGGCTGCACTGCATGTTCCATGTTCACAATGCGAAGGGCATCCAGGGATAGTGATGCAGAACTTTGTGGCGGGATTTATGACTCGTAGTTTCCCAAAGTAGAAATCATCTGGCTCACTCATCAATATAAATCCATCACAAACCTAAATGAATCTTGCGTTTTTTTATTTAGTTCGCAATATCTCGCGATGCCATTCAAGTTCTTTTCCAATCTCAATCAATTTCGTTTTCATATGCCTTGTATATCCTGACTGTATTAGTAACTCTGATTTCGATTCCTTGAAATTTTGTTCGATGAAACAAGTTCTCGAGAAAATTTCTTTCCATGTTTTGCAAACCGGCATGACATTCTTATGAATGTATCGTGGCGGGATCTTCACAAGTATGTTAAATATGATCTTTTCTTCAAAATCAGAAAGAGGAATAATGTTATGACTCATTATCAACACTTGTTTTGTTGTCATTCCTTCTGTTCTTGTTTTCTTCATATTTGTTTCTTGTAAAGCTAAGCATCTGTCGTGCGAATTCAATGTCATCAATTTCATTCCCCCATTCTTGTAGCCAGCACGAGTAAAAGACTGCAGTAAAACTGCTAAAAGTAAGATTAAAACAAAGGCTTAGCAACTCGCGAGGACAGTACTGGTCAAAAATACATCTAAAAACTATAGTTTTTTTCGAAAATACCATACTCAACTATTCTTTCTTCTCGTTACAAGCATAAACTATCCACCTCTTTGTATAAAAGAGACCTATATGTAAGTGGTCAAATATTTGTTACCAATCGACAAGACCTCAATGCTCAGTTGGTCAAATATTTGTTACCAATCGACAACAAAGTCAACTCAGCATCACCGTGTTCTTTAATACGAAGTGAGTGCTAGTTAAGGTAGGAAACTTGCAAAAAATATAATTTTAAAAATAGAATTCATACGAAAGTTTAGTTTGCACATAAATATGAAGTGAGTGCTAGTTAAGGTAGGAAACTTGCAAAAAAAATATAATTTTGAAAATATAATTCGATGCAAAAGTTTAGTTCGCTATACGTGATACGATGCATCGCCAGAAGGAGCCAACAATTTCACAAAAGTCCTTGTCAAAAAATATGAAACAAGTAGACAACGGGTAGAAAATAAGGGGAGTCAACATTATGTAACTAAAATTTTGATCTAACGGAATATTAAATAATATGAACAAGTAGAGAATAAGGGGAATCAACATTATATAACTAAAATTTTGATCGAACTAAATATTAAATAGTATAATTTTTCAGCGAATTGACGGTATATCCACACCATCAAACATTCATCAAGGAAGTCGAATTGTATGACCTAGAGATGGTGGCTATATAATTAAAAGATACAAAACTAAAACATATATAATAAATAAATATTGAAAACATATATAACAAATATTGGAATTGAGAACATACAAATTTTTTTATTTGCTTTTTGGCTTTGTGGGAGACTTAAGAGCAATTTTATTCCGTCGATTAGAGTTGAGACATAGACCGGAGATTTTATGAGCCTATTTATATTTTTTTTTTCTAGCCCTAAACCTAAGTTCCCAAGGTATTTGGCCCATAGTTAGCGTTTATCCAAGTTTTTAAATATTTTTTTGATAAAAAATATTGGGTCAAGTTTTTTTTGAAATTACACCTTGTGTTTGGGTTCAACTTTTTTTAAGAATATTTGACTATTTAAAAAAAATATGATTTATATCTCATATATTCTAAAACTATTAAAAATACGTATATATTTGTATTATCTATTTATAGTGAATGATATCAATCAACAACCATAAAATAACAATATATGCAAGAGTGATACAATAATCGTATAATCAAACTTTTCATTGATTCAATTATAATTATAACACATTAAAACAAAACAAATTGTTCTTTTTCAATTATATCACTCAAAATTTTCCGGAGGAGGAAGTAACAAATACTAAGTGGACTTAATAAATGATGGATATTTTTTATAAAATATAAAAGTTTGAGGTAATTTTTGAATTTGCTGGTTATTTAATTTATGCATCAACGATATAACAATGATACTTAAACATTGATAAAAATTAGGTCATAAAAGTTCTAATCGCACAGAAAATAAAACTCTTACTAATACATAAATTAGTAATTAGAAAATAATTAAAAGGTGAATAAAATTGTAAATTAAGAAAACGTACGATTTGATGTGGTCTGTTGTTGTTGTTAAAGAAAATCTGAGCACTTAAAATTTTTCAGGATAATGTGATAAACCTATTTGATTTGGTATTTATAGAAAGTTTTTTCTCTGAAAAATAAAAAAAAGAACCATCCTTGACCATGTGTAATTAAGAGTCCCGCTAAGAAAATAAATACTATTCCCATCCATATTCGTTAAAAAAAGGTTACTAGAAATATTTATTTTAATTTACTGTGACTATTTTATAAAGTAATTATTTGGTTCTTTTTACCGTAGTATTATAAATATTCTTGTGAAATAACATTAGCTAAGAATGTTTTTAAATGGGCTTGATGCTTTAAAATATGAAAAAATTATGACGGTTGTTTTGGTTAGGTTTTAAACAAATTTATACTACTTACCACTCATCATAGCCGTGGTTTGGTTTTCTAAAGTCCCATTCGCGACTAAACATTAAAACCATTGATTACGAAGGCTGACTTCGAGTTTGTATAATTATTCACAGTTGTATATGTTTATTTAATTGCGTCGAAATTAAACTAATATGTATAATATTACAATCATCTAAGGATTTTTTTGTTATTGTATCACTTTATTTGTATGACAATTGTACAACTTACTCCACTCTCTCCCTCTCTCGCTCGCTTCTCTCTCCCTCTCCGCGTCTCTGCTCGACTCTCTCCTCCCTCCTCCCAATCTCTTTGACAAATGTACAATGCATATGTATAATCATTACCAATCACCTTAACCGGATAAATATAAATTCACCTGTCTTCCCACTCACGTCATCTTTTGCTCACCCTCTCCATCCCTCTCCAAATCTCGTTCAGCACTACTATCATCCTCTCCCCATCTTTTCGCCTCTCTCATCCCTCCCAATCCAGCTCGCCCCTCTCTCCTCCCTCTCCTAATCTCGCTTGACATATATACATATACATATGTACAATATACAATCATCTAATCGATATACATATATAACTCACCACTCTCGTTCGCCTCTCTCTCCCAGTCTCGCTTGCCTATCGCCTCCCTATAATATGTAGCTACGAATTGTAGTTTCAACCAGGCTTTTGTGTGGTTATATATGAAAGTTTCTCTTTAAATATTAAGAGCATGTTCCTTTTTTGGTTAAGTCGTTAAGAAATAAAAAATTGAATCATTTCTTAGTCCTTTTAAAACTGTACAATAGAAGAAAACGGAAAACATTGACAATTCCTTAAATTTATAGAAAATTTGATTTAAACATTTGAACTTCATTCTGCTTAAAACACATGATAATGTATTTCTAGTTTTCTACTAGACACTTTCTCCTCAAATTGTAAAAAACTATATGTGAATGTTGTCAATTTGAGGTCAGCTAGAAACTTTGATGTAAAGTGCACTATGATATAAAACACATGATTTAAACCAATATATACACCATAGTTTAATCAAGAATTTACCAATTATTTTGTATAACCAAATTAATTAAGATTTGTGTATATTATTATTTAACATTGATTTTCAGATCAATATTACCCATAAATGGTGGTACATATATAAAATTTGATTTATAATGGATTGTAACATTTTTTTTATTATATATGAAACCTGAAATTAAAATACCATGATCTAAAAAGGATACTAAATGTTCCGTTTTAACAATTTTGGCAATAAAAAAATGAATCTACAATTCAAATTCGTACAAGAAAGATCGAATAATTTACAATTAAATATTCATAGCAAAAACAAATATCAATAGCAATATCAATACTTCTTGATCATACCTCGCAAAAAAATTTGATCAATTTTTTTGTTGGGCTCGTAGCCATTTTATTAATTGACAAGCAAAATAGGCCTGACCAAACGGCACCAATAAGAAATAAATCCAGCCCAGAAAGTAACCCTATAAACTTCCGCCTCATTCTCACTTTCCTTGTATCTTTGTCGTCCATATGCTCCCATCTGGCGGTCATTAAAACTTCAGGCTTCGCTCGTCTTTCTTATATGGGTTTGGTTGCCTTCTGCTCCACCCTTCCTCACTCTAAGCTCACACAAGAGCTTCACTACTAAAAGGAATCTTCTCCATCCTGTCGTTTGCCCATTTTTACATTTATCTCATATTTAATTAGTGGTTGCCTTTGTTTCTGATGTATAGTGAAGTCAACCAGTGTGTGGAATTCTTGGAGGTAGCTATCCAGAGTGTGCAATATCACAGGTTCCTCCACTCCTTCTTTAGGATGCACTTTCCCCCCTTTAGATCTGACCCTGCTTTTTTTTCCCTCCTTTGAACTATTCAAGTCGAATTTGTGCTTCAAACACACTTTTTCTTTGGTTTCGAGCTGACCTTCATGCTTTCTTATTAGAGATGATGTTTTACCCTTGCCTGTTTGGTGAAAGTTTTCGTGTGTTAATGTTAATTAGTAAGAGCTTTGTTATTGTAACTGTAATGACCCCCCCCCCCCATGTGGACGTTCTCTTATTAATTCTTTCTATTGCATCCCTTTCCTTTCATATTATAAACCTGAACCCCACCATGATTCAGCCATGTGTTTAATCTTATTTTGTTTTTATCCTGATGGATGGCATCTGTGCTTTGTCAATATTATAATGAGACTTTCAGTGGTTGGTAATTTGCGAAACCCACTGAATCTGCTTTTGTCTATGCTAATGAATCGCTAGATTTTAGATTAGTAAACAATACGCTATTTGATTGATTTTCCCTAAAAGATATTGAACAGCGTAACATTTTTTGTTGTATTCTCGATTATTTTCATTCGTAACATTTGGAATTCCCATGATACTTTCTTGTTGTTGAAAGAAGGTCGTTAGAGTGAGAGAAGCAGTTTTAATAACCATGTTCTATAAACTATTCAAGTGTTTAGCTAAACCTTAAGCAGAGTGGGAGGGAAAGCCTCACCCTCCCTCTGCCTCCAATTATATATTCATAGCAATACCAATTTCGCCTGCATATGCATAGATGAGGTCTCCAGTTTTGTTTCTTTTGCAGAAACCATACGCACCCTCCCCTGTATTTCCTTTAAATGGCACTTATTAACAATACAGTTCAATTGATCTTCCTTCGATAGCTTTTTCCACCACACACAACTCCCCTACCCCACCCCGGCCAGTAACCCCAATCAATTGGCTTATAAGCTCCTATTTATTTTCACCCATTTCAGCGCCAAGATTTCCATTATTTTGAAAACTTTTGAATGTTAACTATCACCAGCAATTAAATGCTCCTTTCCACTTATTGTACCAACTCGTCAAAGGTGCAGTGACCCATATGTTGACATGAAATCCTTTTCTTCAACAAATTCCACACCAATCAGAAATGGCATAACTCTAAAAATATTGTTTGAGTTTGTTAGGAGACTTACACATAAAACACTAAGCTTCTTTCATCTTCATGAATTTCTTCCTTCTGTGTCCAAACCTGCTCATGAAGAAAAATACTTCCAAAGATTTTAAGCAATGTTAGAAAAATATTTGACATTGTTTTTATTTGTTGTGTCTCATAATACCAATGTTTGGAGACAATGTTCATTCTCATTCTCCTTAATTGTCATTTTATGGCAATCCTTCCTTTCCACGCCCTCCATAAAAAGAAAGTTATCTTAACAGGCAAGCTATTTTAACTTATAAGAACCTTTGAGTTTCCCATCCACCAAGGTTTATCCTGATCTCCTGTATTCATTACCGGAGAGATAGAACTCACAATGTGATCAGTCATTTCTTCAGAAATATACTGTATGAGTTTCCTCCTATCCCAATGATTTTATATAATAAGATTTTTGACCTCCATCTCCTCCTCCCTCCCCCTTTTTATTTTCTTCCACATAGTACCAAGCCACTTGTTTTGTCCAGTCATCTTTCTCCATACATGAGATACCGCTTGTCTTTGTGCCATTATTGGATGCCATTTTTTTCACAATTCTACATAAATTCACTCCACAAAGAATTAGTGGATGTTATGAATATCCATCATGTATCGATCTAAATCACGCTCCTCCCTCTGATTTTGATAAGCGCATTCTTTCTCATTCAATCTAGTGTTTTCCTTTCTTACTCCTCCTGTGTGACTCCAAAAGCTTTGTCATAATCTTATGAATCTGACTTATTATGCCCTTAGGAGGATTCATAGTAGACATACGATAAATAGACATTGATTTTAAAACATGATCTATTAAAACATACATCCCCCCATAAATCAAAAGTCGATTCTGCCATCCCTTCACGCTTTTGGCAACTTTCTATATTAGCTCATTCACAAAAAATATGACTTCTTTTTTCTCCCATAAAAACTGGGGGCATCCCCAGATCCCTCAAAGGAAGAGACCTTGTGGACTATAGTAGTTTTTTTTATCCTTGACAAACCCGCATACCGAACCTGTTATATCGATATACATAGCTTTTGTTCAGTTTAGAGTGTCCTGGCCACTTATTTAAATCTCCGTAGAATCTTTATCATTGTTTTCATTGACTTCTTATTCGATGAATAAAAAAGGATTGTATCATTCATATAAGACAAATGAGTAATCTCTCTACTCCATTTTCGCATCCCAAATCTCTTGAATTCTGAATCCTCATTTAGCCCATTGAGACATCTAGCTAATACATACCTTTGTTGCTATAATGAACAAAGTGCGGGAGAGGGGATCACCTTGCTTCAGTCCTAAAAAGATTGAGAACTCAAAAGACTGGGGACATTAATTTTAACATGGAGACAAGTAAAGAGATATTAAATCTCAACACATTAATAAATAACCCTCTCAGCAAAAAAATTTCTTCGATAACTTTGAAGCAAAAAATCCACCTAACACCCTATTCATTATGCTTCGTTGTACAACTTCACCACACACATTATGGTATTCATTCCTCTTGTTTATGTCACTAATTATCTATTTCCCTTGAAAAACATTTTCAACAATACTTTTTCCTTTCATAAATCCTGATTAATTATTAGAGATACTATCAGGAAAACCTCGAATTCTTCTTCCATGCAGTACCATTAACAAATCTTATTAGCAAAAGATCTCAAGTTACTAAGGTACATGAATAAATTATACATACCAACAACCAAAATCAAAGTAAGAAGTATAAACAATAAAAACTACCTTTAAGCATGTATAAAAACAAATGGAAAGCCACAGAGTCTCACATCCATTATATTTATCGAATAATTTATGGCTATTACAAGGGAAACATAGTTGTGAGAAAACTTACCAAGATGTCAGCCAGCAAAAAGTAATACAGTCACCAGCAAAAAGCTTGATTTAAGGAACTAGATTTACATTTTATTTTCTTGCATCCAACTAAGATATAAAGAAAAAGGAGCTTGGGAATAACTTGGATTTCTCCGCCTTTAATTCAACTGTTAAAACAGAAGTGGTTATATTGTAGATCAATTGAAATAAGGGTGAAGAAAAATCAAGAGTACTTACAAATATCTACGAAGTTGGAATACAGGTTCTAACTTTCTTTCGAGTTTCTCACAAACTCATGGACCCGCACTGAATGGTACACTTTCTATGGAGTAAGAAACACCAAAGCTACTTTAAAATTAAAAGGTAACAAAAAAAAATTCACCATGATTGGTGAGCAAGAAACAACAGACCTATCAACTATGAATAATCATTTATCGCCCACTGAAGAAGGAAAAAGAGACCAATATTTGAAAAAACCAATGGCCACATCCTCAATGGCGGAGAGAAGAAGATAGAGAAGATGAAAGGGTTGGGTTTTAATTTATGAAACCCTATTATTTAGGGTCTTGTAGTTATTAAACTGAACCTCCGTCACTTTTGGGCCAACTCAAATGTTAGTTTTTTTTATGTGTGTTTTTATAAACTCCTTTTTAGAGCCCGCTAGAATTTATTATATTTATAAATAATAGGGCCTGTGAGAAAGTTTGGATTAGCAAACTAGTCACAATCTCTAACATAATTATAAAAAAATATCTACACTTTAAATGAATTATTGTCATTTTTTAGAAAATAAATTTTATCAAAATATAATTAAATCAAGCCCACATTAACCTTTTTTTCCCCCACCCCCCTATCCGGTTAAAAAAACTCACATGTATTAAACATGAATACATGTGAGTCCATTGGTTTTTTTCAAATATTGGTCTATTTTTCCTTTTTCTGTGGGCGATAAATGATTATTCATAGTTGATAGATCTGTTGTTTCTTGTTCACCAATCAATGGTAGATTTCTTTTGTTGTTACTTTTTCATTTTAAAGTAGCTTTGGTGTTTCTTACTACATAGAAAGTGTACCATTCAGTGGTGCATGAGTTTGTGAGAAATTCGAAAGAAAGTTAGAATTTTGTATTCCAACTTCGTAGATCTGTGTAAGTACTCTTGATTTTTTGTTCAACCTTATTTCAATTGATCTACAAAATAACCCCTTCTGTTTTAACAATTGAATTAAAGGCGGAGAAATCCGAGTTATTCCCAAGCTCCTTTTTCCTTATATCTTGGTTGGATGCAAGAACATAAAATGCAAATCTAGTTCCTTAAATCAAGCTTTTTGCTGGTGACTGTATTACTTTTTGCTAGAGGACATCTTAGGTAAGTTTTCTCACAACTATGCTTCCTTTGTAATAGCCATAAATTATTCGGTAATGGATGTGAGACTCTGTGGCTTTCCATTTGTTTCTATCCATGCTTAAAGGTAGTTTTTATTATTTATACTTCTTGCTTTGATTTTGGTTGTTGGTATGTATTATTTATTCATTGTTGGGTATTGTTTATTTATTCATAAATCTGAAAGTTTAATGACCTTCTCCAGAATTAGAACTACATTTGTGTAAGAAATATAGGGTGCGTCGTGTGGGGGGTGTACCCGGGGGGGTGTGTATTTCCAACATCTGAAAATAACATTACCATATAAGCCATATATCTTTCTTTATTAATCTCCCAAAAATGTTTGAGAAAATTCGTTTGAAAATCCAATTGGCCCACAGGCGTGCTTTATTCAAGTGAAACAGTTGCTTTCCTTAACTTCTTTCTTATGTAGGCGCCATTGTCATTTCGATTTTAGTTGTATTTCTTTCGAGCATTACTTGATTCTCATATCATTGACCCTCTTTAAATTGTTCACTAACATTAACTGCTTCCCTCCTATGTTTTGAGTGGTACGTATCATATTCCATGCATATCTCTATTTCATTAATCATCGGTTTCCTCATGCCTTTCACATATGAATAAAAACCCTCTTATTTATATTTCTTTCATTTAATCATTGCATCCCATTCTTTATTTCTGGTATTCCTATTCTCGTTGATGATATTTCTCTTAGAGACACATAGCATTAGCTAAATCCTCTATTGCCATTTGAAGGGTTCATTAGCAAATATCCTCCAAGTGGCATCTTTAAAAAAAATATTCCCATATATTTCTTCACTCCACTACATATCGCATACACTATTGCTATGATAACATCCAACTTCAATAAGCCTTTTGCCTCCAACTTCCATCTTTTTTCATCATTCTTGATCAAATGCTTGATTACTTGACTTCTTTAGCTCTAAGTCTTGAAATCCACAAATTTAATCAAGTTAGTTTAGGTTATTAAATTATAATAAAGACACTTAACACTCAAGAAAAAAGGTAATTCATATGTCGGTAATTTGTCAACTTACCACTTATACGAAGCTTATGACATTAAGGAAAGAAAAAGAAAAGGTTTTCAAATCAAGTTTCTCTAGAAGATGGGGGGTTGTTCAAGTAGATCTTTCCCAACTTCAAGAAGTCCTTTGTTGTATTCCTCCTCAAACAAAAGCACGATCCAGGGAAACCATTTTCTTTTTTTTCACAGCACACAAAGAACAGAAAGAGCACTATAATTTTCAAACTAGGTTTTAAGTTTCAAAAACCCAAAAGAAATTACCAGAGAGAAAAGGGAAAAATGGAAGTTCAAAATACCTAAAAAGTAACGTCAGATACTAGTTTCTAAAAGAAAATTGAAGAGAGAAAGAGAAAAGGACGGGTTAGATGATAAATAGAGTGCATACTCTTAAGCAACACATATATGTCAATGAGTGATTAGGAGTATTTGACAGATGTGCGCTGCCTATGGTGTATGCACTCCATTTTTCATATGACCCCTCCTTTTATCTTCGTCTTTCTTACTTGATCCTTGTAAACTACTATATGGCGTTATCTTTTATGTCTTTATACACTTCTATTTTTTCTTTTGCTCTCTAGTGATTTCTTTTGGGTTTTTGAGACTTAAAACTTGGTTTAAAAGTTACAGTGATCTTCTTGTTCTTTGTCCACTGTGAAAAAAGAAAATGGTTTCCCTGACACGTGCTTCTGTTTGCGAGTAGGAATGCAACACAAAACTTCTTGAAGTTGGAAAATAGTTGTTTGACCATCCCTTATCTTCCAAAGGAGCTTCTGGAGAAACTTGATGTGAGAGCCTTTTCTTTTTTCCTCACTATCATAAGCCTTGTATAAGACGTAAGTTGACAAACCTACCGACATATGAATTCCCTTTTTTTCTTGAGTTTTAAGTGTCTTTGAGTATAATGTAATAACCTAAACTAACTTAAATTGGAGAATTTCAAGACTTGGAGCTAAAAAGTCAAGCAATCAAGTTCTTGATCCTCTGCATCAAATTTCAGCCTTCTGTGTCCAAACTTGCTCATGAAGCAAAATACTACCAAAGCTTTTGGGCAATGTTAGATGTTAGAAAAAGATTTGACATTGTTTTCATTTGTTTTGTCTTATAACACCAACATCAGGAGACAGTGTTAATTCTCAATCTCCTTAAATAGTCATATATGGCAGTCCTCCCTTTCAACGCCCTCCATAAAAAGAAATTAATCTTAAAAGGAAAGATTTTCGCCCAAATCATATCATATGCTTCCTCCTTCTCCTTTTCTTTCTCATTAAATCTCAAGCTGATTTAACTGAAAAAGAACCCTTTGAGTTGCCTATCCACAAAGGTTTATCCTGACCTCCTATATTCATTACTGGAGAGATAGAACTCGCAATGTGATAAGTCGTTTCTTCAGAAATATAATGTAAGAGTTTCCTTCTATCCACTAATCTTCTATAATAAGATTTTTCCCCTTTAGCTCCTCCGCTCCCCCCATTATTTTTTCCACATTAAGTACCAAGCCCTTGTTTGTCAATCATCTTCTCCATACATTGATATGCCTTGTGCTTTTTGTGCCACTGTTCCAGGCCGTGCGTTGCACGTGTTTCCAAGCTAAATTACATGAAGTGTTGTAACGAGTGTTTGTAGACCTCTTTGATATTTTAAAGACGAAGAACGAAGAAACCACAAATAGTTGTGAAAAAAGAAAATAATATGTTAAATGTGCCTACAAATTGATTTAGTAATTGGCATGATAGACTGAAAATAGATCAACAAAAAAATAGTTACAAATTACCAATAAATTAATTAAGAAAAAAAAAAAAAAAAAAAAAAAAAAAAAAAAAAAAAAAAAAAAAAATATATAGAACAACTTTCACATAGATAAAGAAAACATATTAGGAAAATAAGAAGAATACACTATATAAGAAACTCACATATATAAGAAAACTTTCAATTTATTTTCAAGAAAATCAAAAGTCTTTTCTTTGTAATGGAAGATATATGTACTTTTTTAGTAAAGGATGGTCTTAACTTAACTCAGAGAAAGTAATTAAAATTTTAAATTGGGAAAATTTGAAACTTAAACTTCTATTATAATTAAAATGATAATTAAATGAAAGGAAAATGAAGGATAGAAATCAAAGTCTCAAACATCTTTACATTTATTTCAGCAGTAGCTAATGAACTTTTAGTAGATGAATATGGTCAATATATAAAATAAGTGTATTAAATTATTTAAGTAGTAACCCTTCAATTTCTTCAAATTAGTAGGATTATTCTAGTAATCCAACATTAACTTTATTGCTTCACACCTTTTAATAGATTTAATAAATTCTATTTTACTATAAAGTTTGTAAAATAAAATAGTAAAAGGAAAAAAAAGTACTTTAAAAAGCTATACAACTTACGTGGTTATCCAAGCTAAGAACAAATTATCACCATTGCAAAGACTTAAATCATAAAATTCAAAGTCTATTGTGTACAATATACTTTATTTATAGTTATTTATTTATAAATAGGAAGAACATAGAAATTGTTTATTGTAAATAAAGAACACCTCTAAAGAATCAAAAAAAATTATTATTTAAAAAGGAAGCTAAAATTAACAATGCTGAAAGAAAAAAGTAGTAAACCATGTGAAAGAAAAAGAGATGAAACTTTCTTATTTCTCTTCCAATTATTCAAAATATCTTCGATAGGATATTAATTTGAGGGACTCCAAAGGTTGTCATGAATATTCATTAAACCCATTTTCAGGATGAAAGGGGATGAAATGAAAGGTAACAAGTTATTATTAATGAACATCAACCAAATGTATAATATTTTTCATTTCTAAATAATAACACAAAATAAAAATTCTCACCTGAACAAATAGAAGAGAAATCTTAGAGATCTTAGTTAATTTACAATAAAATTATTCCCCCCAAATATTAGATTACATGATGAAGGAAGTAGAGAAAGTAGCTATCATCAACATAAGACAAACAATAATCATGAAAATTGTAATTTAAAGTATGTCGAAATTAGTGAGCACTCCAATGATGTGTTATATTGCCAAGACTAGATTTAAAAATCATATAAATGTCAAGTTGGTTAAAAAGATCTGTTTTGAAAATACATTAAATCTCTTTATTTAAAGAAGTGAAAGGACACTTTATATTTATTCTTTAAAAAAGGTTAGATTTCAAAAAAATATGAGTATCCAAATTCGTAGTTATTCTTTAAAGGTAAAACGTATGACTATAAGTATTCAACATATGTACTAATACACATAAAAGCATAGGACAGAAACCCAATTTCAAAATTGTTTAAAACATTTATTGTATGTAGTCAATATGATACTTAGCATTCTATTGTGTATAACATTAATTCATTTTATTACACAAATTATTAAAGAAGTATTTTTTTATTTAAAGATTAAAAAATATGTTTAATTAATTATATAGATGAAATTTAATTAAAATATTTTATAGCATTGTCATTTAGTGTAGGGGTATATAAAAATAGTAATCAATTTTCACCTTTGGGAAAGCTTCCCACTTATAATAATACTTAGTTTCTAGACATGTGCGTTGCACGTTTGTCTTATTTGAATTTTTATAGACATGTTAGAACGACTAAAATGCAATGAAAACATATATGTGAACAACATGTAACGAAATAATTATAATACAAAAAACCCATTAAATAAATATTTAATACTATAATTAAAAAACACCAAAATAAAGGGGCATATTTTGAGGTTCTCAAATTAATTCTTTTTAAGGCACCTACTATAATTTTGAAACTTTGGTTAATAGTTAGCAATATTTCAATTTAAAGTCACAAGTGGCTAATTGAGCTCAAATAAGTATCTTAGACTTACGACAATAAAAAACATTCATAGAAAACTAAACTTAAGAAAGTCTTAATAGAAAAAAAAAATAAAAGATAACAAAAAAGCGACATTGAAAACGGCAAGGTCATTAGTGTATAAACTTCACTTTAGCGCTATTTACCACGACGGATTTGTAACATGAAAATTTTAAATTTGTAAGTTGAAAGATATAAAAAAAATCTTCTAACAGAAATAATAGGTAATGAAGGGACACAAAGAATTGAAAAAATAGATGAATATGAAATCACTAAATCTTTGTAATTGATGTCTTCTCCAAATTTCACATTAATAGGAAAGTTTTGAATACCACATATTTTGACAAATCCGCAAACATGCATGATATACATAGATAACTTAAACTATTTGAACATAAATTCAAATTTGACCGTATCTCAATCTTTAAAAAATTAGCTTATCAATGAAAGAAAACTAAAATTAAATAAAAAATAATATAAAAGAGAAGTAAATATAAATTGGTCAACAAACACGTATCAAGCAGAATCATGAATGAATTAAGCATAACTAAAAGATTACTAACATCCAATACGAAGAACGAGTTACTCAATCAATAACCATCAATTTTTTGTAAGTGTCTCAAAATTTACATTAATAAAAGAAGAAATAATGTTTATATGATAATGCGTAAAGTGATACGATATGAATTATTTCTGAAAAAATGAATTCTTAGAAAAAATGAAATTCTACACAATGGAAATTCATCTCATCAAGAAATGAGAACATTTAAAATGTAAAATTTTAAATTAAAAAAATACCATTAGAATAGAATTAACACAAGAATAAAACAATATACGAGAACATGGCAAAATACAATATACAAATATAAGATTCCAAATAAATTCAAGAATCTTAAAAAATAATAAACCAATTGAAAAATCAGTCCATTATCATAAAGTAAGATACAAAATATCTTATCAAAATCTATATAATTAATTTTCAAAATAAAATAAAATAGTACCTGAAAATTTTGAAATAATCAATCAAAAGAAAGTAATTGGTGAACAAAAAAATAGTCCTCCATTAGTTAGAGATTATAGGAATTATGACAGGTGACAATAAATTTTACCTCTACAATTGATTTGAGAGAGGACAAGACTATTAAGGCATAACTCATTAAAGCGAAGATGAACAAAGTTAGAATCATTTGATAAGAAGATAAGAAGGACTAATGATAATCATATCCAGACGTGGGGGAGAGGGCGGGAAGGGGAATATTTTTTCCCTAGTCAATTTAATATATTTTAATAAGGCATAGAGTAATTATAGGATAGAGAAGTAAATATTAAACTAAACTATTTAGACATTTAAAAAATCTAAAAAAAAAAGAGAAAAAAATAAGTATGAATGGATATATATTAGATCGAGAGAGTTATTTATTTATTATTTTAAACATATAAAACTTATAGAGAATAGATATTATTCATTAGATATTTATTAGGAAATTAACCAAGGAAGGTAAAAGGTCATCAAGATTTTAATTTAAAATGAACAATTTAATATTTAAATTAAATATCCAAATGATTTATACTTATAACATTGTAATTTATGTAGGGGTAAAATCGTAATTAACTTCAGATTTTTTTTGTTCATTCTTTAGTAATATATATTGATATGATTATTGGATGCATTTGTTTTTACATATTTGTTCCCACATAAAATGCACTCCACAAAGAATTGGGATGTTCTGGAGTATCCATCATTAAGTGAGCAAATAAGAAGATATGAACGTTTCTTGTATTGATCTAAAACCCACTCCTCTCACTGATTTTTGTAAGCACGTTGTTTCACAAGCAATCTAGTGTTTCCATTTTACTCCTCCTATGTTACCCCAAAAAAAAAACTTTGCCATAATCTTATGAATTTGATTTATTACGCCCTTAGGAGGATTCATAGATCACATAAGATAAATAGGCATTGATTGTAAAACATGAGCTAATAAAAATAGCTTCCCCCATAAGTCAAAAATCAATTATGCCATCCCATTACTCTTTTTGCAACTTTCTTTATCAAATCTTCAAAATATGACTTCTTTTTCCTCCCGTAAAAACTTGGGCATCCAAGATATGTAAAAAGAAAGACACCTCGTGAGACTCCAATACAGAAAAGAACCTTTTCATGCAGATATACATAGCTTTTGTTAAGGTTTATGAGCTGCCCTGACATATATTCATATCTCCGAGAAATCTTCATTATTTTTCATTGACCTCTTAGCCCATGAACAAAAAGATAATGTGTAAATCCCCATAATACCAAATGACTAATCTCTCTACTCCATTTAGGCCTCCCAAATCTCTTGAATTTTGAATCCTCATTTAGCCTGTTGAGACTTCAGGCTAATACATCCGCTGCTATGATGAACAAAGTGGGGGAGAGGGATCACCTTGCTTCCGTCCTAAGAAGATTGAAAAAACCAAAATACTGACTATTAATTAACTTGGAGTACCAGTTATTAGATATTAATTTCCACACTATATAAATAATCCTCTCATCAAACCCAAATCTTCTCATAACTTGAACCAAAAATATTTGTGAACTCCTATCATACACTTAAGTCATGTACAACTTCACCACAACATTATGGTATTCATTCCTCTTATTTATGTCTCTAATTATCTCTTGCCTTTGTATAACATATTTAGCAATGCTTCTTCCTTTCATAAAATCCGACTTATTCTTAGAGATAATATCAAGTAGAACCCAAGTTATCATTTTATGCAGTACATTGACAAATTTTATAGCAAAAGGATTCACAGTTGATTGGGCTAGGTCGTAAATCTAAATTACTAACCTTCTTCAGAATCGAACTTATATTCGTGTGAGAAATATATTAGTATTTCACCACCACAAAAATTGACCATCACCATCAGCCACATATATTTCCTTATAACCTCTCAACATGGTTTAAAAAAATTCTACTGAAAATCCATTAGCTCCACATGCGTTCTCTTTATTCAAGGTGAACACTTCTTCCTTAACTTCTTCCTCTATAGGCGCTCTTGTCATCTTCGTAATCTGATTTCTGTTAGTTACTACCGCTTCGGAGCAATTGCTTGACTTTATATCATTGGACCCTCTTTAACTTGGTCCCTAACATTAACTATTATCTCCTATGTTTTGAGTGATACATATAGTATCCCCCGCTCTGTGTGAATTTCGTTAATCATCGATTTCCTCATACCTTTCAGATACGAAGGAAAAACTTCATATTTCTATCTCCTTCTTTGAACCATTGCATCCCATACTTTTG
Source organism: Solanum habrochaites (assembly GCA_027704765.1). Lineage (NCBI taxonomy): Eukaryota > Viridiplantae > Streptophyta > Magnoliopsida > Solanales > Solanaceae > Solanum > Solanum habrochaites. The sequence goes on along the minus strand of JAKWJA010002497.1, from coordinate 4,896,866 downwards.
TTTTCTAGTAATCCTCTTCTAATTGATGATATTGTCTTATAAGATCATCTTTAGCTTTAGCTAATTCCTCTTTATTTGCCATTGGAGGGTTCATTAGTGATATCCTCCGAAGTGGCTATCTTCAAAAGAATATTCCCATATATTTCTTTACTCCAAAACATCTCGCATACACTATTATTTTGATGATATCCAACTTCAAGAAGTGTTTCGCTCTTACTTTCATCTTATCTTCATCATTCTGATCAATACTTGATTTGCTGATTTTCTTTTAGGCTCCAAATCTGAAATTCACCAAATATTAAGTTGTTTAAGTAGATTATTAAATATTATACTAAAGACACTTAACAATTCAAGAAAAAAGACTAACATATTGATGGTAATTTCGTCAATGCTCACTTATAAACGGAGGCTAGGCTTATGACATTGAGCAAAGAAAAATAAAAGGCTCTCGCATCAAGTTTCTCTAGAACTCCTCGTTAGAAGATTTGGGAGGACGGGGGAGAGGGGTGTTTGTTCAAGCATCTCCTTCCCAACATCAAGAAGTCTTTTGTTGCATTCCTCCACAAAACAGAAGCAAGATCCAAGGAAAACATTTTCTTTTTTCACAGCACACAAAGAAAAAGAAGATGCACTACAATTTTAAAACCAGGTTTTAAGTCTCAAAAACCCAAAAGAAATCACCAGAGAGGAATTTATAAGGAAAAGTAGTAAATTTTCCCGATTAGTAAATTAGTAATTTCCGATTTTTTCAATTACATATTATTAATCACTGCTACCCTTATCCTTTTTGAATGGTATTTAGCAGTTCTCAAGGTGAGTCTGCTTTTCAAAAGAGAGAAAGTATAATTCGAAAAATAAAGAAACAATTAGCTCAATTTCTAACAGGAAAAGGAGGACAGTCCACTCCAGTGCAAGTCTGTATTTTTTACTTTAAATGGGTAATCATCCAAGAATCTACATCTCAACACACGACAGACAAAAGATTTTACTAGAAGACATTGTATCCACCTAATCATAAGCAACATTAGCTTTGTCAAAACGTTATCGAGCTTTACTGAAAAAATGGAGAATGGGGGAAACTGACGTCCCAGGAAATCTGAGAGGCGCAGGGCGCCTGCCCTTAGACCTCAGAGAGGTGTCTCTGGCGCAATTCACCATAGGTCAAAAGTCAGAGGGACTTTTGTGGTGCTATGGTAGGCGCGACGGCCCAAGCCTTGTCTAGAAAACCTCCGACTTTTCTCCTTTGTTTTTCATCTCTAAACCCTCTAAACTTCCATGGTTCTTTCATCAAACTCTTAGGATCATTAGTACCCTCAACATAACAATAGGGATTTTATCGGAAAGTCACCCGGAAACAATGAGTCAACTCCATTAAGAAAACCACTTAACAAAACAACCATTAAGAACTAAACAAAATTTTCAACAATGTTTATCAAGACTCACTTTTGTAACATTCAAAAACTTAAATTCGCTGAATTGAAGCATGATTGGCGCGTGGTGAATTGAATCAACTCTATTGTGATCCCATAACTTTTAAGATATCACCCACGATTGGACAGTTATATTGCAAGATTGAATGTTATTGGCAATTTCATGATTTCTCCTTTTTTCTCTTTTCTGCAAGCCCTAGCGTAAATTCTAAATCTTTCTAAGTTGAACAAGTTCTTGTTTTACCCTAATTAATCCCTAATATGAATTAACATAATTAGGTAAGGAAAAAACAAACTTTCTCTTCCCAAATCTGGATTGAATTTTTCTTAATCGAACAGCCAATTCCAAAAAATATAAATCACTCATACAAACTCGGAATCGCGTAAACTTGGCGGCATTGGAAAGATCATTTCGAACAGCTTTACAATCATATCTGGAACTACACCTAACTCATCTTGAGTTAGGATTTATGATCGTTTGAAGTTGACCAAAAACTCAGTTTTAACTTACTTCAAAATTTCCAGATTTTCTTATACTTTCCAAAAGTAACTATTTCCATATTTTACACTTACTTCTAGTCCCTTTTAGTTGGGAGATGTTACATCACCAATTAAATTTAGTTTACGTTATTAAATTATACTCTACATCACCAATTAAAGTTAGTTTACGTTATTAAATTATACTCTAGACACTTAATACTCAAGAAAAAGGTAATTCATATGGTTGTAATTTGTTAACTTACGTCTTATACAAGGTTTATGATATTGAGCAAAGAAGAAGTAAAGACTCTCATATAAAGTTTCTCCAGAAGCTCCTCTTTAGAAAAAAGGAGATGTTGAAGTAGCTATTTGCCAACTTCAAGAAGTCTTTCATTGCACTCCTACTCAGAAACAGAAACATGTGTTAGGGAAACCATTGCATTCTTCACTGCAGAACACACACCAAGAAGAGCACCGCAATTTTGAAACAAGGTTTTAAGTCTCATAAAACAAAAGAAATCACCAAAGAGCAAAAGGAAAAATAGAAGTGTATAAAGACCTAAAAGGTAACGCCAGATCGTAGTTTACAAAGAACAAGTAAGAGAGACGGGAGAAGAAGAAGGAGTTATATGAAAAATGGAGAGCATACACTATAAGTAGGACATTTGTCAAATAGTCCTACTCACTCATTGACATATATGTGTTGCTTGTGAGTATGAACGCTACATTGAATCTAACCAATATTTTTCGTTTTCTCTCTTATGTCTTAGAACTAGTAAGGTACATATAAAAACACAAGCAAATCGTCTATCACACATGAGACATGCAATCATGAACCAAAATTCCATTCAAGGACGTTAAGATCAAAATCAAAGAAGTAGAGTCAAGTCTAAATTTAATAAGCAAGTCAAAGCAAAGTTCTTAAAAGTTTTCAGAGTCTTTATCAATGTTTTAACTTTGTTTTTAAGACTCCAGTCTCAAGTTAAGTAATAAGTGAAGAGTTGATTTCATTTCTTCAAAAGAGTATATCGGGACTATGAATTCCCAAAAAGTAAATGTTTTTCTTTTTTAAATAAAAAAGGAAACTGAGATTTCCAAAGAGCTTTTGAGCTAATTTTCTTAAAAGGTAATCGCTTTCTAAATAAAGCAAGAGGGGAAACTTTGGTTTCCAAGGTAGCCTTTGAGCTAAGTATTTTGAGCATTATTAATTTTCAAAATAAATAGAAGGAAGTATGTTTTAAAAACATAGGAGATAGTATTTTTGAGAGGGAATACTGAGCACTGAATGGAAGAGTTAGATAACTTCCCACAAGCCCTTTCAAAAAACCATGTAGCACCAGGGGTAGAAAGAGGGTTCATATTTTCGAAAAAATGGCTTAAAATATCCTAAAAGTTAGAAATTGCTACAAAAGTATTCCTTTCATCCACCTATTGGAATCCAAATACCCTTATCACCCCCCATTGGCCTCCACAAATATCTTGTCATCCACCTCTGGGTTCAAAATTAACTACTTATTTAATAGACTTAAATTTAAACTATTTGAATTTTTTTTAATATGTGGCGCTCACCTATTTTTTTATAATTTAACTTATTAATATAATTTATAAATCTACTCACTGTCCACCCATTACTTATTAAACTACACTCAATTCATAAACCCCCCATATTACTATTAATGCAACAACTAATGCAACAACATGAAAGTTACTGCCAATGAGTGTTTCTAAAAAATTGAGGCGAAAATGTCTATAGAGGTACATTATCATGCATTCAAGTCCTCAATCAAAACATACTATAATTCAAGTGTATAAATATAAATTACCGATAAACTTAAAAGTCTAACTTGTGATTTAATTATTCCTTGTCTAATTATGGGATGTTTAATAATATAAAAAATGGAAAAAAAAATATAAAGTTTTAAATTGTAAAGAAAATCAGAATATTTATTAAAATTATACTTTAAAAAAAAGACATGAATCGGAATGTACTACTTCTTTGTCTTTAATCATAAATTTCGAATTCAAGCTTGAAAGAGAATCCTATTGAAAATGTCCTCCTAAATTAGTGGCTCAACCTAAATTTTGTTGGGGCTTTGATTCGAACTTGAATAATTTTGGATGAATTTTTCCGAAATCTGTAATTTAGTCATGTTCTAGTAGTGTTTAGGGCGTTTTTGATATTAGAAATGATTTGTTAATTGGATGGAGTTTAATTGATAACGAGTGGGCAGTGGGTTGGTTTATAAATTATAGTTACAGATTAATTTATAATCAATAGTTGAGTGCCAAATATTTAAAAAATAATTTAAACAGATTAAATTTAAAACCATTAAATAAGTGGGCAATTTTGAACCAAAAGGTGGATGAGAAGGGTATTTTGGAGCCAATAGGTGGATGGAGGGTAATTTTGTATCATTTTTAATACTTCGAGGGTATTTTAGGTTCTTTTATATTTTTTATATGATTTCTTTAATACTTTTTAACATAGACTAGTGAATTTACTTACTAGTTCAGGTTCTATACTAATGGCAAGGTATAGGGCGACCCTGGCAGTGTGAGTCAAACCGTTGCATCATCATTATAGCTCTTAAGTGATGGTTGTCGGTTAGAGAAACTCTCACAGAAATTAAGTGTATTTTATATAAACAGTTATTTGTATTTCTACATACATCTCAGAGTTATATTGTATCTTTGCATACATACAGAGTTGACAATATGTTTTAAACAGTTTTTCCTTATATTGCACTTGATTTAAATTGCTTTATATTGAAATGATTTCAATCTTGTAGAGATGAGTTGAGCCAGGGAAGTTCTTCAGATTTTTCTTTCAAGCCTATGTACTTTTTAGTATTCCAACTCACATAATCGTAAATGCAATAGGGAACTTCTCAACAATCCTCAATGGCACATGAAACATGCTCAATTGTGGTAAGAGAAGATCAAACAACAAGAATCAAATGTAACATATGCATAAATGTAGACACTAGACAAAGTACCAACTACTAACATAAAAAAAATATTAACTACGCCCTAATCCCAAGCAAGAAAAAATCGCTCCTTTTAACCACATCTCCATATTAAATCATGACACTAGCTACGCGATCGACTTCATGATACGAAAGAGGCCATCTTTGTGCGGTACAAAAGATTCTAATTTCTTCATGTTACTGCTAACAGGCTTCATCACTTTACTCTTCGTGTCATATATAAATACGCTAGAGTTCTTCTTATGCTCTATAATCAATACTTCACCATTCCTCGCACCAGCAACAGCAACAAGGTTCCAAAATCTTGGCATTCTTCGCTCATCCTGTCTTGATGATTTGTATGGACATATATAATTTGTCAATTCTCCACGATCGGAGGTTTCTTGAAACCAAACTTTCCTTCGAAAATAGTTCGCCAGAAACCCAAACCAGTCATGGTTTTCTCCGAAATCACCGTGATAAAGAAAGAAATCCTCCAAACTCCACCATGATAATTTTCGTTGTATTAATTTGTTTAACACGTTCTGGAAGATAAGTTCGACTGAATTTTTCCTCTTTTACTTGCATTGTAACGAAATATTCAGCTGAATCAACATACCAATGCAGAATCCTTCCATTAATCGACACTGGATTCTTCCAGTGAAAGTTAATTGGATTAAAGGGTCGATCATTTAAATCTTCCCACGGACTAGAAACTCGTTCCCAATGTAGTTCGCATTATCACTGCTCACATTAAATATTTCAAAACCATAAGAATCTGTAACAACGTGCACTACTTTGTACTGTTTTGTCGAAGAGTCAAAGGCAAGTGCTGCACTACAAGCTTTATGATGACAATGTGAAGGGCATCGCGGGATAGTAAGGCAGAACTTTGTTGCTGGATTTATGATTTGTAGCATCCCGATTGTTCCCTGGTTCACTCATCAATAGAAATCCATCACAGCTAGAATGAATCTTGCTTAATTTACTTAGTCCAACTTCACGCGATTCACATTCAAATTCTTTTCTAATCTCTATCAACTTTGTTTTCATACGCCTTCCTAATCCTGACTGTATCACTAATTCTGTTTTCGATTCCATGAAATTTTGCTCAATGAAGAAACTCTTCGAGACAATTTCTTTCCATGATCTGCAGACGCGCATGACATATTTATGAATGTCTTTTGGCGGAATCTTCACTAGGATGTTAAATAAGATACCATCAGGAAGATCAGAAAGAGTGCTGATCTTATGACTCTTCTTAACTACTTGTTTCATTCCTCCGCTTTTATTTTCTTCATACTTGTTTTCTTTTAAACTCAACATCTGTCGAGCAAATTCAATGTCATCGATTTCATCCCCCATTCTTGCAGCACGCGTACACCAGAAAAAGAACGAGCTCTATATACGTTTCTGAACGAGATCAAACAAAAAAAGTTTGAGAAACAAAGGGATCAGAAAACTAAGTTTTGTATAGCCACACCCCACAAAGAGTACATGAGAACAGAATTAGTTTATTAGTGAATGAACATCTTACACTCTTACATCTCGTTTGATACGAGGGATAAAAATTAACTAATCCACGATTAATTTTAGAATAGTTTATCTCATGTTTGATTGGCAGGATAACTTAGCCCATGATTTTAGTGCTCTTTATCTATATAAATAATTTTGAATAATTGATTTCGGATAACTTATTCCCCAATCAAACGATCCATAAAACATGAATCAACTATCACATTGAATGATCATGTGTTGATGAAGACCAACATAACAATAATAAACTTGAGGAATCACACATACTTTAGAATTATGTCAATTCAACCAAAGTTATAACCTCCTAATTCCTAATTATTATTTTCAAATCACTATAATTAGCTACGAACTAGCTAACGAAAGTCTGTCGCTAATTTGTTGCTAAGTAAAATTAGCCACAAATTTTATTGTTTAGCTATAAAATTTGTCCGTAGCTGAATACAGTTTTTTTTAGTAGTCAATATCAGCAACATTCAAATTAAAAATCAAAATATGAGCTAGATTAATTCAATGGGTATAACTAAAAAATCAAAACTACTAACTTTTGCTAAAACATGAATTAGAACTTACAATTTGATTTGCTTTACGTCCTGGTGGAGACTTTTTAGGGCACTTTGATTCGTTATTAATTTTGCCTTTGCGGCCGGCCTATTTATTAATTAATATATATTTTCAGTTTATTAAATTGCTTAACCTTGATTCCTAAATTAAATTGGTTTAGTGTAATTAATAATAATTAGTTCAGGGTATGTGATTTGTGTGTATCGTGTCAATCAATAGGTAAGAAAAAATAAAAGTAGTACTCCCTCTGTTTCAAAAAGGATGAACTAGTTTGACTTGAAACGGATTTTAAATAAAGAAAGAAGATTTTTTAATCTTGTGGTTCTAAATTAAAATTATATCAAATCTACCGAAACATTTTTTAATCTTATGGTCTTAAATATGTTACATGGAAAGTTAAAGTTAAATTGTTGCTAAAAAAAGAGGACCTTTTTTTAAAAAACAAACTAAAAAGAAAATAGAAACATTCTTTTTGAAACAGAGGGAGTAGAAAAAATAATTAATGTTAAAATAAATGTTACATTTATCTAAATAAATAATAAGAATTTCATATAAAAAGATTTAAAAGTTGTTTAAAATAGGTGAATCCCTTTCTCTTTTATTTATTTATTTTGTTTACCATAATTTAAGTAAGATTAAGGTAAAATTATTGATGTTAAAGTTTCAGGACTTCTTATTATTTTTTAAAAGTAGATAAGGAAAGATTTACTAGGTAAATTTTTTGTTAATTTTAAAGTACTAAAGATTTAGAGGAACAGTATAACTTTAATTAATTTCAAAGTCTTAAATGTAAGATAATGATTAAACGATAAATATTTGAGCAAAATCGGAAATGACAATGTTATCTATTGTAAAGCTTTTTAATTAGGGATAAAAACTTCAATCCAACGTATCTAAGGAGCTTCATACTCGTAAAGTAACACTTGTGAAGTGTAAGTTTTTTGCACGTTGGTAGCTCGTAGACCTGTAAATATGGGCTAGCCGATCCCATTCGAGCTAACTTAATACAATTCTTCGATATTTTTATATTGGGTCAAAATCGCTAATTTTTTTTGTGTGGCCGGAAAATACCGGGTCTCACAAGTACTTTAGTTTACAGACTCAGACTTGCCGGTCAGTCCACTCTTTTTCAAAATTATAGTTTTTCGAATTATTAAATTAAATAATAAATTTAATTTAAAATATTATCATAATATCAACAAAATAATATTCCGTTGTTATTTACTATTTTTTAGTCAAATTCACAAATAAAATTATCTTTATTATGTTATTAAGTTTTTTTTTTCAAGTAAAAAGTATAAATTCTAAATAGAATAGTACCCTACTGTTTTGAGAGTTTGGACTCCTCTTAATTTTACAATTTATACTATAATAATTATATTTTTTAATAATTTTTTTAACTGTTCACGGGGTCCCTCCCTATCGATATATCTCAAATCCCTTAAAAGTCCTTTTCATAAATATGATTCAAAAATCATAGTTCAATCCTTAAATCTCGAGTTAGGTCAGACCAGCCCAATAAACCTAGCTCATATTGACGGCTCTAGTAGCTGGCTAATTAATGATAACTGGCTAATTAATGATAACTGTAAATAGAAAGAACAAATTATTGTGTATATATTATATTAAGCTGAAAATCAATTTTCATCCCAATTTTCCTTTAAAAATCGAAACAATAATCAAACTTTCCCCACCCCCACAACTCTTATCCTATGCATTGTTCATTGTTAAATAGAAGGTCTGACCAAAATAATATAAATGTAAAACAAATAAACCAAAGTAATACATATTCTTAAAAAGTAACCAAAATAGTATAAACGCTATCATATTTATCTATTATTTTGTTCATAAAAATTAATATGACGTCATATGAAAAACTTCCGGTTGAAAAGAAATTGCAGGTGTACTTGTAATATTTATTCACAATATTTTGTAATCAGTGTTAATTAAATATTAAAATTTTTATTTAAATAAATTATATATATATATTATGGTCTTGCGCGCCCCAATCTCCTTGTACCCTGTTTCCCCTCTACAAGAGTCCACACACCCTCTCTATGACCTCCAATGGGCCTCTTACATAGCATAGACGCAATTAACTCGAGGATCGCTTTGAGTTTCCAAAGCATATGTGGGGGAGCAGCCAATAAAAGTGATGCTGTTTGCCAATAGTTGGGGTGCCCACCCGTGCGGATGGGGTCCTCACGTTAGGTGGGGTGCGTTTAGCGGGGGCGGCGACTGTGCCTCGCTAGGTGAGGCCAGGTTATTCTCTTTTTCGATTGGAGCGAGGTCACAGGGGCAGTGCCGGGTTAGCTTCCTCCGCAGGTAATAACAAGTAGTATAGTGAAGGAGAGTCAGGATGAGTTAGGGGGTAATAGTGGTGGATAGCAAGAAAGAGGCACTGGATGGTATTGCTTTTAGGAATTGGGGTGGAAAAATTCTAGAAGTTGCGAGGGGCGTTAAGATGGAAATGGAAGAGTGGGACGTGGAAATGGGCATTACCGGATAGGAAGCACAGTAGCTCGGAGCGAGGAGTCGGAGCCATAAAGTGCGTTAGCTGTTGTTTGGAGTGGCATGCGGGAGACAAGGGTAGGGTAGATACTGATTGGTGTAGGTTTTAAAGATGATGAGAAGGTTTGTGCATGTATGGAGTTTTAGAACTAGTGAGAGTAGTTGCTAATGCGGGTGGAGTTAAGTATCTCAGGGAGCGTTCGAGGGGGATTATGGTCCTCCCATACCTCCTCTTTTGCTCCTTTATCCTTCGTCCTCCTACCCGCGCCCCCCTCTCCACTCATCGCCCCCGCAACTCGTTCGCCTCCCCTGCCCTACGACGCCACTCACAATCCGGGTCACTCCCAGATACTAACACCGCTCTTTCATATCTAGAGCTATTCATTAATTGCGTTTTTCGCGTAATTAAAGGTCCTTTTGTGAGATGTCAACGCTTCAGGCAGCAGTCCCCCGAAGTAAATAGGTACAGGACGTGTATGGTTAGCGCAGACGTACCGGTTGGGTCAAATAAACTGTGAGCAGAGTGGTGCACCCGCTAGGTTAGTTGTTTTAGTTTCGCTATAGTCTGTGGTTGGGGGTCTAGGCATGGTACCTACGTTTGGGCGGAATTCAAGGCACGTCCACCTTCACCCATCTTATCTTCTCTCTTCTCGACAACGCCCTACCTATCCTGCTCCTCTTCTACACTCAACAGTGACCCTCTGATGCGGCCGCCCCCTGTTGGAACACCCTAACGATTACGGGCTATACTATCATCATAGATGTCGTCGATTACTGTCACGACCAGGTGGATTCCGAGATAATCTGTACCAGTCCGTACACATCGGTTATATACGGAATATAGAAAGCGATGTTATAATGTCTGGTTAAACTACAAGCTAGTCTTGTAGAGACGTGAACTTCGTAAAGTGCACGAATGCGGGGGTGCCGTGTGGGGAGCACAATATATAGTTTCTGCAGAGCGAAAGCTGAAATCGGATGGAATGAAAGATAAACGTGTCCGGCATTATATTTTCTACTCTAGTGGAGAGGGTAGAGAGGGCGGGTGTATATCGTTAGTAGAGTATAGTAGTCACGTTGGAGGGCAGGAGGTAGGGTATGAGTTACGAATAACGAGTTGTTAGAGGGCCCCCGAATAAAGACGCAAGGTCGAACGGCATATATGTAGAGGGAAGATGGTAATTATTATGGTAGATGTTATAGAAACTGGTTTGACGGGGAGCTATATTTGAGTGGGGGTGAGTGTCGGTAACTAACACATCTTCCCTTCTTTTTACCCCCTCCTCCACCCCCCCTCACCCCCCCCCACTCTCGCCCAACCTTCCCCGCAACAACTCACACCTACCAACGGCCCCTACTAATAATAAATTCAATTTCATAATTATAAAATTGAATATTTGATAAATGTTTTATTAGTACTGATAAATTTTAAGTGATGTTGATTAAATAATTTAAATTTTTTTATCCAAAATATCTCTCTATATTTATGAATTAAGATAAAGGTCAAAATAAACAACTAATTATATCTTGATTTTCTTTTTTAAAAAATAATAGCTATTTTGAATCAATTATTTTTCACAAAGACGACAATGTAATTTTATTATTTTAAACAAGCAAATCAATGTATTAAAATTTTAGTAATTATGTCAAATCTCAAACTATAAAATTTACCTTCAATTAATTTTTTATTTACACCATTTTTTAAACATAGAGAAACTGATAATATTTTCACAAATTATAACATATGCCAACAAGAATAAACATAAAAAAAAAGAACATTATTCATATCCATGCTAAAAGTAATCTAATAAGAATAATTACGTAAATTTCACCTTTTGATTTACTTATTACTATTATTTGCTATAAATTTCACAAATCTTTAAAAAAAATTATTTTTCTCTTAAGTAATAAATGTCATTTATCCGATCCTCTTTTTAATTTATCAACGCTTTGATTTTTTAGTCATTAATATATTTGCACCCTCCATTAATGTATATGACCCTTTTTTAAATGTATCAACACATATATTCGATCTTCTTTTTAATGTATCAAAGCTTTGATTTTAATGTATTCGGATCCTCCATTGATATATCCGTTTGAAGGGCTTTGTGTATTCTCCATTTTCCAGCAGCTACATTATAGACTTACCTTTACCAGTCTGCTGGATTACCGTCACAGTACTGTTACTGGTTGGTAGCGTTATACATTTTGGATATTTTTAAAATATGTTCCTGTTCATATTCTAGTACTTTGGGTTGTCCAAAATTCTTGTTATATATATATATATAATATATATATATATATATCTCTTATAACTATATCTTATCTCTATCATCTCTCATATCTATATATAGATATAGCTATATATATCTAGTAAAATTTAATCTTATTTTTATGCATCATTCTTTCCATATAATAATGCGATTAAGTCTGTACCTGTATATATGCATTGTGTTTTTATCTTTTTTTTTTTTTTTTTTTTACCACTCGATTTTATTATGGAAAACAGTCTCAAAATGGTTCTTTTCTTAAATCTTTTTGTTATATTATAAGATTGTTTTTTTAATAACTATCTAAAAGCTATCTTGTAATAACTAAAAAATAATTAATTTAGCTAAAAAATAATTTTTAACTATCTTGTAATAACTAAAAAAATAATTTAGCATATGTACTACAAAAAAAATGCCCTTTATAACTAGTATTATCATATTATACAAATAAAGAAAAACCAAGCCAAGAACTAAAGGCATCTAGTCTTGTTCATTAATGTAGTTTTTCTTCAAGTCTTGAAGAGATACGTTAACAGTGATGAGGTTGATGCATATGCTAAGAGTAAAACGTGAAAAAATAACTATCATTTTTTAATATGTAAAAAAGTAATAAGTAAAATTGAAATTTTTTTTTATAGTAGACAAGTAAAAGTAAAGAAAAAGAGTAATAAGAGTCGTAGGGGTATACAAAATCGAACCAAACTGTAAATTGAGTCAAATCAAAAATAAATTCCGACCAGTGGTTTGGTTTGACTTTGTTTGGTAGTGAAAAAAAATTCGACTATATTTGAGTTGGGTTGGTTTTAACTTAAAAAACTATTCCAAGTTAAAACTAACCCGACATTATATATGTAATTTTAAAATTTTATTTTATACATAAAAATATTTACTTGATATCATTTTAATTAAAAAACATTTTAATACTATTCCATATTTTTATCTTTTACAATATGATTCCAAGTTTAAAACTTAGAATTCGAACTGATCCAATAAAAATTATGATTTCATAGTATGTTGATATTATAATAAACTTAAATCAAAATCAAATTATATTAATGCACAAAGAAAATCATCCATTACTAATATGACAATAATATTTGATACTTGTTCTTTAGTTTTATTTGTTAGACAATTAAAATCACAATCTATTTTAATTTTCTTAAATATTTAGTAATGTAACTAATACTTTTAAACTTATTTAGCATGATTTAGTACTTTTAGATTTGATATTTTCATTATGACTTTACCATATTATTTTAGCATGATGATTTCATTTATTATTTTTTTATTGGAGATATGTGTGCATCGCGATACTCGTTCTCCATATTTTGTTGTTTTTTTTAAGAAACCCTTAGATATTGACTTTGATTGGATTAAAGAAATATTTAGAGGCACAATGTAATTTATATGTTGTATGGCAACTTTAAATAACCGAAAACCAAAATCTGAAAAAAATTCGAAATTTATTTAGTTTTGGTTTGATTTATAATAAAAATAACGACATAATGTTGGTTTGGTATTTGAAAAACGTGAACCAACCAGGTTGAAGATCGAAAAAAAACCTTGAATGTATTGTGTAGTTTGGATTGTTATAATTTAAAAATTTTACACAAATAATTTGATTTGATATTTGAAAAATCCTAACCAATCAATCATGTCCACCCCTAATAAGTCGTATCGATAAAATTACAGTAACTCATCATTAATTTTTCAGTTAGATAGCGATAAAAGAAGTTCCTAAATAAATAAGAGATATATGTATTTCTCAATCTTTTCCAAATGAATTTTTTTTTAAAAAAAACCATTTATTGATAAAGTAAAAAATTTATTAAATAATTTTATATATTCAATAAATTTCATACTACATACTCCCATAACGTGAACTCATATGTTTACAGCTCGATCCAACACACAAGAAATTAAATTCTCGCTGACATTATTATTTTTCAGTACCTTTCAAAGAGGGTCATCAATATTTTGTAGTACTTTATTTATTGAGTTGTTGGCATCAGATACACCTATCATTAATTATAATTTATTCAATTCAAATGCATTTATTATATTAGGAAATATCTTTAGTTTGTATACTCCATTTCTAATTTATTAAATGTTTTTTTAACTAAATTTTGCTAAAACAATTGAAAATAGTGACATTTGAAGAAAAAGTCTGTAGTTGAATATATAGACCTTTTCTCTCATGTAACTGAAAATTAATAATAGTTATCTTATGAATTTTGTTATTCAATAAGTATGTTTATATATCAATAATAGGTAATTGGGAAAAATCGCAAATATGCCACCAAATTTTAAGAAAAGAATTTATTTATGCTGTAAAGTAAGGCTCATGTATGTTATTCTGTTTGAGAAATACTTATTCGTGTCATTATTTAGTTAACTGAAAATAATTTTGATTGTGCAAAATCATTATTTATACGTGATCAATTATGATTTGTATGATATGAATGAACAAACTTTGAACAAATGACGGGATTTTTTCTTAGATTGGATGACATATTTAAGTCTTTTCTCTTTTAACAAAAATTGATTAAGGACACGACGGAATCATTATTGTCCACGTGTATAAAAATGGTTTTACAAAACTAAAATTATGACCTGTTAACAAATAATAACATGAATAAATATTTTCTTTAATGGAAATGACATAGATAATCCGATATTTTAAATGATGACATAGATACACTTTTTCTCAAAATCTAATGGCATATTTAAGATAATATATAAACTCGAATCTAACAAACCGATAATCCACCCTAATTGAAAATAGACCTTTCCTCTCATATAGTCCAAGTATGTCGAACCAACTTGGTAATTAATTAGATAACTAATTAATCAAACATCAATAATCTATTATATGATCATATTCACAAATTGATGATAGTAATATATAAAAATCAAATCGAATCAACCAATACGAAAGTATTGACCTTTCCACTCATGTAGTCCAAATAATGGGACCACTTGGTAAGATAGATACTATAGAAAACTTGGACATACCATCCTACATTTATTAATTTTCTCATTTTGTGGCTCTCAACATTAGAACAAATTAGCATATTTTCTCTCAATCAAGAAAATATTACCAATGTTGTTAAATTTTGTCATACTAGTGTCTCTCTTGTTTGCACCAACTTCTTGTGAAGTTGATGGATTCATTTACAATGGATTCAAACCAAGTGATGTTAGTTTAGATGGCATTGCTAATATTACACCCAATGGTCTTTTGTTGTTAACAGATTCCAAAACACAAGATCAAGGCCATGCTTTTTATCCAAATCCAATTCATTTCAAGAATTCACCTAATGGTGATGCATTTTCATTCTCTACAACCTTTGTGTTTGCGATAAGGTCTGATTATAGACCATTGGATGGTCATGGACTAGTTTTTGTTATCGCGCCACAGAGAGGAATTCGAAAGGCTTTGGCAAACCACTATCTTGGTCTTTTTAACTCAAGTAATAATGGGGATAAATTAAACCATGTTGTTGGAGTTGAGTTTGACACAATATATAGCGCGGATTTTGGTGATATGAATGACAATCATGTTGGAATTGATATAAATGGATTAAGGTCTGTAGCAAATCACACAGCAGGTTATTTTGATGATCATACTGGTTTGTTTAACAACTTTACTCTGGTTAGTGGTAAGGCAATGCAAGTTTGGGTGGATTATGATGGTATAACTAAGCTAATCAATGTGACAGTAGCTCCATTACATATGGAAAAACCAGTTACTCCACTTTTGGCTTTGAAATATGATCTTTCGTCGATTCTTAATGAGATTATGTATGTTGGTTTTTCATCATCAACTGGTTCAGTCCCAACACATCATTATATCTTAGGATGGAGCTTTAAGGCAAATGGGAAAGCTCAAGAACTTTCTCAACTTCCTAGTCTTCCTCGTCTTGGGCGTAAAGGGGCATCAAGATTTGTAACGATTGGTTTACCGGTGATATCTTTGGTTACAATTATTGTAGCAACCTTGGTGGTGGTTTTTTATGTTAGAAGGAAGAAGTATGAAGAAGTTCTTGAAGATTGGGAACGTGAGTATAGACCGCAAAGGTTCAATTATAAGGATTTGTACACTGCTACTAAAGGGTTCAGGGAAAAGGAGTTGTTGGGAGCTGGTGGATTTGGTAAAGTTTATAAAGGAGTGATGCCTGTAACCAAACTTGAGATAGCTGTAAAGAAGATATCTCATGAATCAAGACAAGGAATGAAGGAATTTGTTTCGGAGATTGTAAGTATAGGTCGTATGCAACATAGGAATGTAGTACCACTTTTGGGCTATTGTAGGCGAAAAGGGGAATTACTTTTGGTTTATGAGTTCATGTCTAATGGAAGTCTAGATAAGTATTTATACGACCAACCAAGACTCACCCTCGATTGGAACCAAAGATTCAGAGTCATTCAAGGTGTGGCATCAGGACTATTTTTCCTACATGAAGAATGTGACCGTGTAGTGGTTCATAGGGATATTAAGGCTAGTAATGTGTTGTTGGATGGTGAACTAAATGGCAGGCTAGGAGACTTTGGACTCGCGAGGCTATATGGTCATGGGACTGATCCTCAATCAACTCGTGTCGTTGGTACTCTTGGTTATCTTGCACCAGAGCATACTAGAACTGGCAGGGCAACACCTAGTAGTGATGTATTTTCCTTTGGGGCTTTTCTGCTTGAAGTTGCGTGTGGTAGGAGGCCGATAGAGCCAAGACAAGACGGTGATGATCTGATTTTAATTGATTGGGTGTTTTCGTGCAGGAATAGAGGTAATATACTCGAGGCTATTGATCCAAACTTAGGCAATGATTTTGTTCCAGGGCAAGTGGAGTTAGTCTTAAGTCTAGGCTTGTTCTGTTCTCATTCAGAGCCCTCATTTAGGCCAACCATGCGACAAAACGTATTGTTCTTGGATGGTGTTGTGGCCTTACCAGAGTTATCAGCACTCGGTGTTTCATATGCTGACCTAACATTTGGCCATCGCGGAGGTTTTGATGATTTTATCAAGTCGTATCCAGCTTCTTCTGTTAATGCACATTCCCCCGCTTCATCTGTAGCAGAATCACTCCTTTCTGATGGCCGATGAATTAGTCTACACACGAAGCACGATTGAACACTTTCATGAACATTTAACAGTGAAGTAGTTCAGGGTGTGTAACTTTTGACAAAAGCTGTATAACAAATTAATCTAGATAAGTTTCACAGTACTAACTTTTGTCAAGTCTATGTAATTGGTGCCAAATGTATCGTCTTATCGACCTCCTAAATTTCTATTTCAGAATATGATTATTAACTCTAGTTCATAGTTTTGCTTCAAATAAAAAAGATATGACTAATTGAAACAGAATTAGTAAGCACTCTTAAATGAAAGTTAAAAACAATTTGACTTAACCGTTGAACAAAGGTACTTAATTTACATTTAGGTAACAACTAGGAATTGAGGCATTACCATGACAAGTAATAACTCTTTAACGGGTCAACGATTAAATCGATAAGGAAAATAAGTGAATGATAACCACTAAAGTCAAAGAAGTTCAAGAAGACCTTAAAAAAAATAAAAAAAACTACAGATAGAAAAATAATGTTTTATTAATTAAAAAAAAAAAGAGTGTTGATAGATGAAAGGAACCTCAAGATATTTAATTAATAAACATTCAAAAGTTTGACATAAATGTATTGGAAGATCATAAAACAACTTCACATTGAATAGACTCCAATTCCAATTAATGTTGGTAGATGCATGTACTGAAGCAAATTTTCTTTTAGGCTTAAAGTCATTGATGAACTATTAAAATTGTCAGTATAATTTACTTAGACATTTAAATTAATATTTGTATTTATTGAATATTTTTATCTTTTTAAATTATCATTTAAATATTTTTAATAATAAACTAACAGTATAAAGTGTATGAAATACACTCGCAATAACATGTTAACTAAGTAAATAATCACATTTGGTAATTTTAGTACAAAATTTAATTTTAATATATATTATAAAGTTAAAGAAAAAAAATTCTTTTTTAAGTTTAAAATAAACATTTTAAAACAAGAATCATCACTTACCCACCCCTTATACCAGCAGATCCTAAAAGTCCTCTCCTGTATCTGATGCCATCACCTTACATCTATATATATATATATAATATATCTATAATATTATATATATTATACTAGTCGATACTAGTATATATATATTACTCTCTCTCTCCGTTCAAAAAAATATTTTATTTCCTTTTAGTTTGTTTCAAAAAAAAAGACATAATACATCATAATATGCTCTTTAACTTGGATTTGAATCAGATTTATGTCTTTCAATTTTGGGTGTGCACAAATAGACACTTAAACTTATATAAAATTGAACAAATAGAACTCGTGTGTTTATTTATTTAAAAGTTGAATAGTTAAAGTATCTCTTTGTGCATTATGAAAGTTGGAGGTCAAAACTAAAATTTGAAGTAAAGTTTAGGATCCAATATATGTGTTATGTCCAAAAAGAATGATCATTTTCTTTTTTGACAACACTTTGATTTAACTCTCCACATGACATATTTAATATCACAAAATTAAAAGATATTTTGATACATTTGACATAACTTTAAATTAAAATCACAAAATTAAAAAATCTTTTTTCTTTCCTCATCGTGTCCAAGTTAACGGTCCTATTTTTGAAACGTAGGAATTATTATCGAACTTTCTTGGTTAATTGATGATAAATTTCTCCAAGACATTAATTCTTGTCGATTTCTTTATGCTAAATTGGATATAACTTTTTGTTAACTTTTTTCTTCGTTCAATTTTTTGTACAGTGAAACGAATTTCATCGGAAAATTAAACCAACTCCAATGACATTATGGGGAAAAATTGAGTAATGTCGAATTACTTTTCGAGTTGATTAATCAAACAAAGTCATACAAATCTACATCAATTTAACCCCAAAACATTATATTTACAGCAAAAAAATAATAATAATCCAAACTTCAATCTCTTTACAAATTAACATGATAAAAATAACTATTATGAAGACAATAAATATTTAAGGGATTTAAGATGATTTAGGCCTTTCTGTTATTTAGCTCATGATTTAATATACTACATATTAAGTATTATTTATCGTGATCTTTTTAAAAATATAAATTATTTTCTGTGTTTATATTTACTTGTCATTATTCTAAAAATAAAAGACGGTGAGATGGCTCTGAATCAATAGAAAATGTCTCCGATTATTTTACTTTGTTTAATGTTAGGGCCAGCCCATTGTTATATTTTTTTTAAGTGAAAGCCCAATCACTTATTGAGCTGGGGCCATTGTTTTGGGCTTTGTTGACTTCTTCTAGAAATCTTTGGGAGCTGGGGGGATGCTGTTTCTTCTGGGGTTTTTTGGACGTGACAAGAAAAGAAAATGGAGGTGTGGTTGATAGAGAGAGAAGAAGAAGCCGATTTTCGTTGAGAGTAGGAAGGGTTGGAGTGCAGACTTTTGACACCGCCTTGACAAAATTTAGTTTTTACGGAGATCCACCGTTGGATCGTTCTGAATTTCACATCAGGTTCACAACATATAGCACTGAACATCTTGATGGTTCAAATCGTCATTGGAAGCTCTGATCGTCTGTTATTGCAGCTAGTGAACTTGCTTTTTTTGGGTGATATTCCCAATTTCTCTTCTCTTTGGTGTTGCTCTATGTATGTTGTTGTTGGTGGGCTGTTGCTGTGTGTGTGACATCCTTGTAGACTGATTTGGGTGTCTTACCCTCAATGCATAAGAAGAGAAGAAGAAGGGTGGGACTCCTACAAGTCACGTGGTTTTTATCCGTCACAACTAAGGGGTTTCCCACGTATAAATCTCGTGTGTCACTTGCATATTTTTATTCATATTTGATGGCTGAGGTTTTTTGATTGTGTTTGTGATTTGGAGCTTGGTTAATTTAGTGGTGAATTCTTTTGGAAATTGGGGTGAAGTATAATTGGTTTTGATTGTTTGACGTTGATCCTTGTAAGTGTTGTATCCTACTTTGTTTGTTGTTTTGCGCCCCCCCTCATCTGGTATCAGAGCGGAGTGTTAAACCATGAGGACATGGAGCATGGAAATAACTCTATGGTTAAACGGACCATTCAACCAATTATTCCATTGGCGTCCAAAATGAAGATTTGCTATATTGCAGGATTTGTTGGACCCTATTGATGTGGATTAAACAAAGAAAGAGACCAGCCACTAAGCCATAGAAGATGACAGATAAAAGAATGGGAAAAGCTGAAGAGGAAAGACCTTGGGGACAATCAGACAGTGGGATTGATATTAGCATATTCAATCATTGTTCCCAGGGCGACTGAAGCTAGCCGCTTGAACTATGGAAGAAAATTGGAGGGTATTTATGAGAGGAAGGACCGCTCATAACAAGGGCCGCGTTGAGTAAGAGGCTTGTTAATATCAAGGTTGAAGTCAGGGCAGTCTGTTTCTGAGAATCTTAGCGACTTTCAAGATTATTATTAACAAGTTGACTGTTAGAAAATGTTCTTGATGATGAGTTGCAGGAGTTATTCCTGCTTGAGTTCTTGCCAGACAGTGGAGGACCTTGGTTTGTGTCCATCGCAACTAAGCTCCAGATGGTAACTTCATTGGCTATGTCATGCAAAAGAGAGCCATGTTCAATGAGAGCTTAGAAGAAAGGAGAGGGGTGTTGAATTTTCTCAGGCACTTGTTAGTAGGAGAATAGAGAAGATAGAAAGAAGCAAGAGTAGAGGTTCCCAAAGGCGGGGCCAGTCAAAGTATAGGTCAAAGTCAAGGATGGGGAGAACCTACGATATGCGCCCACTAATTGGTAGCAAGCCTGCCACATCAAAAGTTTTTCTACAACGTTGAAAGAAACAGCGAAATAAGAAAAATGACCATCTCCTAAAGAGGGTGAGGACAAGAATACAGCTGACTACAACTGAGTTCTGATATGATGATCTGTTGTTTTTCTATGGCATGGAGAGTGTTGTCATGTTGGATAGTTCTGACACTGAATGGCTTATTGATTACAGGAGCTTCCTATATTGTGTTCTAATAAGAGTACTTTATTGACTACCGAAACTGGAGATTTTGGTAGTGTGAAGATGGGGAACCAGAGCTTCAGCAAGGATTGTTGGCATGGGAGCTATTCGAAGTCCAAACCAATTGTTGGGTGCTATGTTATTGACGTTGAGAGATGTTCGCCACATTCCAGATTTACGCCTCAATTATTGTCTTGCTAATGTACTTAAGGAAGAGGGGCCACCAACTTTTGGTGAGGGTTAAATGGAAAATTGTCTAAGGGTTCCTTTGACTGTTGCGTCGTGGGCAAGCTTGTTGCACTTGTATAAAGACACATTTGAAAGTCTGTGTAGTGGTGGGTGAATGCTATTGAGGAGAAAACTTCTCCTAACGTATGGCCACGAAGATTGGGGCATGTTAGTGGAAGGGTATAAAGTTGTTGGCCGGTAAGTCTCTTAGTCCTGCTGATGTACATTCAAATGACACTTGTGATCATTGTTTTAGCCAGGAAGCAACACAGGAGTTTCTTTTCCGGAGGACATATCTCTACAAGAAAGAAAGTGAAGTTAGAGTTGGTTTACTCTGAGTGTGTGGTCCCATAGAGGTGGAAGGAATCACTTGGTGGTAACAAATCCTTTGTTTACTTTTATGATGATGCTACTCGGGGAACTTGGGTTTATATGATGAAGCAAGAATAGGGAGGGTTCAGTATCTTCAAGAAGTTTATGCAATGGTTTGAAAGGGAGACAGATTGGCAAACTAAAGCGTCTTGAACTGATTAATGGAGGTGATACCGTCAATGAGTTCCTTTTAAAGCATATTGCTCAAGATATGGCATGTCGACATGCGAGAGCAGGAACAGGAGTACCCACAACACCAATGGCGTTGCCAAGAGATGACAGAACATTATTGAGAAAGTGAGATGCATGCTTAGAATGTCCAATCTTCTAAAGTCATTTTGGGGTGAAAACAGTTGGAACTGCTGTGATTTGATAAATAGAGCACCCATAGTTCCTTTGGAGTTTGAGATTACGAGAGAGTGTGGTTTGGGAAAGACCCCTTTTATTCTCACTGAGGGTGTTTGTTTGATGCATAGGGGCTTTTAGGCATGCTGCCGAGGAACATAGAGTGAAGCTTGATTCAAGACTTCTCCTTGTTGTGTTTGTTGGATATGGTAATGAAGAGTGGTTACATACTTTATGATCCCGCAAAGCCAAAAAGCATTGTGAGAAGTAGAGATGTTCTTTTTCTTTTATGAGCACGAAAATGGGTTTTTATCTCTTGGGTGCTGATAAGACTCTTATTCTAATTTCTCTCATGATGTTATTGATATGACCATGCCTCATGTTTCTGTGCTTCAGATGATCAATTAACAGGTGATGCTCCAGAGGGATGGTCATGAAATTGCTCATGAACATGACCAATGAAGGACGGTCAACCTGATTGTGTTGTACCACCCATGATGATTGAGCTGTAGATGTTCAACTGGAGAGTCTTCCTAACAGGGGGAGAATCCAGCCCCACAGGTAAGAAGAGCCATAAAATTAGAAATAGAAAATCGACAGAGTTCGTAAACCTTCAAAGACTTTATCAGTTCAGAATACATCCTAATCACTGATGAGCGGGGAGCCTGAAAGCCTTTCAAGAGGTCTTGGCAACATTCAGACAAAGACCATTGGCTCAGCTATGCAAGCCGAGGAGATGGAGGGAGGACGGGGGAGGGAGAAGGGGAGGGGAGGGGGAGAGGACTTCTTTGAAAGAAGAAAGAGAATGAACAACCTATGACTTGGTGAAGCCTCCAAAAAGGGCAAGAAAGAAGTCTTGCAGAAACAGTGGTTGTTTAAGAACAAGAAAGATGAACAACAAAGCTGTGAAGGGCGGAAGGCAAGATTAGTGGTGAAGGGATTATGCCAGCAGAAAAAGGGCAATCGACTCCGATGAGATTTTTGCACCGGTGGGAAGCTGGAATTCTATTCGTATGATTTTGGGACTAGTGCCTGTTTGAATCTTGAACTGAAACAACTTGATGTTTAAAACTGCTTTCTTACATGGTGATTTGCATGAGGAGATTACATGGAGCAGCCGTGGAAAGGATTGAAGTTAAAGGGGAAAAGAGAATTTTGTTTGCAAGTTGAAAAAGAGTCTTTATGGAATCAAGCCAAGCACTCAAGGCCACAATGGTATAAACAAGTTTGATTCCTTCATGAGTAGTAGTAATGAGTACAAAGCGAAACTACTTGCAGATCTGGGTGTATTTTAGAAAATTCTCGAGGTAATTCATACCTTTGTTGGGTATGTTGATGATATGTTGATGTGGGACAAGATGTTTGAGATGATTTGCAGGTTGAAAGAGGAGTTGTCAAAGTCCTTTGATATGAAAGAGTGGGTGCCTGCGAAAGCCAAATTATTGGTATGGAAAATTGCTCGTGATAGAAAAGCTGGTAAGCTTTGGTTGTCACAAGAAAAGTATATTGAACGGGGTGCTTGAAAGTTCAATATGAAGAATGCAAGCCCAGTTAATTACCCACTGAGCACCATTCAAGTTGAGCACAGCGTTGTTGTCTACAACCGAGAAAGAAAGGAAAGTATGTATCATATTCCTTACTCTTCGTTGTTGGTTCAATTCGTGTATGTCATGGTTGTGTGACAAGACCGGACTATAGCACATGCTGTTGGATGGTTAGCAGATACTGGCAAATCCAGAGAAAGGTTCATTGGGGAAGCTGTTAAAGTGATTCTAAGATATTTGCGAGGCACATAAAATATGAGTTTGGGTTTGGAGGTGGGTTGAGCCTATTCTTGAGGGATTCACGGATGCTGGACATGGATGGAGATCTTGATAACCGAAAAAAAGTCTACTCGGGTGACTTGTTCATCAAATTTGCACAGGGGGAGACATTTTCATGGCAATCCAAGCTACAGAAGTGTGTAGCGTTTGTCTACAACGAGGGACTAATATTATCGCAGCAGTGGGAAGCAAGAAGGAATGCTTTGGTTAAAGCGTTCCTCAAGAGTTGGTTTGAGCAAAGTGGAGTATGTTGTATTTTGTGATAGTCAAAGTGATATGGACTTGAGAAAAAACAGCATGGTACCATGCGCGAACCAAAGCATATTATGTGAGCTATCATTGGTTGCGTTTGTGTCATTGTGAAGAGCGGACTAATGGAAGTTGAAGAAGATTCAAACCAACAAGAATGGTGTGATATGTTGACAAAGGTGGGTTCCCGTGGAACAAGCTTGAATTGTGTCCAAGCTTTGCAGGTATGTCTTCGTGATGACCTTTTATGTTTGGTCGCCCCGAACTGGGACTGGGAGGGGGAGATTGTTAGGGTCCAGCCCATTTGTTATATTTTTTAAGTTGAAAGCCCAATACTTATTGATGTGGGCCCATATTTTTGGGCTTGTTGACTTCTTCTAGAAGTCTTTGGGAGCTTCTGTTTTCTTCTGGGGTTTTTTGCGTGAAGAAAAGGAAAATTGAGAGTGTGTGTGATAGAGAGGAGAGAAGCAGAAGAAAATTTTTGAAAGATTTGTGATTGAAGAGAGGGTTGGAGTGCAGACTTTCTGGACAGCCTTGGCAAAAATTTAGTTTTCCGGGATCCGACGTTGGATTGTCGAATGTCACAGCTTGTCAAACACTATAGCACTACATCTTGATGGTTCAATTCAAATCGTCAATCGGGAGCTTTGACGTCTGTTATGCAGCTGGTGTTGTTGTAACCTGCCATTTTTGGGTGATTATTTCCCAATTTCTCTTCTCTTTGTGTTGGTCTTAATGTATGTTGTTTTTGAGTGGGCTGGACATCCTTGCTAGACTGATTTGGGTGTATTTATCCTTAATCTTGAATAATTATTGAAATTAATAAAAAAAAAATAGAGAAGAAGAAGGGTGTGGACTCTTACAAGTCCCGTGGTTTTTCATTTCCTCCACACCGAAGGGTTTTCACGTATAAATCTCGTGTGTCACTGCATATTTAATTCATATTTGCTCGTGATTTGTTTTTTGAGGTGTTTGCTATTTGAGCTTGGTTAATTAGTGGTGAATTTCTTTTGGTAAATGGGGAAGTATAATGTTGATTGTCTTTAAGTCGATCCTTTACGTGTGTATCCTACTTGTGTGTTTTGCGCCTCCCCCTACAGTGCAAAAATTCCTTCACTATTACTTTTGAGCTAGAAATGTGTTATTCCTAATAAATTATGTTGTTTCTTTTCTTTCTAAACATATTTTTTTTCTAATAAAATTATTGTAATCCATCATTAATTTTCATAATATAAGATCACAGTTATCTATCATTAAATTTCATTAAACAGTGATAAAAGAAACGAAAATTTATTACATAAATTGCTTCAAATCACTTAAAATAAATTTCTTCAAATAATTACTTTAGTCATTTGTGATTTTTTTTAATACGATTATTGTGCCAGCAAATTTGAAAAAGTAAAACAGCGTTAGTGTGAAAGTCCCGCCTACCATCAACGCTGAACGCCACCCAACTAGGGCTGCCAACAGTGGCGCGCAGGCAGGCGCAAGGGGGGCAGACTACCCAAGACAGCAGCAGCCAAGGGGCCAGCCAGCAGTTGAAGAGGCAGCCGGTACAACAGTTTAGCTGTTAAGGTAGTTACACCCCGTTACAGCTGTTAAATGTAGTGGGGGCGGCGGCAAGTGTAGGAGTTTCAAGCCTTTGGGAGGCTTGTGCGCACATGGGGCAGACTAGGAGCATCTAGGAGTCCTTTTTGGAAGACTTAGGTAGAAGCTGTCTGTAGGATAGTCTTAGGAAACTTGTTAGTGTAGCTTTACTATCTCTAGGGCATTAGAGGAGTATAAACTAGTAGTTCATTTTACTTGTTAAAGCTCCAATAATTTCAAGAATCCAGAGTCTTTTCCAAGATTCTGTCTTACTTTCTTCTTTTAGTACGATCCGTAGTGTGAGGCTTACTTGAGTTTGAAGAATGTGCAAGAGTTGTTGAGTAACCGTCAAGTGCCGCCGGAGTATGTCCGAATCAAAAAGTCCATGAAGTTGTATCAGAGCAGGTTCATAGTAAGGAATGACGAACAAAGAAGACGGTGTGACAGGAGGCGGCGTGCCACACCCAAACGTAAGCACTGGAGGGAGGAAAGAAGAACACAGAAAGGGAAGGAACAAGCAGCGCCGAAGGGTAATAAACCCAATCTGCCGATCCTCCCCTAGGCGATCTTCCACCAGGAGATCTTCCATCAGGCGATTCTGCCACCAAGTGACCCACAACAAAGCGGGGGACATAAACATCTTCAAGCACAAATATTTCGACGGAAAAGGACGACGGCGCGAAGAGCCCTAGAAGTTACCTGTAGGAAATGATGGATTGCAGCGTTTGGTCTCGGTGGCGAGGGCAGGGCTGTGGACGATCATGGAGTTCAGCGCCTTGAATGGGTTGGATAGTGAGGTCAAAGACCTTTAAGAACATTCCCTTAAAGAAGTTGACGACTTCATCCGAAGGAGTTGTGGAGGTACGCAGCGGACTGAATAGCGATGAAGGAACCATTAACTTCCTTGGAGTTCAGGTTCTTGAACGCCCTTGGGACTGATGAGACGCTGGAGACAAGGTAGAACTCTCAAAGAGATAGGATGTTGTTGCATCAACGTCACTTGGGCCAGAAAGGGACCGAGTTGAAGTTCCCAAGCCAACCACATTCAAGGGTGGTCCGTGACCCTAGAAAGGTAGAATTTTCCTATGGCCTTGGAAAATTATTTCAGGTGTAATCGGGTCAAGGCGATGCAAACAAGATCAACACTCTGCCGTGTTGTATCTTTCTGACTGCCAGTTTATGGGTGGAAAACGCAAAGATGCCGAATGAAGAGGGCAACACCCACCTCAACACTGGGAACCATCCTGAGGAATTCAAGAAAGCTTTCTTCCCCAACAATGTTTGTTTTTGAGAAATGAAGCGCAAACTCCGGGATTTGAGCAGACGGGAAGCATTCGGGCTAATGTGAAGGTTCAACAATTTTGACCCTCCAATTTCCGCAACTCACGGAAGATTACATGTTGTTCACCTTCATGGACGGGCTGTCAAATTGGCGGGACCGAGTTAGAACTGCGTCAATTAAAAACCATTGATGAGCCATCACTCAGCTGAACCTTGAACAATTCAAACATGATCTTTTGGACAAGGCGAAGGGCAAGGAGGGAAGGGGCCGTCCAAGCTAAAGGCGGGGGAGATCATGGCCTACAAGAGAACAGTCGGCACAACCCAAACGCCAGCACCGCCCAAGCCGGATGGTAAAGAGACGGTTTTTGAACGCCAGAAATACTCGGAGAAGCGGACGCAGTCCCAGGCAAAGGAGACAGGTGCTATTATATGCGGCGGCCCAGGTTATGCCAGTGCTCAGAGTTAAGAGCCTGGTGCCATCGTCCGGGAACGGAAGGACAAGGAGCACACGAGAAGCGAAACCGCATACCCCACTCATTGGGCATGGTTGTAATCTGCGGAGGCCATTGCTCCAAGCAGGCCGACACCCCGGGGATTCAGTACGCAGTATGTGGATATCTCCATCAATGGGCCCAAGTTCGGTCGTGCATTGGTAGAACTCCGTGGCTGAATCCAACTCACATGAACAAAGCGGCGGAAGAGAAATTGGACTGAAATTGTTCCAAGCAACAATCGCCTCAAGACGGTCATGCCCCACCACTCCCGTATGTGGAATGCTCTGGGGTCCGCATCACCTTTAGACGGTGGAGAGGTAAACGAAGTTTACCCGTAGCTCCTTTGGACAATTCCGTGTTATTCTTGGACATGAATTCTTTCAACACAAGCGTTGTCACACTATATCTGATCCCTACCTTCATCACACTCATGTGATGGAAGGGGACGGTCTTGTATGTGGCCTCTTGGTTATGGGTGCCGAAGAAAGACGTATATGCCCCAATTTAATCGGCCATGTAATTGTGAAGGGCTTGAAGAAGGGCACAAACCGTTCTTAGCCACCATTGCAAGTTTTGGGTGAAGACCATGGTGCTATGGAGCCATTGCCGCCTATATATGAGACTGTTTTGCAGGAAAAACAGTTTGTGATGTCCCGGAGGACTGCCAAAAAAACTCTACCTCCAATGCGTGAGTTAGACACATTATCAGTTTGGAGACAGGACCCAAGCCCCTGCACTTGCACCTTATACTCATGGCTCCGCCTGAGTTGAGGAACTGAGGCAGCATTGAAAGAGCTCCTCGAAGCATGTCACATTCGTCCATCCAAGGCACCCTAGGAGCGCCTTGGCTTTTTTCAAAACGAAAAAGCCTGGTGGTCCGATGCGTCTCGGCTTGACTACAGGGCACTCAACAGATCACAATGTCGAACCAGTATCCAATCCCGCTGTCGCAATTTGTTTTGATCGTCTGGAGAGGCCAAGTCCTTTACGCAAAATGGTCTCCGAAGGCTACTATCCCGTGCGCTTGCAAGAGGGATGAGCCAAAGACAACATGCGTGACCAGTCTGGAGCCTCGAATGGTTGTGATTGCCCTTCGGCTTAACCAACGACCTTCCACATTTTGCACGCTGATGAAAACGAGATTTTACATCCCTACTTTGGACCCAGTTCATAGTAGTGTACTTAGATGACATAGTCGTCTATAGTCACTTTTCGGGAACATGTGGAGGCCACTTGAAAGAAGATCTTCAAAGTCTTGCGGGAGAATCAACTTTATTCAAGCGGAGAAGTGCTAGTCGCCACCAAGATCCATTTCTTGGGCCATGTTGTCATCCAAGGTGAACTTCGTATGGACGTGCAAAAGGTAAAGGCCTCCAGATTGGGAAGCGCCTACACAAGTGACCGATCCCAACATTCTTTTCTTTAGACTAGACTGTGCTAATTATTATCGCAGGTTCATTAGCGGGTACTCCCTATAGCTGCCCACTGACCGGCTGCTGAAGAAAGAACATGCCCTTGGCGGTGGAGCCGAGGATTTCCCGGGAAGCATTAAGGTCTAGGCTGCGGTACTGAAGTTCCAGTCTTGATGCGGGGCCCGATTCACCAAGACCTTTGGAAAATCCATACGATGCTTCTGATTTTGCCATTGGGGGAGTCTTGATGCAGGCGAAGCACCCCTAAGCATTTTGACGCCGGAATTAAATGAATCTGAACGCGGTATACTGTGCAGGAACGGAGAATTACCGCCCATTGTCATTGTCTACGTACATGGAGACCTATTTACGAGCTCCAATTTGTAGTAAAAACTACAAACGGGTTGCCACTAGCTATTTTCAGTCGCAGAAGAAGATCACAACCAAGCAGGCTCGTTGGCAGGATTTCCTAGCGGAATTTGACTACACTTGGAGTACAAACCAGGAAAGGCAATGTGGTAGCCGAGGCATTGAGCAGAAATACTGAAATCTCGCGGCCATCTCCTCAGTCCGTGTGAATTCCAGGCGCAATCAAGGATGCTATCAACGCTATCCGGAAGCCCCGAAGATTAAGCAGCTGGCTGTCTCAAGGCCAAACAAACGGTTTTGGGTAGAAGACGGATTTTGCTTCCCACTTGCCGGATGATTATGTACCAAAGTTCGGATTCATCGGGCGTCGTAATTATCAAGAAAGCCACAACACTCCGTGCTGGGCATCGCTGAAACAGAAGAGAACGAGGGCATTAGTGGAGGCCTTCTATTCTGGCCACTTATTAATGCGTGAAGAGATTGAGTAGTTGTGGCAGACTTGTCTGGTGTTGCCAGCAAGACAGGTAGAGCAAGTCACCAAGGAGGGCTGTTGGAGTCCTTACCCATGCTGTCGTCCATGGGAGTATATCTATGTTTCATCACTTCTTCTTTGCCGATGTCAACGGGTTTGGCACTATTATGGTCGTAGTGGATAATTTTCCAATTGCTACCTTCAGCCCTGCCGACAGCCGGTTGTACTGCTAGGCATCTGCACAATTGTTTTTCTTTAAAATGTTGTGAAATATTGGTGGCTCCGAGGTTCATCTTAGCGACCTGGATCCCGTTCCCACATGGGAACTTTTTGGAGTGAACCTCTTTGAAATTCTTGGTTTCCAACTTCACTTCTCCACCAGTTTCCACCTCAAACTGATGGCCAACTGACGGCGTCCACGCCTTGTTTTGGAATGCTATCTTAGGCACTATTATCAGTGCACATCAGAAAAGATTGGGCTAAGCCCTAGACATGGCGGCAATTTTTTTACAAACTTGCAGAGGAGTGATCTAAGGGCCGCAGACCGTGTTCGGTTAGCAACAGGCCCAGCACCTCAATACTCCCACTCATTGCAACTTTATTTGAGGGGAAGAGTTTGGGTGCTTACCACCTTCCAAGGGGTTGGGAAGAGCAACTCGAACCTTGCCAAATCTTATTTGAGCAAGGCGGCAAGGAGATGAAGAAGTTCTCCGCCCAAGCGTCGTCCCAACAACTACCAAGAAGATTGATAATTATATGGTTTTGATAAAGTTAATCCGAGGCATTTTAAGGGCACTTAGAGGCATGCATCACAACTTGGTGCGGAAATATGAGGGCCGTTCAAAATTGTTTGACAAGGTGGGTAAAGATTTTCATACAGGTTTGAGTTACCTCCACACTTAAGGATCCACCCCAGTCTTTCATGCAAGCGGTCCTTGAGCCTTATTAGGAGGATAGACATCCCAGCCGTAACAAATCACAACGGCCCCAACACCGTTACTACGCCGCTCTCGCATGATCGGGAAATTGAAGCTAATCATAGATTACCAAGCCAAAACGGAAACCAGGACACCATCCAGTGCCATGTTTCTCGACTTGGAAGGGACAAAACGTTCGAAAGAAGCCACTTGGGAGAATTACGAAGACTTTTGGCAAATTCAAAGACAATTCAGGAGTGTCGTCGTCATCATGGGGGTGGGGGAGATTGGTGACGTCCGCCATTCACATCCAGGCTGAACGCCACCCAACTAGGTTGCCAAGCAGTAGGGCGCATCAGGCGCAAGGGTGCAACTGCCCAAGCCCCAGCAGCCAAGGGGGCCAGCTCGTGAAGAGGCCAAGCCTTCCAACAGTTTTCACTGTTACGCAGTTACCACCGTTACAGCTGTTACAAATGATAGTGGGGCGGGCAGTTTTCAGGAGTTTCAATCCTTTGGGGTGCTTGTGCAGCACATGGGGCCAACTAGGAGCCTCTAGGAGTCTTTTTGGAAGACTTAGAAGCTTGTCTTGTAGGCATAGTCTGTAGGAACTTTGTGATAGTGTAGCTTTTACTATCTCTTAGGCATTAGAGTGTATAAATAGTATTCATTTTTACTTGTAACTCCAATAACTGTTCAAGTAATGAAGTTCCCTTCTTCCAATATTCTGTCTTACTTCTTATTTCTTAGCTCTCCGAGTGCTGAGGCTTCTTGGTTTTGCAAGACGTGCAAGAGTCGTGAGTAAATCCATCAGTGCGCACGAGTAATTGTCCTAATCAAAAAGAAAGTCTGTGACAGTAGGCTTCCGGGCACGTTAACATTTTGTTGTAAAGCATGCAACTCATTAGGATGAGAAGTAGTTAAAATAAGGGCTAACTCATCGGTGACCATTTAAATTTAGTATTAATTTTCACTTAAATACTTTAATCGGTTTTGTTTATTTTAAATACTTTATATTAGGTTTAAATGTGTCATTTAAATACTTTTTCGATGATCTGTCAAATTTGTAAGGTGTGTATAACACACTCGCTAATGACGTGTCAAAGTGACGAATTAAATAACAACATATGTCATATATAGAAAAAAATTATTAAATGATGATTTATGTGGCATTTATTTAACTAAATAATTTTAAAAAAAAAATTAACCACTTTTAATTTTAAAAAATTATTCCCACACCTCCACCCCAAATTGTCTTCTTCATTATCCCACCCCCACCCCCACCCCCACCTCAAATCCCAACCCCTCTCTCTCACTAAGATTGTCTTCTCCACCCATCACAACCCTCGACCCTCCCCCACCTAAATGTGTCAAAAGAAAAAGTTTTTTTATTTGTTTTTGTTACTTTGTGAGTGTTGTGAGATAAGAACGGTTTTTTTTGTGGTAGATTGATATTTAAATGTTTGATTTGGTGAATGTGGTAATGCATTTGTTTGACCTTTTTCGGGGATTTTTTTATTTTCGGCTGAATTTCTGGATCATTGCAAAAAAAAAGGTGTTTTAGTATATAAATATGGAGTCTCAATCTAGAATTTTTTCGTGATTATGATGTGAGAATACATACAAATGGATTAGAATGCTAAAATTATTTGTTGCGAATGTAGAATTTGATAATTGAAAATATAATTTCTTGCCATTTTTGTTTGTGGCATCGTCAAATTTATTTCACCATGAAAAAAGTTTAAGTTTGGAACGTTTGACTGCCGCTCGGGGATGTAGTTGTAGATAGGTTAGTATTAGTGGGTCGTGGCTCCACCTGTTATCCCTTCTAAGGACATGGTGTTGTCGTCGACATAGTCCATATGTCACCCCCGACTTAGTCATCTTGCCTCGCGGCGGGTCAGCACTCCGAAAGGAAACGGAGGACTTATCAGTGACCCGCGAATTGCCCTCGGAATGATCAGAATAAGGTAACGCTTGAGATAAGTTATGTACTCAAATTAATTCTCAGGCCCTTAGTCGGTTGGCGCCGGCAGATTTTTCGACCAGATCCGCCTAAAACACATACGTGCTGGTCTCCCTTCACGCGGCTAAGCCAACATTCATTCATAAAAAGCGACTGTAGCCCAAAAATTGGCGAAGAAGAAGAAGAAAAAAGTAAAACTTGGTAAAATGAGGCTCTCACGCGCGTTCAGTGAGTGTATCACACATATTATGCCCTCTCAGCAAAAAGTATCAAATTGACACAGCGAAACATGAAATGAGGTATCTAAAATGAACAAGCGCGGTTGAGGTGTCTAACTGAAAATTAGTGACAACTTTAGTGTCAACCGATGGATTTGGCCTTAAAATAAACTGATTTTTATAAAATATAAGAATGTTATGTCATTTTGGAATTACACCTAAAAATACAACTCTTGAGTTCGAACTTTAAATATGATCCGCAAATTCAAAATAGTCGATACCAAATGATAAATCAAAAGAAATTTCATTATGGAATTTAACTTGATTACGACCCAAGAACCACCCTTTCAATAGTGCACTAACGACCATTTTATTTAATAATTAAAAAAGAAGGAATTACGACCATTTTAATGTACTTATCAAGGTCCAATCTATTTACGAAGTCAAGTATTCAAATACACCCACCATTCTAATTTAGAGTGGAACCTTCAGCGACTAATCTTTGAAGCTAAATTTGATTAGATGAAACAAACGTTTAAAAGTTAAAATTTAGATATTCAAAATTATAAAAAAAAATTATAAATTGTAATTTTTCTAATGTTAATATATTTAAAAATCTATTATGAAGTATCATTCAGAGTTTTGAATCTCGAAAAAGGAAAAGTGTATTATGGGGATAGAGGGAGTATTGCTTTAATTGTACTCTAGAAGTAGGGGTTGATCCATTTCTACAACGATCTCTAATTAATTCAATTATATTTACTTGTCAAATATTTACGAATTTTTTAATACATATACAAAATTTGAGCAAATATTACTAAATTCTCGTGAATTCATATATCACATGGTATATCTGCCATGGAGCAAGGTGGGGGTGGCCACTACAGCCTACGTACATCCAATCTTCTCTTCAGAGCTTACTCGTGGAATGACACCGAATATGTTATTGAAATTCAACTACGTAAATCTTATACAACCAAATATGAGAACACTAGTGCAATTGAAATTAAATTTTAGCCACTTGCCATTTGAATAAAAAGGTCTGCAGTTGAAAATATAGACCTTTGTTCATATGTAATCCAAATTTTAGATGGACCAACTTTAGTATATAGATGACTTTTTTTGTATTCCTTGAGAAGACTTGGAAAATAGAAAATAAATAATAACATTTTTGGACTACTATAGAAAAAAATTTATAAAAAAAGATCATTTCTTGTCAAATCAAGAAATGTATAAAAAGTTGAACAAATTAGCTTTATTTGGTCACAAATCACAATATTATCTCTCATTTCTCAATCAACAAAATATTGTAAATGTTGTTCAATCTTGTCATACTAGTTTCTCTTTTCTTAGTTGGTATTGCACCAGTTTCTTGTGAAGTTGATCATGCATTCATTTACAATGGATTCCAATCAAAAAATCTTAGCTTGGATGGTATAGCAGAGTTTACGCCCGATGGTCTCTTGATGTTAACAGATTCTGAAACTCAAGATCAGGGCCATGCTTTCTATCCGAATCCAATTCATTTCAAGAATTCAACTAATGGTACTGTAGTTTCATTCTCTACAACATTTGTGTTTGCCATAAGGTCTGATTATGGCATTTGAGTGGTCATGGACTGGTTTTTGTTATCGTGCCACAGAGAAGAATTCAAGGAGCTTTAGCATACCACTATCTAGGACTTTTTAACTCAACTAATAATGGGGATAGATCCAACCGTGTAGTTGGAGTTGAGCTCGATACAATCTATAGCGAGGAATTTGGTGATATCAATGCCAATCATGTTGGAATTGATATAAATGGATTACGGTCTGTGGCAGTTGAAACAGCAGGTTATTTTGATAATACTGGCTTGTTTCATAATTTGACTTTGATAAGTGGCCAGCCTATGCAAGTTTGGGTGGATTATGATGGCAGCACTAAGCAAATTAATGTAACAGTAGCTCCATTACATGTTGAAAAACCAGTTAGTCCACTTTTGTCTTTGAAAACTGATCTTTCGACGATTCTTGACCAGACCATGTATGTTGGTTTTTCATCATCAACTGGTTCAGTCCCAACATATCATTACATCTTGGGATGGAGCTTCAAGACAAATGGGAAGGCTCAAGAACTTTCTCAACTTCCTAATCTTCCTCGTCTTGGACGCAAAGGGACATCAAGATTTGTAAAGATTGGTTTGCCATTACTCTCTTTGGTTTTACTTGTTGTAGCAACCTCGATGATGGTTTACTACGTTAGAAGGAAGAAGTATGAAGAACTTCTTGAAGATTGGGAACGCGAGTACAGACCACAAAGGTTTATGTACAAAGATTTATACACTGCCACTAAAGGATTCAGAGAAAAGGAGCTGTTGGGAGCTGGTGGATTTGGTAAAGTTTACAAAGGAGTAATGCCTATCACCAATCTTGAGATAGCTGTAAAGAAGATATCTCATGAATCAAGACAAGGGATGAAGGAATTTGTTTCGGAGATTGTGATCATAGGTCGTCTACAACACAGGAATGTAGTACCACTTTTGGGTTATTGCAGGCGGAAAGGAGAGTTGCTTTTGGTTTATGAATACATGTCTGGTGGAAGTCTAGACAAGTATTTATACAACAAACCAAGATTCACCCTTGATTGGAGCCAAAGATTCAGAGTTATTAGAGGTGTAGCATCAGGACTATTTTTCCTACACGAAGAATGTGACCATGTAGTGGTTCATAGGGACATTAAGGCTAGTAATGTCTTGTTGGATGGTGAACTAAATGGTAGGCTAGGAGACTTTGGACTTGCGAGGCTATATAGTCATGGTACCGATCCTCAGTCTACTCGTGTCGTTGGTACTCTTGGTTACCTTGCACCAGAGCATACTAGAACTGGCAGGGCAACACCTAGTAGTGATGTATTTTCCTTTGGTGCTTTTCTGCTTGAAGTTGCCTGTGGTAGGAGGCCTATAGAGCCAAGACAAGACGATGATGATCTGATTTTAGTCGATTGGGTTTTCTCATGCTGGAATAGGGGTAATATTCTTGAGGCTGTTGATCTAAACATAGGGATCGATTTTGTTCCAGGGGAAGTGGAGATGGTCTTAAAGCTAGGCTTGCTCTGCTCTCATTCAGAGCCCTCGTATAGGCCAACCATGCGACAAGTCTTGTTGTTCTTAGATGGTGTTGTGGCCTTACCAGAGTTATCATCACTCGGTATTTCATCAGCCGGCCTAACATTTGATCATCGCAGAGGTTTTGATGATTTTGTCACGTCCTATTCATCTTCGATTAATGCACATTCCCGTTCTCCATCTGTAACAGACTCCTTTCTCTCTGGTGGCCGATGATTCTTAAATTAAATATGTTAGTAACTTCAACTTGTAAGTTGTAATCATGGTTAGCACGTTATCGTAGTTTTAATTGAATCTCTATAGCACCTCAAATAAGATGGAAATGCACTTTCTTTTTAATTCAAGCTTAATTTTGTTATCAAATTTTGACTTCAACTTAGTAGCAGACATGTAGTCAACTAATAATTGACATGCACTTACACGAGAATTCGCTTGTATGTTACTTCCATTGCTTCCAGTAGAGCTACCATTTGATTTATATGTTACGTTTCTTTAGTGAATAGACATTAAGATTTTGCTTAATGTCAAGAAGTGTTACCTTTTCATCGTCATCATCTGCTGACTTTGCCACGAGAACGAAGAGTGAACTGAAAGCATTATCATTATCCTCTCCTGCCATCATTCATGCATCTTCTGAGTGCTCCAATTCCTCAGATCTACTCGATGAGTCCCCCCGAGCAGCAAGAGCTTGACAAGGTAATCAGCAGCAGCTTCTTTTGGACTCATCTGGGACCCAATCACATCGTTTACCCTTGTCACCACCAATTTTAATGTAGTTCTTGTATTAAATCTTGTCCATTGGACAGTCTCTAATGAAATGACCCGGTCCCTTTGTTTATCCAGTCTGTAGGTGTTAACTGTATAGAGAGTACTTGCTTTGATATCAATTGTTGGTTTGTTTGAGTCCACCACGAGTCAAGAGAGCATGTCCCTTGACAAAACCAGTAAACAAAGGTATTGAAGTTCGGTACTGAAAGGAAAAAATACAGATGTTTACGTGGAAACCTCCTTGCTCAAGGGAGGAAAAACCGCGACCTGTCACACAAGATTTCTCAAAGCCCAACTAACTTCAAGCAACTCGTAATACAGACTTGAGTAACTTACGACGAATTAAACTCTTAATCCTGCACACCTTGTAACCCCTCTATTACAAGATACAAAGTAATAACTCGACGGACCAGGTCCCTTGTACGATAGTTTGTTAAATCAACAAAACTCAAAATACAACATAGCATCAGGACTAATTTTCCTACGAAGAATGTGACCATACAGTGGTTTGTAGGGACATTAAGGCCAATAATGTCTTGTTAGATGGTAAACTTTATGACTGGCTAGGAGACTTTGGACTCACGAGGCTATATAGTCATGGCCGGACCGATCCACAGTCTACTTGTGTCATTGGTATTCTTGGTTACCTTGCACTAGAGCATAATAAATCTAATTTAACCACAAATGAGAGAGTACTGCAATTGAAATTAAACTCTTGCCACTTGCTGACATTGTTATTTCAGTATCATTCAAAGAGGAACATCAATATTTTGTAGTTTTATATTTGTTAAGTGGTTGGAAGCAGACCTATCATCAATTTACAATTTAATGAAATTCAAACGCATTTATTATTTCAAATGAGGAAATTTACTAGGTTTGTATATTCCTTATCTGATTTATTACATGATTTTTACTACATTTGCTAAAATAATGACATTTGAAGAAAAAGTCTGCAGCTGAAAATATAGACCTTTCCTCTCATGTAGTCCAAGTTTTAGTTGAAAATGTCTACATTTGATAAGTTAATTTCTTCGGGTTACTTGAGACGACTTGCCATGTAGTTTTATTTTTGGATACTATATGGCAATGTTCTTAGATCTTGTAAATACTAGTGTCTCTTTTCTTAGTTGATTTTGTACCAACTTATTGTGAAGTTGATGGATTCACTTATAATGGATTCAAGTCAAGTAATCTTAGTTTGGATGGCATTGCTAATATTACACCCAATGGTCTTTTGTTGTTAACAGATTCCAAAACACAAGATCAGGGCCATGCTTTCTATCCAAATCCAATTCATTTCACGAATTCACCTAATGGTGATGCATTTACATTCTCTACAACCTTTGTGTTCGCGATAAGGTCTGATAGACCATTGGATGGTCATGGACTTATTTTTGTTATCGCACCACAGAGAGGAATTTGGAGGGGTTTGGCAAACCACTCTCTTGGCCTTTTTAACTCAACTAATAATGGGGATGGATCAAACTGTGTAGTCTACTTTTGTCTTTGAAAACTGATCTTTCGCCGATTCTGAGCAGACCTGTCATGTGTATTACCAAAGGCTACTTGGGAGATTATGGTATTTTGACGAACAAGACTGATATTTGCTTAGTGTACAGGTGTTAAGTCAGTGTATGGCAACATCGAAAAACTCCATTGGGAGGCGGCATGAGGATTGTGAAATATGTTAAGATTCCCAGGCTTGGAGTTTTGCTTCAAGCGGGAAACAGGTCCTCTTGACGCTCACTGGATTTGTGATTCTAATTGGCTCAGTCCCAAAACACGTAGATCAGTGACAGGAAATAGAAAACTTGGTGATTCCTTGATCTCCTGAGTATAAAAAAAAGCAAACTGTTAGTAGAAGCTGCTAAAGAGGAGTACAGGGAAGTTTAGCGGCCCTTGTTGCGACATTGGTATGGCTGCAGGGTTTACTTGTGAACTGAATTTTTCAGTCACTAATCCAATTAAGGGTGTACAGATAGCAAATCAGCTATACAAATAGCCGAGGAATCCAGTCTTTCATGAACGCACAATAGTACCTAAGAAATTGATTGTCATTTCATCGAGGAAAAGGTTGAGTCCAATTTCAATTAGCCCCAAGTATCTTTGCACCACTATGCAACCTGCAGAGATACTTACTAAAAGGTCTGGGGGCTCGACACATCATCATCTTTTGAGACAAACTTGATTGTGCGAGATAATCTTCAACTTGCAGTTTGAGGGGTGTATTTGAATTACTAAATAGAACCAACTAAGATCTTCTAGAATCAGTTAGTTGTTATGAAGTTTGTAGATGTTGTCAATGCAGTGAAGGCAGTGTCAAACAATGATGCGAGAAGTTAGTAGAATTTTTTCAGCATTAATGTTTTTCTATATAAGAGATACAAGGTATTAGATGGTGTCGAAATAAGCTCAATTCTAGAGCTAGCTTGAACAGAAAAGTTTTCAATTTCAGAAAAAAAGGTTCATGATTTACTGTTTGTAGAGTTTAGAAGTTTCAATTCACCCTTGATGAGCCAAATTCAGAATATTTAGCGGGTGTGCATCAGGATATTTTTCCTACACGAAGAATGTTCCATGCAGTGAGTGGTTCATAGGGACATATATGCTAGTAATGTCTTGTTGGATGGTTTGAAACTAAAACGGCAGGTAGGGAGACTTGGACTAGTGAGGCTATATGGTCATGAGACCGATCAGAGTTTAGTCGTGTCGCAGGTACTTGTTAGGAAAAACGCGGATAAACACAAAAATAAATATGGTAAAAGTAAAGGAAATAAAATGGGAGAATAATGACACCAAGAATTTTATGTGAAAACCCTTCTAAATAAGGGAAAATACCACGAACCAAGAGGAGCAACTGATATCACTATAGTAAGGAATTTTACACTGTGTAGTCACGAATACAATACTCAAAGTGACTACTACACACTCAAAAGGAACAAAACACTATTTGGTTTTTCCACCTTACGAAATATGCTCACACTCTATTTTCTTAACAGGACTATTATATTGTATAATCTTAGGGAATACCTCACTTTGCGCTCAAAATGAATTTTATCTCTGACTTGGTGTATTCTACAAAGAGCAAAATGCTTTATTTATAAAGAATTTACACCATGAGTCACCAATGACATCATGAAAAATACTAGTTTCAAAACTTTGCAACTAAGTAGTTATCTTGGTAGATTTCGTTGGTATGTTTGTTGTACCAAATATTAAGGACTTTGACAATTAATATGGGGATGGAACCCAACAATCCCCCATCCAGTCCATATTCACTGGACGAGGTATCTTCATCCTTTAGAGAGAATCTACCCACAAGTTCTTTGCATAACGCGAACTGTCCTTTCGGTATCGTCTTGGTCAGCATATCTGCAGGATTTTCACTTGTGTGGATCTTTTTGACGTGAAATGATTCACTCTCCACTTTCTCATGAATCTAATGATATCTAACGTCAATGTGTTTTGTTCTTGCATGGTACTCTGGCTATACTCCATCTGATTCAAACCAAGCTCTTGAAGAAATCGCTTTAGCCATATCATCTCCTTGCCGACTTCAGTAGCCACAATGTACTCAGCTTTAATTATAGATAGTGCAACACATTTCTGCAACTTCGACTGTCATGATATAGCTCCCCCTGGAAAAGTAAACAGATATCCAGTGGTGGATTTTTTGTTATCAAGGTCACCTGCCGTATCAACATCTGTATAGCCTTTCAAGATTGGATTTGATGCTCCAAAACACAAACATTCATTTGAGCATCCTCTAAGATACCTAAGTATCCACTTCACAGTTTTCCAATGCTCCTTTCCAAGATTGTCGAGAAATATGCTAACAACACCAACTGCGTGAGCAATATAAGGTCTAGTGCATACCATTGCGTATATTAGACTTCCGACGATGGAGGAATATGGAACTTTGGGCCACGTTCTTCTTTTCCGCCCCTAGTGTAGACACATCTTAGTGCTCAACTTCATATGACCAACAAGAGGTGTACTAACAGGCTTAGATTTCATATGAAGCGCTCTAGTTACCACGTCCAAACACTCTTATTGGGGACAAATAAATCTTTCCTTTATATCTGAGCGAGTTAATCTAATGCTCAAATTCCTTGGGATCGACGCAAGTCTTCATAGAAAAGTCTTACAACTCTTATTCAGCTCATCCA
This sequence comes from Solanum habrochaites, assembly GCA_027704765.1. Taxonomy (NCBI): domain Eukaryota; kingdom Viridiplantae; phylum Streptophyta; class Magnoliopsida; order Solanales; family Solanaceae; genus Solanum; species Solanum habrochaites. Next base: position 4,856,291 of record JAKWJA010002497.1, on the reverse strand, counting down.
ATCTTGGAAGCATTTTGTCCACAATCAAAATATATCCACATAACAAAAGGATGATAAAATCATGTTAGAAAATTTTTGTTACACAAATACACAATGATCGAAGAAATCTTCTTATAAGCCTTGCTCCTCCATAACAGATTCAATTCTCTGTACCATATCTAGGAGCTTGCTTTAGGCCATATAGACTTTTCATGAGTTGCACAAAAACAATTTCTTTCCATCTACTTTGCAAGCCTCAGGTTGTCCAATAACTCTCTTCTTCTAGATTATCGTGAAGGAGGAAAGTTGCTCTTAAACATTCATCTGCTCATCCTAAATTAAGACTAGCAGCCAAACTTAGAACTGTGAGAATCGAGGACATTCACAACAGGAGGAGAAAATATTTGTCCAAAGTCAATACCCGTCTTTGACAATCTATTAAACATACCATCTAGCTTGTACCTGGGGTTCAAGTTGTGTTCTTCAACTTTACTTTGAACACCCACTTGTTCTTCAAAGATCTATGCCCGTAGGCATTTTACCAATCATAAAATGTGGTCTCATGCAGAGACTTCATTCTCATCCTGCATGCTTCAAATCCCTTGGATCCTTATGTCATTTCTTCATGGCCTCCTCATAACATTCACGTTCTCCACGTCAATGTGAGTAAACACATACTCATGGGGTAAAACGGGAGGAAGGAAAACAATTGTCTGTTGACTCGAAGCAAAATATTTGATTCGTCCACAAAATTCATGGGAACTGGATCAAGCAATAACAATATTATTGTATTATCGCAAAAATAAAACATTTGATTCGCTACATGTTATGGGCGCACCATTAATTATCAAGCCCAACAAACATCATGCCACTTGATGTGAGGAACGTCATCATGATGAAAATATACCATCAAAACTCGAAGATTCTACCTTCTCCTTGTCAATATCTCAATTGTTTTGATTCTCCATGAAAATAATAACCACGGCGTCTCACAAGTTTCTTTCCAATTGGATCATAAAGCCTGTAACCAATTCATCAAGGCCATATCCAATGAAGAGGCATGCCTTGTCTTTGGCATCTAAAATTGACTTCTCAACATTCGGCAAATGTACAAAGCTTTGCAACAAATACTCTCAAATGGTAATAGGAAACATCTTTCCATTACCAAACACTATTTGGACATCCCCACTTTGCAAGCCAAAACAGCAGATAGATTAATAACTGTGCAGCGGTCAATAAAGGGCCCCACCCCAAAATGATGTTCGACAACTTTGCTTCAGAAAGCAAACATCTAAAATGTTTTCCATCACAGGTCATGTTATCCCTCTCAGCCAAACCATATTAAGATGAGGGGTCTTGGGAGGGTATTTGGTTGTCTAAACTTGATGTTTGCAGCATTTCGTCAAATGGTCCAAAATATTCACCACCATTATCAGTGACGAATACACTTCAGTTCTTTTCAGTTTCTCTTTCAACTGAAGCTGACACTGCTTAAAGCCCACCTAACCCTGGTCTTTGGTCTTCAAGAACATGACCAAAGTTTTCTCGAAGCAATCATCAAATGAAGGTGAACACAATTAGAGTGCACACCCAATGGTTTTTCGTCTTCATTTGCACCACATAAATCAGAGGCACCAACTCAAAGCAACTCTGTTTCGCGAAGGAGGTAGAACTTAAAGGAAACTCTATTTGTTTACCAGTCAAACAGTACTAAACTTTTCAATTTAGCACTTGAAATTTGACAAAAAATCTTCTTGGCTAGACATAGGTCCTTTTCGCTGATAAGTCTATTGTTTCATGGCGTGAAAGAGCTATCACTCTCACCGCATTCACACATATCAACACAAACAGAGGTCGTAGTCTAGTATAGGACCACGCGTTTGTTACCACGAGCCACACCAAGGAACTCTTATTAGTTCCATTTTCCATCACGATTGGTTACTAACAGATCCTTATCATTGAAAACACCAACAAAAATCAGGTAGACGAACATCAGGAACATGTTTCACATTGCTTCAAAACTAGTTTAGTTTCAAACACGAGTTTTCAAACACAATATTACCAATAACAACCAGCCCTATGAAAAAAAAAAAAACAGACTCAATACCTTCAAAGTTCACAAAATAACTAGTAGGTATAGAAAGAGAAAATAAATCCTTCCTTGATGTCAACATGAGATGAGGCACCAATGTCACAAACCCAGCTTGACTCATCACAAGACCAATATTTATCATATCCGCATCAAGGACAGAGTAACAAATCTTTGGTGGTTAACGGTGGCTAGGGCAATTTCATTTGCCATTTTCTTTAGTTTCTAGTTGTTTTGTTTTCCCTCTTCAACTTTCTGTCGAATTCTTTGTGTGGACTCTTTTATGCCACAATGATAAGACACTCAAATCCTTACGTATGCTCTAGATGGCTCCTATTTTGTTCTATATATGGAATCACGAGTTTTGTTTATTCCCTGGGGCCAAGTTTCAGATCTCAGACGAAGAAGGAACCTTGAGTTTTCTTCTAATCTCTTCGTTCAAGACATACTCTTGGCGTAATCAATAAAGATTCACACCATTCAGAGCATGAATTTGGACCAGGAAGTTCTAAATGTTTCCCAAGAGTTCTGGTTAGCTGAACCAAGAGAAGCAAACTTGAATTTCTTCATCAAATTTGAGCCCATTGAAGATAACTAATTCATGATCCCCTAAAAATTATTCAGATGGTCTGTAATCGGAGAACCATCATGATACAATTACATTTACATTACTTATAACACATTTTGTTGTTGCGACTTTCGAGCATACAAATTTCAAGATGCTCCCCTAGGGTTCGACATGTGTTCCCTAGGAAATTGGTTCAACACATTATCGTCGACCCATTGCCTAATGAATCCACAAACTGTCTGTACAACAGATTCACCTCATCTGTTGTATTAAGGGCTTTAAAGTGGGTAACTACTGGTTAATAAAAAATTTTAAATAAAAGCAGATCTTCCATTTTTCCCTTCCAAATGACCATAATTAACACGCATCAAAGGGCATCATTCTACTGTGTGGCTTCCATAGTTTTGCCGCCAAAAAATATGTTATGCTAAAATCAAAGTAAATCTTTTCTGATATGGCAAGTTTCGGACTGTGTGCAACCACAAACATACTCAGATAAAAACTTGACTCGGCGAAGCTAAGAGGAACAACTGAATCATTATAGTAAGGCAATTTTATTATTGTATAGTCATGAATACAATACTCAAAGTGACTACTACACACTCAAAAGGAACAATACTCTTTTGGTTTCCACCTTACTAAAATATCGCTCACACTCTATTTTTCTTCACAGACTATTTATCTTGTATAGTCTATAGAATACCTCACTTTGCTCTCAAAATAGATTTTCTCTCTAACTTGGTATATTCTACAAATGAGCAAGAATGCTCTATTTATAGAAGAAATTTACAACTAACGATGTCACCAATGACATCATGAAAATACTTAAGTTTCAAATTTTGCAACTTAAGTAGTTATTTTGGTAGATTTTGTTGTTATGTTGTTGTACCAAATTAAGACTTTGACAATTAATATGGGCTGGAACCCCACAGTACTTACCTTGCACCAGAGCATACTATAACTGGCAAGGTAATGCCTAGTAGTGATGTATTTTTCTTTGGGGCTTTTCTGCTTGAAGTTGCCTGTGGTAGGAGGCCAATAGAGCCAAGACAAGACGATGATGATCTGATTTTAGTCGATTGGGTGGTCTCTTGCTGGAATAGGGGTAATATTCTTGAGGCAGTTGATCCAAACATAGGGATTGGTTTTGTTCCAGGGAAAGTGGAGTTGATCTTAAAGCTAGGCTTGTTCTGCTCTCATTCAGAGCTCTCATTTAGGCCAACCATGCGACAAATCTTGTTGTTCTTGGATGGTGTTGTGGCCTTACCAGAGTTATCATCACTCAGTATTTCATCAGCTGGTTTAACCATTGTATCCATCTTCAGTAGTTAGTCCACATTTTCGCTCTCCATCTGTAACAGACTCCTTTCTCTCTGGTGGCCGATGATTTTTAAATTGCTTAAGCTTGTAAGCTATAATCATGCTTAATTTTCTCATCAAATTTGACTTCAACTTAGTAGCATACATATAGTCAGCTAATAATCTGCATGCACAAGAACTTGCTCATATATTACTTCCATTGTTTCCAGCAGAGCTACCATTTGATTTAGAAGTTAGCTTGCTTGGAAGTTTAGCAAACTCAACGACACATATTGCCTAGTAATTTTCTTGTGAAACCTACATATCCAAGAGTACAATTACAATTACCACCTAAAGACTTCCAACAGCACTTCCAAGCTAAATCCTAGTCATCGCGGCAATGCCACACCATGCATGTTGTTGCTGTGTGGTGCGGGGTTTGACAAGCTATAAAATTGTGAATTTGACAACTATATGTTGGTATTGACATCAATGGACGCCTAAAATCTGTAATAGCAAAGCCAACAATGGGAAATCCTTCAATAAGTTAGCTACTTGTGCCCATCAAATATTCGAAGATATAAATATTGGTTCAGACCAAGTTAAAGAAATTTTTTATATATTATGCTAATTTTAAAAAAGGCATAATATATATATTAGATTCTAAACTTGGCTTCAAATTTTAATTTTAACCTCCAACTTTCATAATGCACAAACAAACACTTTAACTATCCAATTTTTAAATAAATAAACACATGAGTCCTACATGGCACAATACACGTAGGACACCACATAGGACAAAATGACATGTAGGACATGAGTGTCTATTTGTTCAACTTTATACAAGTTTAGGTGTCTATTTGTGCGCATCTAAAATTGAAGAGCATAAATATAATTTGAAGTCAAGTTAAATGACACATTTATGTATTATGTCTTTAAAAAAAATTTAGCTATTAGTTGCAGAAATCTGGACTGACTAAAAAGATTCTACCTTGTACCAAAGATAAATTTTCAGAAGGGCAAAATTGAGGCATACCCGGACTAAATTGAGGAAGATGAATAGATGAACATTAGCTTCAGCAGAAATCTTTGAACGATTATTTCCTTTGATTCACTAGATTTTGGTTGTTTATCCTAGCTAGGGTTTGGACCTTTGAGACTATTGGGTGAAATGAAAATGTCTTTAATTGGAATTAATTTAATTTGTTTTTAGTTCTAAATCAACGCGTAATATATTTAATTAGTTGTTAGTAATTGAGTGGCTTAGTAACACGTGGGGCGTGTGCATTTCACGCTCTTTGGCTATAAAAATCACGTTTTTATTTATTTAAAAGTTGAATAGTTAAAGTGTCTATTTGTTTGTGCACTATGAAGTTAGATATCAAAGTTAAAATTTGAAAGTAAGTTTAGAGTCCAATATATGTATTATGCCAAAAAATAAACTCTATTCATATATTCTTTGCTATGAATAGATTCTTTGCTAAGTGGTCATTGACTTGACTTACTATTACCACCACCAGGGTAAAATCTTAATTTGTATGAAAATAGTCACATATTCTTTCCACACAAGTGACTAAAAAAATTCCCTTGCCATATATTTAGTGTGGAAATGGAGAAAAATACATGCCCACAAAATTTGACTACTTTAATTTTGTCACTTAATTATCACAACCAAGAAATTAAAGTTTAGGACCATAGTAAAGAAAAGAAAAACTATGAATTGGCTTAAAGGGTATTCATAATCATTCCAATCATCACATCTTCTTATAAATTCCTGAAAAAAAATAATATTTAGCCATGTTTTTCAAGATTGTGTTCTTGATTGTGCCTTCTCTTTTTGTTGTTACAAATTCTGAGGACTTTGGATTCATTTACAATGGGTTTAATAGAGCAAATTTGAGTCTTGATGGCATAGCACAATTAACATCAAATGGCTTATTAGAGTTAACAAATACTTCTAGGCTACAAAAAGGGCATGCTTTTTATCCTACACCAATTAATTTCAAGAACTTAACAAATGGTTCAAATTTCTCTTTTTCTACCACTTTTGTCTTTGCTATTGTGCCTTCTGTTTTGCCTGGACATGGTATGGCTTTTGTAATTGCACCTGTTGGTGGTCTAGTAGATGCACTTCCAAGCCCATTTTTAGGCCTTTTCAATGATAACACTACTGGGAGAGTCACTAACCATGTTTTCGCGGTCGAACTTGATACTTTACAGAACAGAGAATTCAATGATATTGATGGTAACCATGTTGGAATTGATATCAATGGATTGAAATCCGTTGAATCGAAGACAGCAGGTTATTATCATGGTGTTAAATTCGATAACATGACTCTTGCTAGTGGTCAGCCAATGCAGTGTTGGGTGGAGTATGATGGTGTGACTAAGCAAATAAATGTCACTCTGGCTCCAATGAATGTGGCAAAACCAAATGCACCTCTTTTGTCATTGTTGTATGATCTTTCACCAATCTTGAATGAAACCATGTATATCGGTTTCTCTGGATCGACTGGTTCGGTTGTTTCGACACAATATGTTCTAGGATGGAGCTTTGAAATGAATGGAATAGCTCAAGGCCTTGATCTTGCTAGGCTCCCTAAGCTTCCTCGAGTTGGACCGAAGAAACAATCTGAACTTTTGTTGATTGCTTTGCCAATGATATCGGCAGTTGTTGTAGTAATAGCCTTTTCTGTGTTGATTTACTATGTCGGAAGGAAGAGGAAGTTTTCGGAATTGCTTGAAGATTGGGAGCTTGAATATGGTCCTCATAGGTTCAAGTACAAAGATCTTTATATCGCGACAAAGGGATTTGCCAACAAAGAGTTGTTAGGTTGTGGTGGTTTTGGCCGAGTTTACAGAGGAGTATTACCAACTTCTTCAATTGAGGTAGCAGTAAAGAAGGTGTCTCATGACTCAAAACAAGGATTGAGGGAATTTGTAGCAGAAATTGTTAGTATTGGTCGTCTACGCCACAGGAATTTAGTGCCACTTTTGGGCTATTGCAGGCGTAAAGGGGAGTTGCTTTTGGTTTACGAATACATGCCTAATGGAAGTCTAGATAAGTTCCTATATGACAAACCAATATGTGCCCTCAGTTGGAACCAAAGATTTCGAGTCATCAAAGGCGTAGCATCAGCACTAGTCTATCTACATGAAGAATGGGAACAAGTAGTAATACATAGAGATGTGAAGGCTAGTAATGTGTTGTTAGACAGAGAATTGAACGCGAAGTTAGGAGATTTTGGACTAGCAAGATTGTATGACCACGGGAGCGATCCTCTCACTACACATATAGTTGGGACTGTAGGTTACCTTGCCCCTGAGCAAACAAGAACAGGCAAAGCCACAACCATTAGTGATGTATATGCTTTTGGTGCATTTTTGCTTGAAGTGGCTTGTGGGAGAAGGCCAATAGATCCACGAGTATTGGATGAGGACATCGTGTTGGTTGATTACGTATTTTCTTGTTGGAGTAGAGGTGATATTCTTCGATCCATTGATCAAAATTTGGGGAATGAATATGTTAAAGAGGAAGTTGAATTGGTACTTAAACTCGGACTTGTTTGCTCTCAGACAATACCAACATCAAGGCCAAGTATGAGGCAAGTTTTAATGTACTTGGAAAATGTCGTGCCTCCGCCATTGCCAGAGTTGTCATTATTACAAAGTTCTGACCATGATTTCTCATTTCCAGGTTTTGATCATCACTTGTCTATGTCTTCATCATTTTCTCCAGATAAAGTACTTTCATATCCCTCAACTGATTCAAACTCTCTTCCATTTACTAATCGATAAAATGTGATCTCAATCCCACAACAACAACTATACTTCAATTCCAAGCAAGTTCGTATTAGCTATGTGAATTCTTACTGTCTATATCGTTTCAATTAATCATGTTATATTTGTTACTCTACAAATAAAGTACTAATGTATAAACAGAATCTTTGTTCTTTGATCTTTACTGTTATGTTCTTTTCCCTTTCTAAAAAATTTTAAAAATTAAGTTTTAAGTCAACTATATGATGTAGAATAAGATGGGATATATTTTCTTCTTTCTGTTCCTTATTCAAACTTCCTCATTGAGCCCAACAATGACTTTTGGGGATATCATTTTCTTCACTGGTATCATATGATGTTATTATCAATTAAATGGACCACAATTATAGAAGTTAAATGCAGAGGACAGACTTCAATACACATCTTCCGGTATGGTATATCATAAAACTTCCTTCGTTTCAAAAAGGACCTATTTTCCTTTTTAGTAGAACTGAAAAAGAAGAACTACTTTTCTTGGATACTAATCGCGTACGTCCTGGACTGAGCCTTTCCTCTGTAGTGTCAGGTAGACCACGATCTTGAATGAGGAATCGTAGATATAAATATCAAGTTTCGCAAACCATCTTTGTTATTTCATCAGTTTTTATGTAATGTAACTTTACACTTCTATTACAAGCCTAGTATCATCAACAAAATTTGAAAGAATGAAGGTTACTCTAATAAAAATCAATAAAATGGGGAAGAAAAGGTTAACAAAATAAAAGATAAAAGATGTTGTTAAGAGAGTATAATATGAAATATCAACATTTAGGAAGATCAGCTGGTGGAGGAAGTAACTTTTGCTTAGGACTTTTTCCATCATTTACCATCCAAACCATTTTCAAGCCCCAACTTGTGTGTACTTCAAGATGACAGTGCATGAACCATACTCCTAAAAAATTCAAAAATATTATGTCAACGAGTTATCAACAACAACAAAAAAAAAGGTATAACATTTCAAAACATTAACTTAATTAATGAGTTTATGTTCTGTACGCTGACAAAGAAACTTTATTTTGGATAATACATAACAAATACTCAAACTTAGCCTCAATTGATAAGTAAATAATACCACGTAACTTTGAGGATGTACATCTAGATACCTCAAGTAGACCCTCCAACTCGTCCCCACTGTGTCTTGTAGACACTTGACACTAAAGTAGCAGATAAACTTTAGAGGTGTCTCAATGATGATTTTGTAGATGTTGGAGTATTTAACTAACACATTGGAGACGAGTTGAGGTGTCTAGATATGCATGCTCAAAGTTTGAGTGTTTGTTTCTGTACTGTGCTCTTTATTTTTACATGTAACTCCATATGAAGTCTCGTATAGTACTAAAATTAAGTGCTTGATACCATCAATGTATATAACTTAAAATCTAATGTAATACCTGGATTGTCTGCAAGGAAGCGAATGGCAACCCAACCTCCAGACGGAACACCAACAGTGTTCCTTTCAGCAGGATCAATAAGGTTGAAATTAGCAGGATCTTTGCTAGAATTATAATTTCCAAATCCTTGTCCAACCACAAAGAAATTGAAACCATGAAGGTGAAGTGGATGACTTTCGGCGCTTATAATGCTTGTATCTTGCATAACTAATTCCACACTAGTATTAAAAGGCAGCATCACAACTTTTGTGCCTGAGGTAACAAAACTATTGTTTGGTGGATTTCCTGTGTAATTGAATTTAAACGGCGGATTGACTGGAAAATCTGTTGTGTAAACTCCTTTAGATTGGTTAAAATAGTGTGATTGAAGCAAAGCTACATTTGGCTGAACAAACGATACGTTGTTAACAGAAGCTGCCAATTTAGTGTTATTTGGTCCTTGACATGTTTGATTCTTAGGACATGGATTCAATCCTAATCCAACAGTGAAGAAAAAATGTTTATCAACTCTTTTAGGTACATTAGCTGGAAACTTCGCGTTAGCTAAGCTTCTGATTTTCTTGACAAAACTTGTAGCAAAAGTTGTGTCATTGAATATAGGGAGTTTTGGTTTCAACAGAGGAAATTTGTTTATCTTTTTAGTATTGTTAGAGTGTTGATGATATTCTAATATTCCAGTGGTGGTGGAATTGTCAAATGAAGCAGGACCAGTCGCGTAAGGCCGAGCTGACATGAGGAAGGTGGCATTAGGATGAAAATGTTTGGTTTTCAAGAGGATGTTTGTGGTTTGTCCTGGTGTTATAAGAATTATGTTTGCGTTGAATGGTTTCACATAAACAGCATCAACTTCTACAACAGTAAGGCTATGATTTGCTATACTGAAAAAAAGTTCATCATTTAGTGCAGCATTGACTACTCTTAGTAGATATGTTTTCCCTGGTTTCACCTTTAATTTGAATGTATCTGCAACACATATGAAAGTAATTAAGTTTCTATGTTTACATGAAAAAATGTGACAAAAAAGTCTTGTTTGGTTGAATTTTGCAAGAGTTTGGACGATGTTAACTATATTTGTACAATCAGATCATTTGTAAGGTAATTATAAGTAAGTCTATCTCTATGATATGCTCCTCCCTTCAAAAATATTGTTGATTGTGAACTAAGGCACAAATACTCCCTAGACTATGACCGAAATCTCAGAGACACATCTTAACTTAACTAAGGTCCTATTACTCTCAACTCATTTGTTTTGTAACTGTGTACACCTTTTGGCTTACGTGGTACACTCCGTGACTCGAGGCGCGTGAGAGATGTTTGGATGTCAGTGTACAGAATTACAAAAAAAAAAAGTAGATTCGGGGGTAATAGGACTTTAGTTTAGTTAAGGTTTGTCGCTCAAATTTCGGTCATAGTCTAGGGGGTACTTGTGCTTTATCCCGTCGATTGATATATAGCACAAGAACTCATCTCTCGATATAAAGAAGTTTAGAAGGCAAAAATGATAACAATAACTTGATAAAAATGACAAGTAAATTTACTATAACAATTTAAAATTACATTATCTATATATAAAACTTCAAATTGTTTTTGAAATATTTACCTTTAGCAGAACAATTGTAGAGAAGTCCAGGTAGACCATTGATGGTATAAGCATCAGAAATATTTGGAGGTCCTCCTGTTTGAAGGGCTTGATTAATTATTTTCTCTGTATCTGCCTTCCACCATTCACCTAAAATCCAAATACATTATGCATAATGGTTGACTAAAAGTATCCAATTAGGAGTCGATTTCTCAGATGGTTATTTAACTGACAAAAAGTCAGTTTTATTATCGAATAATCATATGAGAAATCAATCGTAACATAACTTTTTTAAAAAATAAGTTGAATATGTATATTTACCAAAAAGAATTGAGACTTCTTTAAAGGGTTGTGAAAAAGGATAAGCAACACCTTTCTTTGGAAGAATAACAATAGGTCCATAGAGTGTTACTCTTAGCCATGAAATGTGTGCATGCCAAAATAAAGTTCCTCTTTGACCAGTAATAGTGAAATTATACACATAACTTTGCCCTCTCTGAATTGGGCATTGTGTAATATAAGCTGGTCCATCTGCCCATCCACTTCTTAGTTGTCTCACTCCATGCCTAGAGACATGCATGTAAGACACAAATATTTATACTATTTAATAAATGAGTTTATTTTTATGAACTGAAAGTGCGATGAAAATTTAATTTTATACTAAGCACATTAGAGTTGTAAGCAAGCTATACATACTATTTGGTTTTGAGTTTTAACTTCTACAAGTCGATAATGTAAAGGAATTTTATATTTCATATAACCTAAATGATAAGTACATAGGTAGAGGTATTTGTTTATAAAAAGTGAAATTAGTAACCTTGAAAATAATCAAAATTTGCAATGAGATAAGTAAACATTCTTTGCATTGTTAGTGGAGTTGATTTCTCATATTTGTCAGATTATAGCAAAAGAGACATTTAGTGGTAAGAAATAAAAAAAAAATTGGCAATATTTATTATTGCAAAAATATTTACGGCAATTGAGTTAATGTCATTATATATATAATTAAAGTCTTTAGCAGCATTCACACTATATTAAAATGTTTTTAACAGTAATAGCTTAATTATTGTTAACTTTGTATTTTTGACAGCGATTAACACCCGTTATAAATGTCCGTAAAGCCTATAGTGGCATAGGATCCAATGACAATTACCTAATGTTGATAAAGGTTTTAACACTTTTTATTAATAAGTATATTTATTGGTTTTAAAAATTATTTTTGTTATAGTGCTACATATATTTATGTTGGTTATAGATATTCATATAATATTATTACCGCTAAATAAATATATGGATAATTATATTATTGATATAGTGTCACTAATTGATAGTTATTATATAAAAATCACAATTTTCTTTGTGCAGAAAAATGTAGAAAGAAGTGACCTTCCCCCATTTGAAATAATAATATTAATTGTTGGTGACCATAAGAGATTATCGAAAAACGCATTGTTAGTGTGTTACAGCCTTTTAATTAATTGCTTCGGAAACTCATTTTGTTAGAAATGTAAAATGATTAATAAATGAATTAGTTCCAAATGTTAACGTAATTGTTAGGAAATTACAAATGAATCGTGACAGTGTGTTGACATGTTAACCAACTAATAACAAGTCTATCTCTTCTCTTGCAATAATTAGGCCCTGGAACACTTCCCATTACTGTTACAATGTTCTTTGTTTGACAACAATCTGGTCAATTTTGCATTTGAATCTGCATTAATCAAATGAAAAAAGAATAATTAACAATGAAAAACAAAATTGCCAATGAACTATGAAATAATTAAAATGACTATATACTTAAACTTATTAAAATGAAACAAAACTGATAATGCACTATGAAATAATTAAAAATGACAATATATACATTAAACTTGTAGTGCCTTGTAATCCCTTCAGGTTTTGCAAGTGCTAGTGTATCAACTAAAACCAAGAAAAATATAACCAATAAAAATAGATTAAAGTCTTTAGAAAAGAGAAACTCCTGGTGTGAATTGTTTTTTTTTTTTTGTGTTGGTTTTGTTTTTTGGTGAGAGATATTGGTTGGGAGGAAAATTAATTGGGAAATATTAGTTGTTTTTGGATGGTGATTAATGAATTAAAATGGAAGAATTTATAATAGTGTGAGCGTTGGTCAATTAGGTGTTAAAATAGGGATTAGTGACCAGCTATAGGGTTTGGCTAACTCATATTTTGAGTGATGTTAAAGTCTGATAAATTATTTTGTGTATATGATTTTATTCATAGTCCAACAAAGTTTTTTTTTTTTTTATAAATGAAATCTACAAATAACTATATGGCATGTATTTATGATTAATTCATTTTTATGGTGCTTGTTATCATCACTTTTTGTGATAGTTATCATAAATATTATTCCGGACGGAGTGTTTTTCATACAATCCAAAAATTATATTTTGGAGATTACTTTGGTAGGATGATTCACCCCCCTTTTGTTACGAAGAAATATGTTTTCGCAACCTAATAATAGATACGATTATTTCCTTGCATATACTCATTTCATTGTGAAAGAAATAGTATTAGGTTGTATAAGAAAGATGAAGGAATATAGTAGATCTCAAGTATGATTTACAGAAGTAGATATTCTTAGAAGCACAACAAAAGAAGAAAAGGAAAGGATAGAAAAACGGAATAGAATTTGAAAAAAATAAATATCAAAAAAGATAATGATATTTTCATTAATCATTCTAGTGTTAACTCGAAACCCTCAGTCGACCTAATCACTCGAAAAATGCCTTACTGTGGGAAGTGAATTTATATGATCATGCTGGAACTCTCTTTTTTTTAACCGCAATTTATTAAATATATTGATTCAACATCAATTACTTATATTTATTTATTTTAAAAAAAATTAGAATCTAAGACAGTATTATTGAGTTTAGATGAATCTGTAACTTAAGGGCATACATTCGTCCGGTGGAGTCACGTGCACTCTCTTAAAAAGGAGTAGAGGTGAACCAAATTTATCAGAGAAACAGTTATATGCACTAAATAGGGTAAAATAATTTATTTTATACATATTAAAAAAAATTAATCTTTCTAATTAACATAAGTGAACTATAGATTAAAAATCTTAGATGTAACGTTTTCTATCATTTTCGAATCTATTCATTAGAAATTTTGACTCCGCTACTAACTTAGAGTAGAGAGGGAAAAGAAAGACAATTTATTAAATAAGATTATTGCATGCGATTTTGCAAAAATATTGTTGCGATATATAACTATATCCCAAAAAAATTATCTCAATACTATTACCCCATAATTTAACAACATTGTGGAATGATTATTCTAAGTGTAAATTGGAACACATATCAGGGGCGGGGCTGGGAAACCCACATAATAACATAAGGGACGTCAATCGACATTTTTTTATTGAAAAATTACATTGTATAGCTAGATAAAATTATTTTTTTTATGCATATATATGACATATTAACACTTTTTGATTTCTACGCAGTTTTACTTCTTTATATTTTGACACTCTTTAGTCGAAATTTTAGGCTGCTTAACATACTCATGTCAACATAAAAATGAGAAAATAAATTTTTTTGTGAACTAGAAAATTGGCAAATTATAAGGCTAATAAGTTGCACTCATTCTCCAACCATTAATCAACATAGGGGACTTAACATCATATATGTTAGTTGCTGGTCGGTTTGTTAATTTTTTTTTACAATTGTTGTGTACCTTATAACAACATGGATGTTGATTGTATGTTATTAATAACTTTTAACTTTGTTTTAATTATATGCGCAAAATTGATTTGATTAGAAGTATAAACATTTGTTGCAATAACTTCACGTATTGATATTATTTTAACTCTAAAGTTTTTTTTGAAATTAATACTCACGAAAGCGAAAAATTACATTCCAAAATTCTTCAACTACGATATGTCACGATCCAAAATCAAAAGTACGTAGCTACAATTCAGTAGCAAGAAGGGGAGGGTAATTTAAGTTATTTGCTATTTAGTCAAAACTACAGTGAGGTGGTCTTTTGGGATGGCTCGATTGATTTGGAGGGTAATCATCAATACGAGTGACTCGACATCGATCCCCTTTGAAGGTCTTCTGAGTCGAGCATGTCGCATCGGGCTTACCTAATGTGGTTTAAATCCCCTGTGTAGTTTAAAATGGATGGATTTTAACTGGCGAATTTGCTACAAAATGGTAATTGTGTTACACTTGGTAATATCAATATATTAAAAATGATTTTTATTGGCAATTAATTAACGTCAATAGTTTAATTGTCACTTAATATATTTCTTTAGAGTCTATTGTTAGTGACAATTAAATTTTTCGTATTATTTATAAATGTCGCTAAAATTTATATCGATATTGAATCTTAATTAATCTTAGTAAAGGTTTTAGCACTTAATTTATCACACTTAGTGACAGTTAAATTTTTCATAAATGTCGCTAAAACCTATATCGACATTCAATCTAATTGGCAAACTAATTAATCTTAGTAAAGGTTGTAGCACTTAGTTTATAACACATGACATACAAGTTTGTATATTTGTTGTTTGTATGATGACATGTATATGTCTTGTAAATTCTATGTATGTTATGTCATGCATATTTCAACTGTATATAGTTTAACATATCTCAGAGTATGTTATGCATATTTCAACTGTATATATTAGTAGTATACAATAATATATGTAGAAAAAGGAGTATTGGAAAATGAGGAGATAAGAAGAAAGAGTAAAGGGAAAATCAATGGTTCAAAATTTCAAATAAATTCTACCATCTTAAGTTTATAATCTATTTTCATCTGCTGTAAAGGAAATAAATGTCAATTACTTTGTGATGAATTGATATTTTTAAAGATCCAAAAGAAGGAACAATAATTCTCATTATTAATTCCAAATATTTCTCAGTAATTTGAATTAACAAATTTTCCACTCTCTCTCATGTAATCAAATAAAAATAAAATGAAAAAAAATTAAAAGTCAAGGGGGGAAAAAGAGGTACAAAAATTTGCAGAACATAAATTCTCAACACTATGGGGAGGTTCTATTGGTGGAGAGGCAAACTTTTGATTTGGAAGTTTCACAACTTTGAACCCAACCATTGCCATTTTCAATCCCACTTGTTTGTGAACATCAAGTGACAATTGAATAAACCATACTCCTATTAACAAACAATCATATATTTATTAGCATAGGTATTCTATTTACATTTTCTCTGCTCGTTTTGAATGTGATGTGTGTGACTGATCAGTATAGAATTTAAGTCATAGATATGCATGTCATTATAAATATATAGTCTATGTTGCAAATATATAGAAAGACTGTCATTCGATTCAGCACTGATTTTTTAAAAACGGCTTGATATTCTTAGATTTACCTGGATTATCGGAAGAAATCGAATAGCAACCCAACCACCAGAAGGGACACCAACAGTGTTCCTCTCAATAGGATCAACAAGGTTGAAATTTGATGGATCCTTATTAGGGTCATAATTCCCAAACCCTTGTCCAACAACAAAGAAGTTGAATCCATGAAGATGAAGAGGATGACTTTCAAGACCAAGAATACTTGTATCTTGCATTACTAGCTCCACACTAGTGTTAAATGGTAAAACCATAAGTTTTGTGTCATTATTAACAAGAGTGTTATTTGGAGGGTTTCCAGTGTAATTAAACCAATTTAAAGGACTATAAGGAAAATCAGGTTTATATACACCTTTAGATTGTCCAAAAAAATGAGATTGGAGAAGTGCATTTGTAGTAGGTAATATAAATGACACATTGTTGATTGAAGCTGAGAATTTTGTACCATTAGGTCCTTGACATGTTTTATTTTGATCACAAGGACTTGTTCCAAGACCTATTGTGAAAAACAAATGTCTATCGACGTGTAGAGGTACATTAGCAGGAAATTGAGGAGTTGCTAGACTCCTCAATTTACTTGTAAAATTGGTTACAAAAATCGTGTCGTTGAGAGATGGTAATGATGGTTTAAAAATTGGTAGATTTTTCAAATGTGATTTTGATTTTGATTTTTGATTTGATATATTCTAAATTCCAGCAAACAGTAGATGTTTCAAATGGCCAGGAACCTGTTAACATAGGTCTAGCTAACATGAAAAATTTGGCATTGGAAAATTGAGGTTAGTTTTAGAGAAACATTATGTGTTGTCCGGTGTAAAATAATGTATTTGTTTTCAAGGGGGTTTAAACATAAACCAACATCAGCATCGATAACTTGGAGAGTATGATTCGCGATACTGAAGAAAAGATAAGCTCATCAATTAAGTGCAGAATTGATCAATCGAAGAAGGTAAGTTTTTTCAGGCTTCACCTTCAATTTAAAAGTATCTGTATAGAAAAACTACAGTTAATTATCATTGAAAAAGTCAAAATCTACAGTAAATGAGTAATCATGTACAAGGTACTCTATGTTATGTCATTCTTTAGAAGATCGAAAAAAATATTAACTTTTGCTCGAGCATTATACAAAGGGCCGGAAGTATTTGATAAGGTTCATAAGCATCTCAGAACCATTAGGACTCCACCTGTTTTTGTAATGACTGAGAAATTACAAGCCTCAGTGTCAACATTGAACCATTCCCCTATATGACAATTTAATATTAATTTGATACATTATAGACAATGAAAAATAATTAATAATAATTATAATTATAATGATTAAATAAATATAATACCACAGAGATGGGAATTCTTTGTACGTTGGTAATGGATAAGTATTATTTTTTTAGGTTAAAATAATAATAGGACCATAGAGAGTTGATCTCAACCATGAAATGAAAATAGTGATGCCACCAAAAAGTTCCTCTTTGACCAATTATAGTGAAATTATACACATATTTTTTTGGCCCCCAATTTGAATTGGACATTGTGTTACATATGCTGGTCCATCTGCCCATCCACTACGAATTTGTCGAATTCCATGCCTATTGTAAGAAAAATATATCGATTACTCGTTGAATCGTGTGAAAAAATAATTAACTTTTTATTTTAAATGTATATATACAGTGGATAGAGTGTGTTTTTGGAACATTATTGATCACATTCGATTCAAGACGATTCACCTTCCCTTTGCAACTATTACGGAGGTCTGGAATTTTCATTTAATGTAACCTATTTTGGTATGGATAGTCTAGCACCATTTTGTAAGTTGATCTGATTAAAATCCAAAATACGAAATAATTTAAATTGGAAGAATGACAAAAACGTGTATTTTTAATAATAAATTAATTAATGAGAATCGTTAACCAGAAAATGAGGACATTGTGTAACTTTTAGCTACGTATACAACATGTAAATATTCGATAGTGTAACTTTATAATAATGTCAGTGGTGTTATTAAATTAAATCAGCAGTATATAAAAATAAAACTATAAATTAGTAATCGGCTACTTCAAATTTGTTTAATGCCTGATTCAGCTGAAGATGAAGATTATGGAGGGACATAATGCCAATTATAGGACAAGAAATAATATTCCAATAGCACCCATTTTGCACCCAAAAAAAATGAAATCTTTTTCTTTAGAAATTTAATCTTCTTGTTGTTGTTTTTGTAGTAGAGCATGGAGACTTCATATGTATATATATTGTTTGATAGGATGTTTGGTTGATTTGGTGAAATTTAAATAAATAAAAGGATTATGTTGAAGAGAGAAAAGTGAATAGCTGATTGTAGAGATCTTGGTGAGACCAAAATGTGTGTGAGAACAAGCTTTAGAGTTTTTGAGTGGTTGTCAAAGAATACACATTATTGTATATTGCCTGGTATTGATTGTAGTATATTTGGCATATACTACTTGAAGTTATGATAAATCGATACTGATTCATTCTTAATTAGAGATATTAGATTCGAACCCGAAGTGAGTATTAATAGGATATGTTTTATCCTACGCAAATTTCGTATATTAGCGAATCCGAAAACAATATCGATATGGGTGAAAAAATATAAAAATATTGTGTTTGTCTCAATTATGGACATATTTCATTTTCGAAATCCAAATAATTAAGTTGATAAGAATTTGCTTACGAGATTCAACTTTTTAAAAGAAAATTTTAAATATTTCTGAACAACGTAAAACGACTATAAGTCACACTAGTGACATTAACTACTTTAAAGTTATATAAAAATTACGATAAAATTAGAACTTATTTAAATTTCAAAATTTTTAAAATATGCACAAAATTAGGATAGAACGAAAAAAAACTTATATTTGACATGCAAAAATTAATTTCACTATTCTCATAGAGCTTTTCCTTTTTAATGACTCATGAAGCTAGATTAATTAAGGCTTCATAGACAGCTAACTAATTAGATATAGACAATATTTTAACACTGTTCCCTACAAGAATGATGATAGTCTTGAGGATTTTTTTTAAAAAATCATTATCAACCCTTAATTAAATTTAATATAAAAGGAAATATATAAGAATCTGAAACTTATAAAAAACTCATTGGATTACTAAACTAATAATTTAGCGGCTATATATTTAATAAAAGTTCACAAGACTAATTTATGAAGTAACTATGACTTGTAAGTGTTCATACGCATTAACTGTAATTAACTTAATGGTGAATAATTAATAGACTAATATAATTTCTTCTTTGGGAGGAGAGTATTAGTAAGTTTGACATACTATTTTTATTTTATTATTTTGTTTTCACTTTCTAATGGATTATAATTAAGGCTAGCTTACATAGCTAGGGATGATTTTGACCTTACACCATACATTATGTTTTTTCGTTATCAATACATTTCTTCACTTGAATGTAACGAAAATTGTAGTAATAATTAACTTTTACCTGGTTGGCGTTAATATTTTTTACATTATTAGATTATTTTTATTTGTTATGGTAAATAAAACATATTTATTATATCTCGACTTATATAATGATATAGTTTGAATTTTGAGTGTTAATCATGAAATTTTTATTGTGATTTATTTGTATGCCTTTTAATTATTAAAAACTGTTAATAATTGTGATTTACAATTTTATTTATGTAATTTCTAAATATGTAAATTATATTTCAAAATCCTTAAAGATTGTGTGTCTGAATGCACAATCATAATAACTTGATAGTGTTAAAAAATATTTATAATGCATAAATTTAAGTATAAAGTACAGAAATCACATATATGGCGGCTAATTACATCTTATTTAGAAAGTTTCCTCAATTCTAATATTTTGAAATTTTCATTGCTCTCAAATACATTTTTAATTATTCAATAAATTGTAAATGGTGCATTACTTAATAGGAGGAATATATACAAGATAATGAAAAAACAAAAATTAACGCCATATGATTTTAAGGAGTACAATACGAGATAATAAATACAATAATTCCTTTCAACCATTAAACTGTGGGGCCAGATGGTTTAACAAAGGGTCATTAAGTTGGAAATAAGTTATTCTGAAATAATTAATTTTGGAATAAGTTATCTCGAAATAAGTTATTTTATCATGTATATGGGATATAACTTATTCCATCGCTATATATACCAAAAATGATAAAATAAATAATCCAAAAACTACCTAATAGTTCCAACAAACGTAAGAAAAATAATCTATTATTTTATCTTGAAATTATTATGACCTCATTATTTCACACCCCAAATAACTTATATATATATATATATATATATATATATATAATATATATTATATATATATATATAATATATTATATATATATATATATATTATATGATTTGTTTTTTTAACTAATTATAATCAGTTTTATTATTTTTGCAATCAGAAATTCACCGATGATCTTCTAGAGTTTGATACCAAAAATCCCGTTATTTTTTTCTTATTATGGAGTTATTGAAACTCTTTGAACACTTTTTTTTATATTTAAGAATATGAGTTACATTTATAACAAATTAAAGTTACTTAAAAATATGTGACAATAATTAATGGATTAACAAGCTTCCTTTTAAGGGACAATTTCATAATAAATAACGATATTAGTGATACTTATTACAAATTGCATCGATGTTATTTTACTTTGAAAACAAACAACACAAATTTGTAATATCTAAAATTAAAAGACAAGAATTACGTAACCGAGCAGTAACTATTAATTAAATCTCATAGTTTATAGTTGTTATAATTACACTTGCGATAACATTAACAAATTACGTGGGGACTGACTTCGAAATTTGTATAATTAGTGTCTGTATATGTATATTCGCCAGGATATACAAATAATATGTATAGTACACAATGATTTAACTATATACATAATCTCTCCAACTACTATGCACTCTCTTGCTGTCTCTCTCCTCCCTCTCTCAATTCCTAACTCGCCTCTTTCCTCCCTCTCCCAATCTCGCTTGTCATATTACAAATGGACTTATGATGATATAAATTATATTAAATATATAATTCCACCTATCTACCACTCTCTGCTTTCGCTCACCGTCATCAATCTCGCCGCCTCTTCCTACCTCTCCAAGTCCACTAGCCTCTCTCCTCCCTTCTTCCAATACTCTTGCCATATATGCAAATACAAGTATAATAATATACAATGATCTAACCAATATTCATACATTCACCTTTCTCCCACTCTTTTCCCCCCTCTCTCTCTCTCCTCCTCTCTCAGTCTTGCTCGCGTCTCTCCTCAGCTATAGCTATGGAGAGTAATTAATTATTTTTAAGTGGCTATATGTGAAAGTTTTCCCCTATAAAA
This sequence comes from Solanum habrochaites, assembly GCA_027704765.1. Taxonomy (NCBI): domain Eukaryota; kingdom Viridiplantae; phylum Streptophyta; class Magnoliopsida; order Solanales; family Solanaceae; genus Solanum; species Solanum habrochaites. Next base: position 4,834,867 of record JAKWJA010002497.1, on the reverse strand, counting down.
TCCAGCTTTGTATTTCTATTGTTGGTTATATGTATGTCATGTATACACTTGAAATATACCTGATATACACACAGACTTGCAGTTATATACACAATGGAGAAGTGGGAGCTAGAGATTGTGTGAATAAAGTGACAAAAATAGTGCCTAAAATTTTAGTATATGTGCATATTAAATATTTGCTATAAACTAAAGAATTTTTCTATTTGGTTATTATTTAATAAATTGTCTAATCAAGTAGAGATATATCATCACTACTTAAAAAAATTATAACACTAACCAACAAAATTTATAATTCCAATAGGTAAAAGGGGAAAAGGCCAATTATATTAAGTATTTATGTTAGGGATAATTGTATAGAATGACATTACTTAGTAAAAATTTTTTATTAGCTGTCGTTTGATTTATTTTGTTTCATGGGCAACGTTTGTCAGTCCCTCTCTCCCCTCTCCCTCATTTCGCTCTACGTTTACTTCGCTCACATCTCTCGCTTTATACAATAGAATCGTATAAATTTGTGTTTTCTAATTGTATAAGCAGAGAAAATTGTATATCCACTACAAATACATATATCGCTGTCTTATACACTTATAATCTTATACATAAAAGTACTTCCCTGTCCCAAGTCCCCTCTTTTGTCCTTTCCTCTCTTTTCTCATTTATACAATTCAAATTGTTATAAGTTATCTCTTTCCTCGTTTGTATACAATTCGATTCGATGTATAATTCCCTTGCCCAATTCTCGTTTTGCCTTGTTCTCCCTTTCTCCGTTTTGAATATAATTATCAATTGTTCTAAATCATTCTATACACTTATACGTTATACATGTCGTTTTTATATACTTCATTTTATACACTTCGTTTTTACTATACATTCTCTACCCAAGTATTGTTTCTCTTTGTCTTTTATACAATTGCGCTTCAATTGTATAATGTATAAGCATATTTACATATAGATGTTTTGTTATGAGCGTAATTAGGCAAACTTTTGTCTAAGCATATAGTATTGATTTTATGTTTGGTATATGTGAAAGTTGCCCTTATAAATTATACAAGTAAAATTTGTTATGACAAAAATATATTGGTCCTCCATGTAGTTGCATGTCTAATTAGTCAGAATGTACCAAATCCTGAAATCCTACTTTTTGAAATGTCTAAATTAATCAGTACCTTTGTGACAAGATGAAGATTGATTAATAAATTAAGAGTAATGTGAATTAATGTGTCTAAATTTCTCAGTAATGGAACTAAACTAAAATAGTATGGAGGACAAGTAAACTTAAAACTAACATTGGCTTCTTTTCACCTTTTTTAATTAATTTTTTGTTTATGCATGCATTGACAACATGATCATGTGTCTTTTTGTCTTATTGGGAGTTTTGCTTGATTGCGTTGATAAAAACGTACACTATGTTGACTCATACCCAACACTAATGTAAAGCATTTTTCACTAACATCCAATGTTTTTGCTTTGTTGATAAGGTTGATGAGATGTGTTTTTGGATTCCTTATAAGTAACCGTAAATTTTTTTTTTGGTTTAATAATCTGTCATATAATGGGTGGGATATGTTTTCGTTGTAAATTAAATTGATTCTCAAAATCGGATAACTATCCGAACAGAGCGATATTTGTATTAGATTTAAAGCAAAGTGTGAGTTGGTTGATTAAAAGTATAGTTGTTAAGTACTTTTAGATGTTTGAAATTAATTCTATAATACATGTAACATGTTTTTGGATAAAAGTCGTTGAAACTCGTAATAAATGCTTAGTGTTTTTGGTTCAAAAAAATTGTTGATAAGCATTATATTTCTTCCTCTAAAATGTTGAGATGTTTTCTAAAAGTTAAATAAAATAAATTTAATTTAATCTTATATTAGACAGAAGGATGAGGACGGAATAATAATAATTATAATAAATTAAAAATAACTTTAAGGTTTTGCTTGACGAAGATTACAAAATATATTAAGGATAAAATTAGATAAAATAAAAAATGCTTACAAAACTTTAAAAGGGAATTTTCTAAAATATTTACGAGTTGTAGCAATAGTTTAAGCTGATATAAATGACCTCGTTTGTATAATCTGCATGTACATTTATATAATTTGCTTGTAATTGTATAATTCGCAAGTACTTGTATAACTGAGCTATTTCATCCGTATTTTGTATAAACGGATTAGTATCAATTGATTTGTATTTTTTTTATGAATTCGAAATAACGAATTTATACAAACACAAACATCTAAACTTTAAACAATTAGACAAATTATTTTATACGAATTACAGCATACAAAAGTTCGTTTGTATCTGTATAAACTGGTTAGTATCATTGATTTGTATTTATATTTGTATTAACTCAAATTAACAATTTTATACAAACACAAACTTCTGAACTTTGAGCAGTTATACAAATTACATCACTACAAAGTTTACAACTTAATATTAATAACACCAATTCCAATATTATAAATTTTAACACATATACCTCATATACATACAATTAACCTATGGCACGTCCTCATGCCCTCCTCTCTCTTCTACTTTCCCAACACTTATATGTTCTACTTTCCCCTTTCTTCTTCACAAAACACAAAATTGAAGTCAAGATCAAGAACCATAAGTTCATCCAAACACCACCATCCCTTCACTCATATCAATTTTTCTCTCTATAATTGCTATTACAATTGATTTGATTTTAATGAGGTATGTTTTCTTTTTAACCCGTCTTTTGTTGGCGTATATAGACAAGAGTTTAATACGAATGAAGCAAGATGAAAGATAGGAACTTTGAAAAGTAGAACTTATAGTCCTCTTATGCTTAGTAAAAAAAGCATATTTGTCCCCTCACCATGGTGGGTGCTAAAAAATCGAGAGTTTATAGAACACTCCTATAATTGTTAAAAGTTTTGAAAAAGGAAGACTCCTTTCACGCTGTCTTCGTCGCTTCGCTCCGGTTAGGGCATTCGACTATTCGACTTTGTCAATGACCGAGAGACTATTTTTTGTGTAAAATTTGTTTTAGTTAATTAGTTATTTATTTAATTAATTAATTAAGTGGCCAAAAATATTTCAATTAATTAGTTAATTAATTGAAACATTTCAATTAATTAGTTAATTGACGGACTCGGCTCGAATCCGTAGCGACCCATTTTATTTGAATTTTTTGCCTTTGGAAGTGACTGTTCTGAAAGGTTGCAATTTTCAGGACACCATGCCCTTTGAATAAGATTGCAACTTTCATGAATGTTTGTGGAATTCTGAAAGGGGGGCAACCTTTCATAACCATTCCTCTTGCCTATAAACTACATGGATTCTTCAAGATATTTTCTAAACGATTTATTCATGATTTCCTTCTTTTTGTTGGTTCAAACAAGTTTCTTTGTACTTTACTGTTGTTGAGTGGTTTGCTGACACGCCAGAGGTTTTTGGTATCAATACACTGATGAGTGAGATCATTCTAATCTTGGGAACATATTTCAATCAATCCCGATCCTAGAGGGGAATAATTCCCTTAGGGACCACTGTCATGCAACCATGCTTGATCTTTTTCCTATTCTAATTTTCTAGATTTTGGTACATTTACAGATTTTAGTTTTTTTTTTGTGAATTAATTTATGTTCATCTTTCTTACTGATTTCTTAAACTTTGGTATTTCGAATTTTGTAAAGTTTTTTTTGGAATCAGTAATTCTGTTCTTCAAACACAGATTGATAATAATTTTCCTTCATCTTTTTTCAATTAATTTTATATCTCCCGCTCGAACAACTTAATTAGAGTTCAAAGATTTATTTTCAGTTGTAAATACATAGTATTGATGATCATTTAGAAGTAGAGAATTGGAATTTTGAAGGTCGGAAAATATGTTGCCTATATGTGTAGGTATTTCACCATGCGATACCATATCATGATATGAAATCAACATTTGAACATGCGATTTTACATTTCATCTCATGATTCCATATAATGAGATGTGTTTTCAAATTCTCAAAAACCATGATATGAGAATTCCATATCATGATTTGAGATATTTTTAATACAAAAATTCATTTACCACAACAGTTTTATTTTTGTTTAAAAAAACAACTCTACATTTCTTCTAACCCACCAATGTATTTCATATGTAAATAAAATTTATAATCACATCATTACTTTTTAAAATTTATTATACTCACTGACATAAAATTTATTATTCTTACCATCATATTGTCACTTTAACTCACACCAATCGATTTTTAGCTCCATACAAAGGACTACACTATCATTTGCAAGATTACATTGAAAGTGAAAGAGAGACTTAAAATGCAAGAGTTGTTTAATTTAGGCATTCATCTCTACACAATGTGATTGAACGGACTTTTAGAGCTTGGAAAAAATAGATTTAGAATACTGAAACAAGTCATGAACCATTATGATATTGATATACAAATGAAAATTGTCTTAACTTGTGCTATGTACATAATTATTTGGGAGAATATCAAAAGAGTGATGAAAAATTTATGATCTATGAGCATGAAAATATAATTGCGGATAGCGACAAAACCACATGTAATTAAAGGATATCGATCAACACCCTTTATCAGAAAATTATATTATGTAGTTAGAATAAAAATTTATTTTGCAATATTATGTTGCAATACTGAAATAGTTTTTCATTCTGAGTTTGTTCAAAGCCTTGCTTATAGTTTGGGTGGATTAAAAAAGTAAATTTGTGAGACCATATATGGATAACAGATAAATCAATGTATTAGTTGAAATAAATAAAAAATGGTAATTCGACATGTTCATTTTTGTTCATATGAACTTATGTGAGACTATTTGTGATTATTTTATGGTATGTTTTTACTGACTTCAATTTTAGTATTGCTAATTAATTTAGTTGAGTTTTTCAAAATTTAAACCCTTTTTCTTTGTACTGTTTTGATTTAATGAATTCCATTTTATTAATTCTTGTATTTTTTATTTAGTTAATCAAATCTCTTTAGTTAATTTAAAATATCTTTTTTTTTATTTTAATTGGCTAAATTGATTAACTAATGATCTTTAAAATGATTTAATAAATTATTACGTAGTCTATTTTAGAAGTTTTAATCTCGATCTCATTTTAAAAATTTTAGTACTTTTACTTTATTTCAATATTTACTTAGTTATTTTCTTAAAAATTAGTCAAATATTTTAATTCAAATGGTCGAATGACCGCATGTTAGTTTCTATTTAAAGTGTTAATACCTTTTTAAATTAGAAATAAGAATTTGTCCATTTACTCTACATTTTAAAAGGTTTATCTATTAAGTGTCCATTTGGATTGATTTATTTTAAATGCTTTTAAATTAAAATAGCTTTTAAACAGTTTTAAAGTGTTTGAATAACGTTAAAAATATTTATAATCATTATTTATTTTTAAACCAAAATAACAAAAATAAACCAAAAGCCATTAAGCTACTTTTAGACTTATAAATCATAAGCTAAAAGGCACTCTAAACAAACCCTAAAACCTTTGTAACATAACATCAAGTACTATTCAAAAACTCAAAATACTTTAGATATAGTTATAAATTCATACAATAAATAATTCAAATGCGATTCAAAAATCAAAATACTTTAAATATGTTTTTCCGGACCTCCGCACCCCAAAATCCCCCCCCCCACCGTTATCCAAGCTCCCTAAATGCCAATACCTAAGAGTAGACCCACCTCCCCACCCCACCCCCACCCCCCACCCTCATCCCTTAAATATAACAGAAACTTAGAAAAAGAAAAGAGAAAAAAGAAAAAATCATATTTACGGTTTGCTACTCTCTCTCTCTTTCTTTTTCTGAGAGAGCTTTCAATTGTTCGCAATCGGTAAATCCTTTCTCTTCGTCATGGATTGAACCATAAATCAATCTCTCTGATCTCTCTTCTCTCTCTAACAGCACGGCCACTTCCTTCTCTCTCTAGGATTTTGTGGTTTGATTTCATAAAATTTCTAGTTAGGTTATTGTAGGGGGTTTTTCCAGTTCTTTGTACGGTGAAGCTTGAAGTTTTCTTCTGGTTTTTGAGCTGAGTTCCTCTAAGTCGTTGGCTTCTGCAATTTCTTTTCCGTTAGGTATGAATTCTTCTTCTTCTTATTATTAATAGTTTAATTTGTATTTTGATATGCAATTCGAATTCATTTTTCTTCTTCTTCTTCTTCATTTTGGGTGACATTTCTTTAAAAGGATTAATTTAGAGTTTTGGAGCTACTAATCATAGTTTTTAGGGTTTAATTGTCATGTACCTTGATGTTGGATGCTTAGAATTACTGCGAAATTGATTTTGACTTTTTTTTTTCCCTTTCGAAAGTTATTATTTTTTTAAAGTGACTGAGACTGATGCTTGGTGATGATAATTTTTTTTTATTTGCATTGGCTATATATGTATATTTGGGGAACACTTGCTGTTTGATTTTTTTTTTCTTTTTTTGTTTGGGTTGGGTCAATTCAAATTTTTATGTGTTATTTTCTGTTGCTTTATCCAGTTTTTATAAAAGCATAGAATCACACACTAGGGTTCAATTGATTTTGTTTCTTGCGCTTTTCTGCTTAAATTAATTGTACGTCTTTTTTACAATTTTAGTTTTTGCACTAATTGAGACTGAGCTTGTTTTTTTTTTTTTTGCTTCATTGGTATGATTTCTTTGGGGAGCATGTCTTGTTTTGTTGGTTGCTGTTCAAGTGTGTTAATTGTCGGGGTTTAAATTGGGCTTTTATGTGGTTTCAAAATGGAATTGGTTTGTTACACTTGTTGGTTTCCATTGATGTCAGTGTACAGGTTTGTTCTTTGACAACCTAATGACATAGTTCACATGTCATTTATTAATTGAAGTATGGTGTTTTATGTTTGGTGGTCAGTCTTGTTGTTGGCAGCTTTCTCCTAGGGGAGTTGGTACTATAAGCGAATGTGCATAGTTAAGCTGGAATTGTTAAACATGGAGAATCCATTAAGAAACTATGTTTTTGTGGCAATTTTGTTTGGCAGTATCTGGATTGACACAGAGTTTAGGCTAAAAGTGCCTTCCTTCCATACCAAAATCTTTGTTTTTCTTATCTAGCGGGACGTACAACACGGCATGTCCTTGGTGAAATAGGAATGTAAAAATTAATTAGATGCCATCATCTTGAGATAGAGACTATAAGATGAGTTCCAATCAAAATTGTGACAGAGGGAGTATTAAATATTGGTGTGAAGATTTAAATATTTAGCCAATTAGATTTAATTTGTGGTGATTTGGTCGTTGTTCTTTGATAATTTTCATGTCACAGATTCCTTCTATACCATAATGCAACTGTCCTTGAAGTAACATGTTATCATACCTCATATCATCTGATCCTTTGAATGTAATGTGATACCCTTCCCTGTCGTTCGTTCCTGAGCACATACATGGGAGTTAGCTCTATACATTAGGAGTCGTTTGATAGTTGGTTAAAGTTATGTTGGTATTAGTAATACATGGACTAATTATGAGGGAATCCATGTATATTTTATGCGAAAATTAGTTATGCAAGGCTTATTTATTCATGTATTACTTATTTCATCTTCTGCATAAAATAATACATAGATTCCCTCATAACTTATACATGTATTAGTTATGTGAATCTCTAAGTTTCTAACCTAAAACTAGCTACAACATATCAAACTGACCCCTAAGGTTGTCCACTGGCACTTATGTAGTATGTTCAACTAACCTACGTTGTGAACAACTGTCTCCACAGTCTGAATTTGCCTGTAGTAGTACTCTTTTGTCCACATTGTTCAACTCCTTTGCCCGGGGGTCCAAACTCCAAAGAATCCTTTGGCCCAGCAGGTTCTTTGATGCCCTGCATCACCTGTGACGTTTTTTCAAATCTTGCTTTCTGCTCGACCAATATCGAAAAAAATGATGCTTGTACCGATCTCCTTCTATGGATACTTCACTCAGACATTTCCAACCATCTCCCCCAATTTTGATTCTTGCTCACTTGAGATGTTATTGGGTTCAGTTTCTTCCTCAGTAACTACTTATCCACCTCATATATTCCCAATTTCAATGTAAACCTTTTGCGACCAGAGGTGTAATGAGATCCTGCTGCTCACATTAATCTTCTGGGAAGCTGGTAGACAACCTGTCGTGGGGCTCCAGCAGAGCAAGCTAATATTTCTTGTCCTCCATCTCTACTCCTTCCACAGAATTTTTTATGCCATTTACCTGTTTGGGAACTCAAACAAGAACATATTCCTGTCCATATCATAAATATTTGCCCCAAAGGCAGCTGTCCAAGAGATGGAAGTTCATTTCTTTATTCCGTTTTGGTGATGTGATTTTCTGACTCCTCGTGAAATTTTCTGATGCCACACTTGTTAAGTAAGCCCTTTTTTCCTTTCCTCCAGATGCCTTTGTATGTCTATGTAATACAGATACAACAACATACCCAGTGTCATGTAATCCCACAACCAGGGTCTGAGGAACCTATCTTATACATATGTCTCCACTATTTGTAGAGACTAGACTCCCTGAGAATGTTTGATTGTCATTTAATCTCGCACGAAGTTTTAGCAAAAGTGTAACCTTTGATGCTGTGTGGCTCTGTAATTTTCAGTTGGTTGTGGCATTTAATGAACCTTTCAATGTTGAAAGGCTATTTCATTCCTCCCCCATTTAATATGATCTCAGGAATTATTATTACTGGCTTACCTTTCCCCTGAAGCGAAAGGATGCTCATGTACCTGCCATATACATTTAACTTCCTAGTGCATAGAAATTCTGATAGTTTATGCTTGGTTTCCATCTTCTGATTGAATTTGTCGTCTCTTTCGATGCCTCTTTGAGAATGTTGCAGATCCAAGACACGTGCTAAGAGTCGATTGTCTCATCATGTTACTCCTTCTTTCTATCGATTCATACTAGCTCTCCTTGCTATCTGACCACCTGGTAATATCAAAGGATTTGAATCCGGCATTGAAGTATATCCTATTGTCTTCCAAGCTGGAATAACTCTGGACTTAAAAGAAAGAAAGAAAAAAGAGAGAGAGAGAAAATTCCATACGCAAGGTGAAATGGAATTTTATAGTATATCTACTTTTTTGGTGTAAACAGTTGTGTATAGTAGATACAGATCAGATTGTAGATTTGATAAGAAGTTTGTAATTGACACTTTTTGGTGGTGGCCAGCATGCCCTTAATGTTGAAGAATACAACCTTACCGTTTTTTTTTTTAAAAAAGAAACAGAGAAAGAGAATGGAGATCTTGTTAGAGATGACAGGTTGTGAAATCTTAAAGAAGAAGAAAGAGAAAGAAGACTTTGACAGCAATCACAGTAAACTGAGCTACCGAGCTGTTCAAATTCCAGAAAGAGGCTGTTCTTGGGAAGTAGGATAGAGAATACCTCAGTAGACGCGCCTGGGAGCATTTTTTTCCCCATGCAAGTCTGTACTATTCTGCCTAATTTGTGACTGTTCTCCACTTAGAGCTTGTAGGGTTGATTCATCCGGTCCAGTTTTTCTAATGAACTTATATTTAGGATCACAAGGCCGCAATAGGTTTTGCTTATGAATTTCTATATTTAGCCATTTAGGATCACAAGTGAAAAAAAATTCTTTTAGAAGTACTTCCTCAATCACTCACTTTTTTCCTTTTGATTGGTAGAAGACTTTTGTGTCTTCACTTATCCTATTTTGTTCCCTTAGGTTCATTTGATCCCTTTCTTCAAATGGAAAACTTTTCTTTTGTGGAATAGTCATAAATTTGCAGTCCTTCATATAATTGTATCTTGTCATTCAACAAACTCTTCATTCTTTCCCTCTGATCATATGATCGAAATACTTTCTAGTTCAGATGACAAATATATTTAGCTTTCTAGTATTCAAGTTCCCTTTTTCCTTTTTTTTTACGTGCCTATGCATCAATGTCTAAAGCAAACGAAGTTAGCTTGTAATTGCGAACTCTAGACGGGAGCATAAAAGTAAAACCATAATCGTGTATAATGTACATAATGTCTCAAAGGGTTAAATTCATGTACACTTCCTGCATGTTCGAGGTTCGCTCATTTCCTCAACTTTTGAAATTACACTTACACTAACTCTGTCTTGGATGGTTTCTGCTAAAGTAGAGATAGTTACCCGTTATTTGCCAAGTTGTTTCATGACTATGGTCGTTCATCAACAATTATTCTCTCTCTCCTTCAAAATTGACGATTTTGTGTACTGGTGACACCAAATGTAACTCAAATGATCACACTCTGGAGAGCACTATGAGGGTTTTGGGTTGATATGTTTCTTTGTTCTCTAGTATCTGGCCATAAAAAGGGTTGTATTCTGTCGTTTGAGTCAACTATTGTTCTGTTTCATATCATCTAATCCCTGCGTTGTTTCCTTTTGTGTTAGGTTTTGTATTTCTTTAATATCCAAATTTATGATGTTTGTTTAGTTCACTACGTTTTAATATTTGGATGATGCATTGAGATTTGAATCAATTCAAACTTCAGTAGTCATAAAAGATTATTCGCTTATTTTTTATCTGAACAATTTGATATCCACTCTTGTTTGTTGCAGGAGCAGAACTATAAATTGCTTGCAGGAACCTTGACATATGCTTTCTGTTGAGACTTGAATCACCAGCATGGATTTGAATGCCTTGCCACAGCCAGAGGATGACGACGAGATTTTTGGACAACAATTAGAAGATGAACCACAAGAACCTATTTTACGTAGTGATGAGCGTGCAGATTATGTCACGAGTGCTGTAGAGATTTCACGTCGCGTATGTTTCTGCTTATACTGCTCGTTGTATCAACTATTGAACTGTACTACTACTTGAACTTGCTCGTTTATTGGATATTTCTTTTTGTCTCCTTGTTTGATACATGTCTCTTTTATCTTGGTTGTTTCTTTGCTGCTTGTCATCGGCAGAGCAATAACTAATAGAAAGCTTTGTAAAATAAAATTTTGTTAAATCAAAATCCAGAGGATGTGATTGATTTTTTTTAAAAAAAGTATCCTGAGAGTTGAAATCCCCTAATTGCTCAAGGAGCTTACAACATGTAATAAATCTAAAGAGTTATTTAAGCAAAATGGTTTCTCCAAGAACACAGATGAACTTATTTTACTTTCCTCCTGTAATTGCTTCCCTCCCCCCTATTTTTTTTGTTTCTCCCCGTTTTAGCCCGCAGGCAGTTTGGGCTCATCAAATGGAAAAGGGGAAGAGTGGTTATTGAACAGTGGAAAATTCAGCATTGTTGTTGATAATCTGGTTATCTCCAAGTCAGCTATCTCACTGATCTAATTTGAATTATCTTTGGTTCCACACTTTGTACCTCCTTTTACCAATCTCGTCTCCGTCAAATGGGGGAGAAAGTAAAGAAATAGAACTTGCTTCTTTGATAGTGGAAGGGATAGGAACATGGGAGTAAGTGCCCATAGATAGGGGTATGTTCTTGTGAATCTTATTATTGTGGAGACTTAATTTTCCTTTTTAAAATTTTTATTTTTCTAGTTTTCTATCTCTTACCTGTCAAAAAATTATTTTCTAGTTTGCATGCCCTCTTTCTAAATGCTGTTTGTTTTAGGAGCGGGAGGAAAGGATTCAAAAACTTAAAAGACAACATCCAGATGATAGACCAGCATATCCCTCTCAACCACGAATGCAGGATGAGATCTTTCAGACAAAGAGACAGAAACCTAGCAGCAGACTTCCTCCAGGTTTTTTTTTTGTACACTCTCTCTCTCTCTCTCTCTCTCTCTCTATTGTGTGTCACTTATCCCCTTCGCCATGCGTGCTTGTGTGTGTGTGATTTATTGAAGTAGCAATAGGTTCCTGCTTCTCTCCGTGTAGTCCATCTTTCTTTTTGCTCTTGTCATCTAAGTCCATCTTTCTTTTTGCTCTTGTCATCTAAGTGTAACTCTAGGTTGCACATAACTTTACTGTGCCTTCTTTGACTATTATCTTATCATACGTTCTTAATTCTCTCCTTTTCCCCCCTTCCTTGATGCTCATGGTTTGATGACATCATTTATCTTTTGGATTGCATATGCAGGTTGGTTGGATTGTCCTGCGTTTGGACAGGAGATAGGCTGTATTATTCCTTCAAAGGTTCCATTGGATGAAACTTTCAACGATTGTGTTCTTCCTGGCAAAAGATACTCGTTTAGGCAAGTCGTCCACCAACAGAGAGTTTTAGGAAGAAAAGTGAGTGTTAACCTGAATTTCCCTTAACGTGGTTTTTATCTTCAAAAATATGTGATTCCTTAGAGCAATGATGATCTGCTCCTTCTGTGTATACCTTTACAGTTCTTTCTTGTTACTGGATTTTCAATGAAGTAACCTTCAACAATATAAAAAAGTTTGATTCGTAGATGTTATCACGGGGAAGAGTTTTATTGTTGTTTGAAGCTTTTCTTGTTTCGTTGTTAGTAATGCTTTTATTTGTTGTATATATCCTCTAGATTCTAATTTTGACTTAAATTACAAGTCGAATCAGTGAATAACCTGCTGCATAGAATATGGTCTTAGGGATGTTTTATATCACTATCTTGGAGATGTTTTATGAAGCTGTAGCTTATATTCTATTTTGTTTTGCCACTCAGTATGATAGGATCATTATATGCCTTGTTAAATTTGTCCTCTTAATTCATTTGGGTTACTTTCACAATCATTAGATGCCTTGTTTATTCTGACCTCTTAATTCATTTGGTTGCCTTGACAATACAGGATCTTCTAAACTACTACTGACTCATTGCATGTTAATTTCAGCTTGGTATGGTGATTGATCTCACCAATACAAGTCGATACTATTCATTGTCAGATTGGAGGAAACAAGGCATCAAGCACGTAAAGGTTGGTACATGGTAGTAAAGTCATGGAGGAGAAAAGGTGACGGGGGCGTATTTTTTCTCTCTGATTTATTGTTGTTGTCCTGATTTTTATTCTTTCATGTGTATCAGATTCAATGCAGAGGCCGAGGTTCTGCACCTGACAATGAGTCTGTAAATTTATTTGTCTCTGAGGTAATTTTATATATGTTGGTTGCATGTTTAGTTGAATGCTGTACCTGAGAATAAGCTTGCATTACTTACCATGTAAAGTACTACAAGTTTGTTTGTGTATCTTTATCCATACATGGTTAGATCTTCGCTGTTACTATTATCATATATGTTACACTTGGTGCAATTATTAATGTGTGTTGTTTGCCAATCAAGTGGAAAAAAAAGTTGATGACTAATTTGTTTGTAATCCTCTAGGAATAAAAAGGAGAAGCTATTTTGAGAATGATAGGGCCTTTGTCAAAAATAAAAATAAAAATGATAGGGTAGATATTTTGTAATTTTATGTTATATAATGAATGTGCTCTATTCTTATCGAAAGAAAGAATATAATCCATTCCTTCAAGTGGAGCCTTGGTGTAACAGTAAAAGCTGTCATTGTGTTATTAGATCGTCACATGTTCAAGCTGTGAAAATAGTTTTTTGTCGGAATGCAATATAATGTTGTGTACAGTAGATCGAATATGGTCTCCTTGTTGGGTTTTTGTTATCTTTTTAGGTGATATTTCCTCCTATTTTGTGACTATGCATCTCCTTGATGCCTTTGTGATTTATAGAACACTTCATCAAAAAAATATGGTCCCCTCTCTGGACCTGGACAGTGGAAACTTAATGCACTAGGGCTCTACACTCTTATTAACAGGAAAAAGGAACATTGTTGGATCCTGCATTTCCTTTTTGAATTGTCCCAATTCACATAAGATGTCAGGAGAGCCTTGACACAACAGTAAAAGTGGTGGTCCGTCCTTCCTTGGACCTCGTACATTATGGGAGCTTAGTGCACTAGGACTACCCTATCTTATTAATAGGAATATGAATGTCATTGTAACCTGCATCTCCTCCTTGGGTCGTCCCAATTCACATAAATATCATGTATCCAACCCCCCAATCAATCCCGTAGAGAAGATGTTTCAATTTGACCAAGAATCACCTGATTTTATGAAAGGAAAAGAAAGCATTATGAACTTGAAAATCCATTTTAATCTTTTTCTTTTTCAGATGTGAAAAGTTGTGGGTAATACTGTATTTGCAATGGAAACTGTATTTTGTCAGAATTTATCTCAGATTAAAAAGATTTGTATTTCCTCAGAGTATTCGAAAGGTGTTCTGTTGACCTCTAGTTAGGTTTTCTTAGTATTAGTCATATGTGTTTTACTCTGTTCAAGGCTTTAAGCAAATAAAGGCTAACTTTATCACATCTTCGCTGAATGTTATATCCTATTGAATGGAACTTGATACTAATATTTATGGCTTCTATGAGGTTTCACAATTTCTTGCCCGTCAGAAACATGCAAAGAAGTATATTCTTGTTCATTGCACACATGGGCATAATCGCACTGGGTTTATGATCATTCATTATCTTATGCGCACGCTGCCAATATCTGTCAGTCAGGTCAGTAATTTTGCGATACTACATTCTTCTTGCTTCAAACTTAACCACATATCTCTGAGTATGAACAATGAGAGTACTTCTATGCAGGCAATTAAAATTTTTTCTGACGCTCGTCCTCCTGGGATCTATAAGCCAGACTATATCGATGCCCTATATGCCTTCTATCATGAGAAAAAACCTGAAATGGTTGTTTGTCCACCAACACCTGAGTGGAAAAAATCTTCTGAGCTTGATTTGAATGGTGATGCAATGCCAGATGACGATGATGATGGAGGTCCTGCAGCTCCTTTGACTGTATGTGCTTCTGCAAGAGAACTTTCCTCGTTGATATTGTTGAACTTTATTAGTGGTTGAAGTGTTTGATTTTTCCTTCTCTGATGAAAGTGTAAGCCTTCAGTTGTTTTTCCTTCTCTGATGGAAATGCAAGCCTTCGGTTTCCACTTCTGCAGTGTTGAATTTGATTGAATGTGAACACTAAGCTATTCTAGTGGATCTCGACATTAGAATGAGAAACCTATCACTTTCTATCTTTCTGATACTTCTATGGTGAGAATTAGTGGGGCTTGATTTTGAGTGCAACACTTAGGCTTGATTATGGAAATTGCCAATATATGACATTCCCAAGTCGTTTTGTCAATGGAGATTGTAAATGAGGAACTCTTGAGTAACGACCTTGCAATACTTGGGATGCAAGGATTGCCACAGCTTTTTAAAGGCATGATTCCTAATCGGAGATTACTTGAATCAGGAAGGGCTGGTCATTAATGCCTCATGCCTGTCTAGGCTAGACGTATTGAACCACCTTATGCGAGTCTCCTTTCGTCAGCCATGAGACGTTCCCATGTATGGTCTTAATATTCACTTCCGTTTCGGTTCAATGAAATTTGTACCATAAAATGTTCATATGTTATTCTCAGAGTGAGGACTTCTTTTCCTTGGACTCCAACTAGTTTTTGTCAGGATATGAATCCTCTATATAATTTTCTTTATTGCACTCAATTTCATTTCTACTCTGGAGTGATAATTAAGAAAATGATCTCTTGTTCTCCTTTATCGTCCATTCCCCACCCAGAAGCCCTTTATGAGTTAGCGGATTAAGGGTGAAACAAGTAGCCAAAATTTAATGCTGAAGAATTTTGGGTCATATCTTCCGTTTTCTTAATGTCCGGCCTGGGTGGCTTAATGTGATGATAAAGGTTTCCTAGGATTGTTCTTTCTTGATTGAAAGAATTCTCCTATAAATTCTGAGAACTCTGTACTTCGCAAATTTCTTTCTTATTTGCATTTGAGTGTTTTTACCTCCATTGACAGCCTATTTTATCGCCTTTGGTCCCCCATCAATTTAGACACACCCAAGAAGAATCTAGTTTTTTTTAAAAGCTTGACAAAGGTCGCTAAGCAGTGGTAGAAGAGATCTAACTATTGCTTAGACTTAGAGAAAGCATAATTTTCTAACTTGAAAAAGAGTCTCATAAAATTGTTTAAAAATACACATACTAAAATGGTGTCATATTCGCTGACCTTCTAGAAAGATCAACGAGGTTCACTCCACCAATCACAGAAAGACGCCAAGAAGAAATCTAGTTTTTTCTTTAAAGCTCAATAGAAGTGGCTAAACAGTGCTAGAAGAGATCTGACTTTTGTTTAGACTTAGAGCAAGCATAATATAGAAAGATAAACGAAGCTCGTTCTCCTTTTTCTCTAATCTTTTGCTTGGGAAAGAGCATTTTGATGTTTTGGTATATTCTATCATCACTCCTTCACTGCTTTTCAAGGTTTTGACGATTAGGATTTTTATCAAAAATGGTTATTGAATAATTAAATTGTAGGACTGCATCTACATAGGAAAGCGAGTGTACGCAGACATTCAACTTTTTTTTTTTTTGGATGTTGGATTTGATTCACCTTTTACTATTTGAAAGTTATGTTCCAGAAAAATAAACTTAACTGAGAGAGCCAGAGAGTTGAGCGAGAAAGGTGGGCATGGTGGTGTAGTAAAGAAGGTGTGAATGGGGTAAAGAGAGGCAAGAAGGGCAGTGCATCCGGGGGGAGGGTGTGTGTGTAAAATAAATACGGGAGGCGATGCCGATGGAGGGAGAAGGAATGGGGTTCGAGAGGATTGTACTGAAGTGAAAGGAGGGGTATTGTTT
This sequence comes from Solanum habrochaites, assembly GCA_027704765.1. Lineage (NCBI taxonomy): Eukaryota > Viridiplantae > Streptophyta > Magnoliopsida > Solanales > Solanaceae > Solanum > Solanum habrochaites. The sequence continues at coordinate 4,818,297 of JAKWJA010002497.1, read as the reverse complement.
GTGAAATCATGTTATTCTTTAAGAAGAATGACTAGCTATTGCTTGATGTCGCCTAATCTACTACTTCATGCCAGTATACCTGTTGTTTCTTTCCATTTGCCATTTGTTGTGTCCAAAAATATGATCTTTTGTTAAATGAGAAGTCTCTGTTCCCATTATTCAAACTAATAAAAACTTATATTACTTCAAATTTTTTGACATCTTACCAACCAATTGTTCCACTTTTCACATTTCTAACAATTTTCTAGAACACTGTCCTAGAAAACTCAACTTAGTAATCTATTCAAATGGTGCAGGATCTACTGTACAAATTCAGCATGATAACATAATTAAGGTTACAGTGTGATTATGTTATACCAACATGTTATGGTTTTGGTCTCTATGCTTTTGCAGTGGACTAAGTTTTTTCGAACTTTTTGGCATCTTTCCAACCAACTGTTCCACTTTTGACATTCCTAACAGTTGTCTAGAACATTGTACTAGAAAACTCAATTTAGTAATCTATTCAAATGGTGCAGGTTCTACTGTATAAATTCAGCATGATAACATAGTCAAGGTTACAGATGCCTATGATTACATCTTTATACCAACATGTTATGGTTTTGGTCTCTATACTTTTGCAGTACTAAGGTTTATTTATTCGACACAGCTTTTATAATTTGCTCATAACTCATTTTCTCCCTTCTCAGGACAATCTTGAAGCACAAGTAGTAACCTCAAATGATGACATTTTGGGAGATGCAATCCCACAAGATCAGCAAAATCATTTACGACAGTTCTGTTATCAAGCACTGAAAATGACCCCAGGGGTAGGTAGGATTTGCAGTTGGTCTGTGGTGGGACTTTATTAATGTTGGCATAATGGAAATTTCTGTATGTTCATGTGTGTTACTTTTTTTTTCTGATCTTGCTGTGGACTCACTTTCTATTGTGCAGTTGTGGATTATGTAGATTACTTACTGCAAAATATAGATGTGTCTGCTGTTTCAATTCTAACTCATAATACCTTTTGGTGTATTTGCCTTTCAGGGTAGAGGCCCACAATTTCCTGGCTCACATCCAGTCTCTCTTGACAGGTTTGGTTCTTGTCCTTATTCGGGGAACTTTAACTTCATTATATTTTTTTTTGGTCTAGTCAGGCGTAACCTTAGGTCTAGCTTATCACACTTAACCATGCATACAAGAGGCCCCTTTTCACCTAAATTAACTTTAAAAGCAAGAAACATGTTGATTTTTTCCCAAATCAACATGTTTCCTCGACACCACTGAGTTGGATTAGTTAAAATGTTGATTTGGAAAAAAAATTAATCTTGTTTGACTTGTTTAAATTGTGTTACTTATTTATTAAAATGCTAATTTATATATCAAATACAACAAACAACAAAATAGTCCACTACCATGTATCAATAAATTAACAATAATATGCTTAAAGGATAAATTGAAGCTTGTTAGTGAATATGGGTCCTGTCACTCCTGACTCCAGTGATCTTTGTTCTTAGAGATGGTGGCGTTTGTTTTACTACAAAGTTTGTTACAGTGGCATGTAACATGCTAAATCACTTTAGAAAATATTATCATGATTAGTTTCTTTATCCTCTTCATGTGTCTAGTTCCTGCTTTCTTCAGTTTAAGCTTAAAGGTGTTGAATGTGATTAACAAATAACAGCCTACTTGGTATAGAATAAAATTTGGTGGCTTCTTCAGATTAAGCTTAAAGGTGCTTGTTTCGATAGTTTCTTTTTCTTGCTATGAGACAAAATAGTTGAGTGCTGTTCAGTTTCAATTAATAAATAAATAAAAATCCAGTTTCGAAAATAGTTGAGTGTTGTTTCATCACTTATTAAGTGCCTAAATTGGCTATTATAGTTGGATTTTGGCTGGTTTATCTGAGTGATTTTAGCTTATGATGTAAAATGGACTGTGCCATCTCGTAGGATTTTTGCCGATCATGTATGTATTTCTGTTGTTCTAGTTGCAGTTGGATTCATCATGTTTTTCATAGAATTTTGGATGACAGGTTCAGTGCTAACTATACTTTTTCATAGGGAGATGTAGTCTTCTTCATGCTTGAGCTCTTACAATATTATTTGGTGCTGAGGATGAAATACCTTATTTTGCTTTCTCCTCCTCCTGGAAACTGCTATATTATGCTTGCAGTGCACGAAATAAGTTTTGTTTTGTTTGTTCTTCTAAGATTGTTTTACTCTGCACGGTGACTTGTCCATCAAGTGTTCTGAGTAGTTGATGCAGTATTTTAAAAAACGTTTTTGGAGCGAGTCCCATGGCGAGTCTCGGGGTGGGGTGTACCAAAAATGCTCTAGGGCGTAAATTATAAACGTAGGCGTCGCCCTGAACATAACAACGTAAAGTTCTGGGCATAAAAATGTACACCCGGGCGTTTTTATTTTTATTTTTTATTTTTTTTGCTTTAAATCATATTTTTATTATTGGTTTAATGATATTTCTCAAATAATAATTATAATACTTTTTTCTTCATATTATTATAATACATCTCAAATAAAAATCATAAATTATTAAAAGACTTTTGCTTATTTTATTAGTAATAAAACTATAAATTTGAATACATGAGACTACTGTCTCGAGGCTTATGCCTCGCCCGCACTGTATAAAACGCCTCACCTCACGCATCCCCCCCCCCCCCCCCCCCCCGCCTTTTAAAGCACTGAGTTAATGTATTCTTTTAGATATCTTCTACAAATTTAACTCATGGATAACCTTATTGTATTGTCATACTTGAACCTCATGTAACTCGGACATGGATATTAATATATTCTCTAACAAAACAATTGTTTATTTATTAAACTGGCTAGTTGCCCTACAAACTATGGTAGGATCCCAGACAAAACATGGAAGGTGAAGACCCATAAATTAAAATTCACCCAAGGTAATTGTTGTCATGTTGCGCAGGGAAAACTTGCAGTTATTAAGGCAGCGTTACTACTATGCCACTTGGAAGGCTGATGGGACACGGTATATGATGCTGATCACGATGGATGGTTGTTTCTTAATTGATAGGCATTTCAACTTTCGGAGGGTTCAGATGAGATTTCCTTGCAGACACACTAATGAAGTATTCTAATATCCAGTTTGCTATTAGGATATTCTGATCTTTTCTTTTCCCTTTTATGTCTCACTGTTGGAAATTATCTGTACAATATGATTTATCATATGAAATTCTCATATTCCTTCCCCAGGGGTGTACCGAAAGACCCACCAATTAATTACTTGATGGAGAGATGGTAATTGATACTTTGCCTGACACACAGAAGCAGGAAAGGAGATACCTAATTTATGATATGATTGCTTTGAACCAATTGTCTGTCATTGAGGTTGGATTCTTCGATATGAAACCATTTCCCTTTTCTTCTTGAAAAAATTATGTTAGCTATACGCTTGGGGGTCTCTCTTCTTATATTATCTGTACCGTGTTATTGCTCATTCTCTGTTCTATTATTTCAGCGACCCTTTTATGAACGGTGGAGAATGATCGACAAAGAAGTGATTGGTCCAAGGAATTATGAACGTCAACATATATACCAGAGTAGAAACCCTTATTATAGATATGAGTTGGAGCCTTTCAGGGTATATTTCGTCAAAATGGAATATATTGTCATAAGATTATTTATAGTTATTTTCTAGTATTATTTGTTCTACGTAAGTGCTGCTGATATCTCAATGTTTATCAGGTGAGGAGGAAGGATTTTTTTCTGCTCTCTACTGTCACGAAACTTCTCAAAGAATTTATCCCAAAGCTTTCACATGAAGCTGATGGTCTTATTTTTCAGGTGCTAAAGAGTACCTATACTGAATTGCTTCTTGTTCTAGTGTTGTATTGGACTTGCTCCTGAGGAGTTAATTTCTTACATCACTTAAGATGTTTCCAAATTATATGGCATGTATGTTTTGATTGCTATGTTGAAAAATTCACTGTGGAAGTGGTTTCGAACCTTTATCTATGTTTACTGTTATGTTGCAGAGAAGTAGAGTTAGTAGCACAGCCTCTTGCATGTTATTGCAAATGACATGTTCATGGCTAACAGTAGCACAGTCTCTTGCATGTTATTGCAAATGACATGTTTATGGCTAACAGTGATGGAAATGCATAATCATACAGATGAATTTAGGTTCTGGATACTTAGCCACTGTTTTCTTTCTTTGTTAGGGTTGGGATGATCCTTATGTTCCTCGTACGCATGAGGGTCTCTTGAAGTGGAAATACCCTGAAATGAACTCGGTCGACTTTCTCTTTGAGGTTGTATTCTGCTCTCCTAGTGAATAGAGCTGTTGCTGTTTCCTCCTTGTACTTTTGGTTTCTTGCTGTCATTATGCGCCTACACCTTAGGACCTGTCAATATCATTTTTCCATGCTATAAGTGTGTTGAGATAGTTAATAAAATGAACCACTTTAGCTTTTAGGCGAGATGATCACACACGTAACATAATATTAAAGCAGGTAGTGGTTCTTAGTTCTAGTCTCGCTGTCACAGAATAGCCTTTGTGAAGTGGATCATGTTTTATGCTCTCCTATTGGAATTAAGTGTGATTTCTCTGATAATATGGCAGGTGGTTGACGGTCGTGAATTGCTTTATCTACATGAACGAGGGAAGAAGAAACTAATGGAGGGGAGTAGAGTTGTTTTCCCAGGTCAGAAATCCCCAGTTATATCAGTTATATACTTGAGGTGTCATGAAGGAATGTTTCCCTTAATTGGGGTTTAGTTGGGAATATAAGAGACTAATATCATCCACAGTCCACTCATTAATTTTATCTTTTTGGAACTGTGAACTCGTTAAGATTTTATTGCTGTCTTGTATACTTACTGATCCGGGTGGATGTTTTTTCTTAATAAAATTTTATTGTGGGGGAATTGGATGCGGTGCTATTATTTGATGGAGTTATTAAACTTCATTCGAGAATGATTTAAAAAGTTAAGGATGCCATTTCACACTCCCTTGAAACTGTCAAGATTCCTTTTCGGTGTTTGTGAGGTGCTAAGTAGTAGTCCCTCCGTTCCTTTTTACTTGGCGCGTGTTGACTTAACACCTTTGGGGTCTATTTTACTAAATTAACATTTTTAATTATGCTTTGGAAATATAAGTGTGACTAGTAGTACTTTATGTAGTTACTTATGATAAGGGTAGTCTTTGAAGAAAAATAATAAATCCTCTTGATTTGCGACAAGTAAAAAGGAAAATCTATTTTTACCAGGGACAAGTAAAAATGAACTGACTACTACTGAGGGAGTAGTAAGATTATGGATAAAAATTCCAGAGATACTTCTTGTGACTTTAATAAAGCTTAAGGCAGTGCTGCTATTTCACAACTGATACTCTCTTGTAAGTTCAAGATGCATATTCTTCTTTGCCAAAAAGAAAAGAAAAAGATACATATTCTTGCTTTTATTTTCTGCTCTGTTAACGCTTAGTAAATTGAATTTGGATCTTCCACAACTTGAAATTGGATCAGTTGCTAAGTTTAAATAAAGGTCAGACGTGTAAGTTTGAATTATTTGGATTGTCACAATGGGAATTGGTCTTTCCTTCTGAATACTCTCAGACAAAAGGGATTGGTAGCAAATGGATGAAGTGGATTGAGGTATGTATAAGAACAGTCTAAGTTTTCTGTCCTTGTGAATGGGGAACCCATGGGCTTTTTTGTATCAGGAGGAGGGCTGAGACAGGGTGATTCTCTCTCCCCTTTCTTATTCATTTTGGTAATGGAAAGCTTTGATAGTATGATGGGGATTGCAACCCAAAACAGATGGATTAGAGGCTTTCAGGTTGGAGATAGAGTGGGGGAGAAAAAGAAGTGTCATGTGCTCTATGTGGTTTAGTGACACACAGGCAAATGTCTAATCTGTTGTCCTATAGTGTTGCATATCTAAGCAGTTCTCTTGTGCTTTATTTGTGTCCCGTGAACTTTTGTTGTTTTTGTTTTTCTCTCGCTTCTCTTGGTTATTGGCCTTTGGTGCATATCCTGAAATGTTGTGTCCTTTCATGTTTCAGATGGTTCTGATCCATCAGCTTACTCCGGTAAAATAATAGAGTGCTCTTTTGACACTGATAACCAAAAATGGATATGGATGAGGACCAGAGTCGACAAAGGAACTCCGAATGACTACAATACGTACAGAAAGGTGTTCCTATAATGACACACACTAAACTAATGCAGTTGCTTCTTGATATGTAGACTTCTGGTTCATTAGAACCTTTTCCATATTTTCTCATCTTTTAGATAGATTATGGTACCTATTAGACTCTAATTATGGTTCATGTACAAAAAATTCAGGTGATGAGAAGTATTACCGACAACATCACTGAAGAAGTGTTGTTGAATGAGATTTATGAGATCATTCGACTGCCAATGTATGCGGATAGGATACAGAGTGATAGCAAAGCTCATGTACGACGCAGATGAATGAATTGATGCTTAGCTGTGTTCATCTAATATCATTAGAAGGGTATGTACAAGCAGCCTTAGTTCCTAGGCGTGTTTTGTGTGCTATACTGGGTTTGTTATATGGATCCAGTTGCACACTGTAAACTTAGTGGTCCATGACTCAGGCCTTTATGTTTTTCCTTCGTTAGCTATGAGGTTGTCTTGTATATTATAGTTGTTTTAGTTCACTTTTTTTTTTTACCTGGTTACTGTTATGTTGTCTAAGGTAGGTTTTAAATTTTCAAGCTCTATGTGATCTATTCCCTTGTGAATACAAGTTTGTTCTACTAGTTATTTCTAGTTTATCATTTGCCTTCTTTCAGTATATTCATTAAGACTGAATTTGCATACAGGGCATTTGCACACTATGAGAATAATACAATAGACTTATCTGATATTTTTATTGATCAATCTCCTTTGAAGATGGTCATATAGCTAAGATAATGTTTGTATTGAATAATTAATAATCGATTTCCATGGAAAACTTTCAACTCTATAACTTTAACTATTACTGGAGATCAAATATATTTTAGTATACTGTGTACAATTAAAATCTAAGATCACAAAATTTAAAAATAGTTTTTAATTGGTGGTGAATTAGGAAAAACATAGTATTCCTTTAGTGGTGAGAGGAGAATTCTAATCAATCTCTTCAGCAATTTATACATTCCAATCAAAATATATCATAATTCTAACCTCGTAGAAGCTCAGAATTAAAATTCCAAATTCATACGTTTGGAATTTTAATTCTTTTAAGTTACTGAATTCTAAATCTATTCCTACAAATTTAGGGTCGAAGTAGTCGAGTTCAACCGACTGTAAGTCATGGTTCCACCCTTGATACTTGAATCGAGAGTTATATTAGGCCCTTTTTTTTTAATGCCAATTTTATCGGTAGTTGACACTCATGGTGGATCCTAATTTACTTGACAATATTAGAGCCACTAATTTGACAACTTGAGTTTTACCAAACTAATGAAAACACATCATTATCCTCACTTCCCCTAGCGGCGCATATGAGTCAACTAAAACAATAAAATTACATACATAGACTCCACTAAAATGCAATAAATCGTGGCCTTGATAAACATTTCCCACATTGATAACTATATTTAGTGAAAAACTTAAAAGTCAACCAACTAAAATGCAAGAAATCATGGCCCTTGATAAACATTTCCCACATTGATAACTATATTTAGTGGACAAAACTCAAATCTTTCCCCAGAATTGAACCTTCAAAAAAAGACGAGTTTGGACTCCTAAAGGGTACTAAAATATTACCAAAACTTTGTAAAACGGGATATTAAAAGATATATTAAACCAAACGATGAAAATCGTTGCTCAATCAACAGCGACTTACCCTATCCCAAAAGTGCACACATCGCTTCCTCTGCAAGCGATGTTACAAAATATGATTATTTTTAAAACATCAATGAAGCTGCCTACGGTAGCAATTTTAAAAATTATCTTTTTTAAAAAAAAGATTTTTTTTTTTGTCTTTTTCTAAAATAAGGTAAATTGCTGCCAAGGCAGCGATTTATAATTTTTCTTTTTTTTAAATATGGAAATCACTGCTGGTGCAGCGATTTCAATTTTTTTTAAAAAAAATGTTAAATTGCCAATTTTTTTTTTTATAAATAAATGCCTTTTAGCAAAATGTGTATCGCTTGCCTCTTTTAATGTATTTTTTTTAAAAAATCGTTGTGCAAGGCAGCGATTTAACGGTAATTTCTTAATAAAACAGCGCTGACGATGATACAGATTTTGGGTAAAACCAAACGATTCAATCGGCTTGCCATAGGCAGAGATGTACAATTTTTGGTGAGTAGTAAAAAGGGCTGCCAAAGGCAGCCGATTGAACTGTGAATTACGTGGTGTGGAAAGCGCTGCCCCAGCAGCAGTGCCAGATGGGGGTTGAATTGGGGGAGTGGAAAAGCTCTGCTCCCAACAGCGAGGTCTGTAAAAAAAAACTCCTTGGGGTGGCTAGCGATTTTTATCTTATTGTTTGTCTAAAAAACCATTAAATCGTTGCTTCGAACGATTTTTTTTTTAAAAAATTAAACGATGGTTACCTGTTGAGTAATAGATCAACAGGGGAGAGCCCATTGGGGGGTACTGGGTGGGGGGAAGAGGCGGGGACCGTGGGTGAGCGGCCGACCGCCCAACAAGACGAACCCGAGACAGGGGAAAGAGGGCTGGGGGAGCTCTGTGCCGCGGCGGGCGCGGGGGGCGCTCGGGGAGAAGGTCGTGCGACTGCACGGGGGAGGCCATCACCGGAACAAAGGGGCAGAAAGGAAAAGGAGGGAACCCGAACTGGCGTCGGGGCGGGGTCGCGCAGGATGTGGGGGGGAAAAAAGCGGAGCAGGTAAAGAGAGGCGGGGGTGCGCCCCGCGAAATTCGGCGGGAGTAAGCAAAAATGCAGTGGGGGGGGGCAGGGGAAAAGCAGCCGATCAGAGAGGCGATGGGGCGTCACCAAGGGGCGCGAGCCGGATACACAAGCACAAGGCGGAAGAGGTGGAACGTAGGGGTGTGAGGGGATAGCGCGAGGGAGCAGCGGGGAGAGGCCGGGGGAACGAGAGACCAGGAGGTCCGGGATGGCGAGGGGAGTTGCAGAAGTCAAGGGCGCTTTTTAAAGTTTTGATAGACTTGAAAGGGCTAAAGGGGCATGACACGGTCGACGTTGTATACTATTCCCTGTGTGGGAACGACTAATAGGGAGTCACCGTGAATGGACCCCGGGAACTTAATTTATCAAATGCTGGTTTTTTCGGGCAAAGTCCTATGATGTTGTCAAGATTAACAAGGTTAGTTATTCTTGATCTCTCAACTCTTCTCCAGCCACTTAAATTTGAGAGTCTTGATTTCTTTAAGAACTTAACAGAACTTAGAAAGCTTTACCTTGATGGTGTTGACATTTCAGCTCAGAGGAACGAGTGGTGTCAATCTTTTTCGTCATATTTACCTAACTTGACGGTCTTGAGCTTGCGTGGTTGTGGAGTTTCAGTCCCTATTGATGATTCACTTTCCAACCTTCGATTTCTTTCAGTCATCTATCTGACCATCCAATCTCTCGATACCACATCTTCTCTAATATTTTGGCCCAATTCTCAGCGCTCCAACTTGACTGCTGTCTCCTCAGCTCCTGTAATGTACGCGGAGCATTTGCTGAAACAATCTTTCGAGTACAATCTCTAGAGATGTTGGATTTGTCAAACAATAAGATGCTTAGTGGCAGAATCCCAAACTTTCCTATAAACAGATCTTTGAGGACGATATCACTAAGCAACACCAAGTTTTCTGGTTTATTACCAGAGTCCGTTTCCAACCTTCAGAACTTGTCCAAGTTAGAGCTCTCCAATTGCAATCTCAGTGGACCAATACCATCTACAATGGAGAACCTTACAAATCTTGTTTACTTAGGTTTCTCATTGAACCACTTCACTGGTTCTATCCCATATTTACAACGGTCCAACAAACTCACTTACTTAGACCTGTCGTATAATAGTCTAACTGGTGTACTCTCTCCAGCTCATTTTGAAGGACTCTCAGAGCTTGTGTACATAAATTTAGGAAACAACTTACTCAACGGGATCCTTCCTGCATATATCTTTTGTTTACCAATCTGTGTGGTATGAAATCAAATTACTAGTTGTACATAAATCATTCAGGAAACACACGTAACTGATATTTTTAGAACCAGTAAATAATATGAACAGCAAATTTTTTTGTAAAAATAATTCAAATCTGTAAAAACTTAACCAGAATCTGGACATACTCTTTTTGATAATTTATGAAGAAAGTCAAGTCCCTGATTCACAGTGGTCCCTTCCGGAATTTTCCCCTCTAGTATCCGCGGTTTGGTTTGAATATCACCTCCCAGGGTAAATGATCTTAATATAGAGATAGATAACCACAAACTTCTATGTTTACGATCAATCCACACAGGAAAGTACCGAGAAATATGTGTTTTAAAAAGAATGAAGATCAGAAAATTCGTAGCGGACAATATTCTGACGACTGAATGGTACTTTATGGTAAGAAGAATATATTCTGAACATGTTGCAACCCTTTCGAGTACATACGCACTACGTAATCGACATGGTTGCAAACTTTCAATGGTATTGACTTTCCTGAAAGTTTGGCAACCCTTTCAGAACAGGTCATGGAGGGTTGTAATAATATAACGGAATTTAAACGGGTCACGCGCCGGCATCCAGTCGGGTTTTAAACATATCTTCCGGTTTACCTTCTGTATCAACTACTTAATTGAAAATATTTTTTTTGGCCATTAATTAATAAATTAAAATTATAAATAATTTGTCCAAAACTTAATCTCTCGATTCATTTGGTGCTCGAAGCGAGCGACGACACGACGGCGCGAGGGGGTCCGTCGGTCACCCTTTTACCTTAATCGGAGTTCTTTTTCATAATTTTAAACTCTCTATTTTCATTTCCAGTACCTATGATGACTCTATTGCCTTGTTCATTAAGCATTAGAGGACTTTTCATTTCCTCCAAGACCTTTGCAAGTTCTAAACTTTCTTAAATTTCTCTCCTTCCTCTATTTCCAATCAATTCTTAATCTTCGCGACATAAACCCCCATCTTTTGAGCTAAACCCTCGTTGCAGAAGCTTTTTCTTTGCCACAATGAATTTGTTGGTCAACTGAATGAATTTCGCAATGCATCCTCCTCTCTACTGAAAACAATTGATGTGAGAAACAACCATTTGAATGGATCAATTCCCAAGTCCATATTTGGAATTGAGAGGCTTAAGGTCCTCTCACTTTCTTCCAACATTTTTAGTGAGACGTGCCACTTTGACAGCATGAATTGGTACTTCTCAGTTTACCTTACTTACCAACTTAGATCTTTCTTACAATAACTTGACAATTGATATAAGGAGCAACAATTCAACAACATTCACTTTTCCACATTTGAGAATATTGAAACTAGCTTCTTGTCGGTTGCAAGAGTTTCCTCGTCTTAAACTCCTTTCAGAAATTAGGATCTGATGTTGGGTTTTTTGACCTAATTTCTTACCATAAATCATGGCTTTCCGTATTTAGAAAAAGGTTCTTTGGATTCGGCTAATCATTTTCTAGTAGGAAAGGTTTTAGGACTCTATAAATAGAGACATGTTCCCTCCTAACTTAATTAGCTTCAGCCATTTAGTATGAAGGTTTTTGAATAGTTTGGTTAGAGGATAATTTGTGGGGTCCAAGCTTGATATGTTAATCACTTGTGTGAACCTCCAGCTATTCCTAGTGAATTGGTTGAGGTTGTTTCTCTCTATATTTTTTGTACTCCTTATATTTATAGTGAATGGCTCATCGCTTTGTGGACGTAGGTCGATTGACCAACCACGTTTAAATCTTTGTGTCTTTGGGATATTTTCTCTGTTGTCTTCTTACTCGTGAGTCGTTTGAGGTTTGCTTTGGCTACTTCCTCCCATGACCACTACTTATTTTCCCGGTCCTAACAAGTGTATCCAGATCCCTGCAGCAGGCTATATCTCCAATTTTGTGAACATTTTGGTGTTATGTCCAATCAATTTTTGTGCAATCTGCGAATTCAGATGGCATTTTTTGCCAAAACATTTTCTCATGGAATCTATTAGACCCTTACTAATGGAACCTAGTTGGACTCATCGACACCAAAACAGCTCATAAAGTAGATAAAACTCATATTTTACCCATTTTTGTGTGTTATATCCAAAATTCTGGCGTCATTTTTGCCATAATGTCTCATGGACATCCGGTAAGACCTTAAATTTGGAGCCAGTTGGCCTTGACGGCCAAAACGGTCCATTTTCAAGGTCAAAAGAGCCCCTGAGCAGGTAACCCCCCATTTTACCTATTTTTATGTGCTATAGTTCACCATCTCTTTTGGTGATCTGGAATTACACGTAATTTTTGCCAAAAATATTTTATGGACGTTTGTTAGACTCTTACTTTGGTCCTAGTGCGTGCCCTGACGCCAACCTATCGACCCCCTTTTCAGGTCAAACAAGTCCAGAGCAATAAACCCCCTATTTTTGCCGATTTTTGTGGCTAGTCTTCCAGGTAGTTTGGAGATCATAAGTCCAACTTTATTTTGGTGAATTTTTATCGGATGCTTCTGTTAAGACCTTAGCTATAAACCCAGTTGGTCCATACGACCAAAAGGACCCCTTATCAAGGTCAAACGTGCCCCGGAGCAGGTAAAAACCCTCATTTTATCAATTTTTGTGTGCTATACTCCATGAAATTTTTGTGATGCAGAATACTGACGTCATTTTTGTCATTTTTTATGGACGTCTATTAAGACCTTGCGTATGAACCCAGTTGGCCTTGACGGTCAAAATGACCCATTCTCAAGGTCAAGGGGGGTGGGGGGGGTGAGCCTCAAATCGGTACCATCCCCCCATTTTGTCGTTTTTTCTGTGATAGTGTCCATAATTTTGGTATTCAGAAGGTCGGCGTCAGTTTTCCGTATACAAGGTGTTAGGGACACCCAGTAAGACCATGAGGTATGGATCCAAGTTACGCCCAGGACACCAAACTTGATACTCAGTTTCATAAGGGCAAACAATGTCCCCGAGCGGCGCAACCCCCCATGGAGGAGATGTCGGTCGTGGCTTATGCGACGGCACCCCAGCGGGGCGGGGGGGGGTGGCCGGGGGGCGAACAGTCGTGGGGCCAAAAAACATGCAAGCAGGGCGGTAAACCTAGTTATGGAACAAGTTGGCCCTGACGGCTAAAATAACTCATTTCAAGGTGAAACAAGCCACGGAGCAGGTAACCCCCCATTTTGCTAATTTTTATATTCATAGCCTATGAATTTTCGGCGATCCGGAATTTTGACGTCATTTTTGTCAAAAAAAATTTCATAAATGTCCGTTAATACGTAAGCTCTGACCCGAGTTGGCACATACTATAAAAACGACCAATTTTCAAGGTCAAATGAGCCCCAAGTTTTTGTAAAAAACTCAATTTTGGTCTAGGTGCGGAGGGACGGTGGCACCATGTTTTGGTACTCGGGATATGGCGAAGTCTAAGTTCTGGTCAAATGGGGCATTGGGCGTCCTTAGAGTACTTTCTGGGGCGGACTAGTTGGTCCCGACAGCCCAAACTGACAGTTTAAATGGTCAACAAGCCCCAGATCGCAAGTACAACCTCCGCTTTATTTGTCGATTTTTGTGTTGCTAGAAGTTCAAGGGTTTTGTGTAACCAAAAGTTCGATGCTCAGTTATTTTGTCTGAAGCTTGCATGCATGACCGGTAAGACCTCAGTGGCGGGACCCATTGCCCGGACAAACTCAATAACGGACCGGTTTCCAAGGGGCTAACGAACCACCGAAGTAGGTAAACCCCCAAATGCTGATTTTTTGGTCCTTTATTTATGGGATTTTGGTGATCGAGAATTATGACGCCATTTTTGTCAAAACTTTTCATTTATGTCGGTTAAGACCTTATCTATGGACCTAGTTTTGCCTTGCACCGGGCAATGACTCATTTCAGGTCAAATAGTCGTGCAGTAAACCCCCCCCCTACCCCCCCCCCCCCCCATTTTGTCGATTTGTGTGTGCTATAATTCACCATCTCTTTCGAAGATCTAGAATTCCAACGCCTTCTTTCTAATATTCCTGGAATTTTCCCTTACAAAACCTTAGCTAAGGAGTCAGTTGGTGCTCCATGACCGTCAAAACGCACTCTATTTTCTCATGTCAAACGATCCCTGTCGGGTACCCCTAAGTTTTTTTTGCCGATTTTTGTGTGCAATACTCTATGGATTTTTGGCAATTCAGGCGTCATTTTTTCCAAAATTTTTCATGGACATCCGTTAAAATCTTATCTATTGACCCAATTGGCCCATACGTCCACGACAACTCATTTTCATGGTCAAACAAGCCCTAGAGCAGGTAAACCCCTATTTTGTCAATTTTGGTGTGCTATAATCCATGATTTTTGGTGATTTGAAATTCCGACGTCATTTTTGCTAAAATATTTCATGGACATCTTTTAAGACCTTATTATTGACCAGTTCGCACTTGCGGTCAAAACCACCATTTTCATGGTCAATAGTCTCCGTCGAGCACGTAAACCACCCCCCTCCACCTCATTTTGTGATGTTTCGGCGCCTGTGTTATAGTTCACCATCTTTTTTGGTGATCCGGAATTTCAACGTCATTTTGTCAGAAATTTTTCAAGGACGTCTGTTAAGACCATAGCTATGGAGCTAGTTTGCCCTAACAGCCTAAGCGACTCATTTTCTAGGTCAAACGAGCCCCCGACGCCTTGTAACCCCCCCATTTTTTCAATTTTTGCATATTTTTATGTGCACATTAGTCCATGATTCGTGGCGATGCGAATCAGACGCTCATTTGCCTGAACATTCTGATCCGCTGATCCGAAAGTTGGAGTGTAACTTCGTATTGTCAATGAGTAGGATTATGTCTATAAAAAGTAGTCAAAGTTTCTTCACAATCTTGGTGGCTATTTGAACTGATGTGCTCTAATTAGCGAAATATCAATATCTAAGTATCATATAGTAACCAACCCCCCTCTAAAGACCTACAATCTTCTTAGTATTCCACCTAAAAACATAAACTTGGTTGAAGCAAGCAACAGTAATGACAAAAACTACGCCAAATGATTCTTCATACTAATCGAATTTTAGATGGGCTTCCTCTTAGCCTCAGGGCACCACCTGGCGAATGAGGACCTAACTCGGCTCTCCACTTTTGCGTCTTGAGTTATTGATATTTGTTGACGTTTTGGAATCTGGCTTCTGCCAGAAAAAAACTATGATAAATTTGGTAACGTTCAGAAAAAAAGATCAAACTCAAAAAATACAGATAGCAACCATAACAGAATGGATCTGCACAGGCGCGATCTGGTAGGGTGTAGTGTAAAAGTTGACAATGGGAAGAACGATGAGAGAAAAATGGAAAAGGTCATGGTGATCCCAATTAATGAGGGAAAAAATAAGTCTGGTCAATGCAAAGTGAAAGGGGCAATTGCTCTCCATATGATGGTAGAGGAAAACAAAAAAAATCAGTGGAGTGGCCCGAACAAGGTTGGGGTATTAGTGACTCTGGCCTTCGACGAATACTGTCGTGTGGATGTGTGCGTGGCTATACGCATACAAATCGCCACAACTGACAAAAGCAGCGACGCGTTGTTGGGTGGACTGACGGGGCTGGGTATGGGGGGAGGGGGGGGTAAAGAGGGGGAAGAAAGGGGGTGACAAAAGGGATGAAGAGGAGGGAAGCAAGCGGGCTGGGCGCGAGAGGATGAAAGAGGGGAGGAAGACACGAGGAGGGAGGGATTGGCAAAGCGCGACGGCAGGGATAAGAACGCGAGGTAAAGGTGAGGGTGGCTCATAAAAACAGCCTGCCGAAAAGTGTTTCTTCTTGGTCTTTTAGTTGCTCAAAAACTAAAGTTCTGAAATAACGATCTACAACAAGTTTCGTCATCACAAAACCGGTCGTGCGGAAATGGCGATAACACGGAATCCTTTTTCCATGTATCGCAAAACACAGAAATGGTTCCGGCTCTCGTCTGCATACAGTTTCTCTCTAAACAAAAGTGGTCGAAGCCGACTAAAGTCCGTTTGTGTTGTTAGTATTCTTACTGTTTGCGAATTATTGACCAGGGTTGAGGTACCGCTACTTCTTTAACAGTTTAGTCCTTTTATCCTTGGTAGAATTAATTTTGCAACCCTCGCATATTAGGGGAGAAATTTCTTAAGGAGATAACAGTAGTTTCGTGGACTCGGATTAAAGGTTTTCGTCGCGTATGGCATCTTGGTTCTGGTTTCGATATTGTGTCTACCCTTAAGACACTACTAAACACTATCTCTTCTCACATGTAGTTAGCTAGGTAATTCGCTTTGTTGATTTGTTCTGGTGTCTCCCTTGTCTTTTGAGTTCTGACTGTCCTTTTTTTCATGTGGTGTATTTCTGCAAGTCTGCTTCTGTCTCCTTGATTTAGTTTGCTTTGTGAATGGACTTCATATTTTTGGGTGGTAAATTGGAACCAGGAGCTGATTTATGAACCACCTTATTTTTTTCTAAGAAAATCTTTTGGTGCTAACTATAACTGAAGTATTAGATTCTATCTCACCTGAATAAGTACTAGTAACTGTAGCATTTATGGAGGCATCATTTATAATATATCATGCATGTTTAAATAGAATAACCATTATCTTGTTTATTTTATTTTGGTTCTAATCTTTTCTAGGTAAATGTAGATTAAAAGGTTCATCCAAATAATTTGAATAATTCTTTTTCTGAACTTTATGTTATCATTATCATCATGCAATTTGAATGATTATTATTTGGCTTTGGTGGATTGGATTTTGGGGTATGTTACCCCCTCGGTTTTGGTTGGGGTGTGGTGTTTGGCGTGGGTGTCCTTGAAAGGTTCTATAGTTTGGTACTTTTCCCCTACAAGTTCACGTACACTTTCGATTGAAAATCGAAGAGTCGTTGCAAGCACATCTAGTTGTGCTTCAAGTTCAATCTTCATTGTTTATAATTGGAGTCAATTCCATAAATCAGTAATAGAATCCCCTGGCAACCAAAAGGAAGGACAAACATTTTGCAGTCTAAGAATAGTAAGAGCATGGTCCCCTAAAAAATGGAAAAACTAAATGCTGGTTTCTCACAGTTTCTATGGGAATTATTCACGAAAAACAAAAGAAGGGGAATATAAAAAATATCTTTGTTCAATTCCATCTTTTAATGATTGCTGAGCCAATCCATGTTTAATGTAAATTAGTAATCCTCTGTTTGATGATCCATCCCTCTTTGACATCAAGGTGATTCTAAATTTTTAACGAACTTCTTCGCCTGCCAAAAAATAAGAAATAAAGGATAAGCCACTATCCATTAGGATTTTGTCAAAGCCTAATCGAACAAAGTGTTGCCAAGTGAACAGGAAGCTACTGGAAATTGAGAAAGCCTCTCATTGAAGCAAAACATGTGCTAGTCTGGGATAGTAATCTGGCATAAAGTTTTATCAACAATAGTAATCTGGTTTCACTCTTTACCTGCTCCAATGTTAGAAACATAATGACATTCCACGATCCCAAGCGTCCAAAATTTGGGATAAAGCCTTTATAGAAAGCCAAAGGCCCCTGCAAACATAAAAGCCACAAGAGAAGTGTCATTTTTAATGTCATTACACAAAGGTTGCTGTTGGCAAGGAACTGAAAACTACACAAACAAAAAACTAATAGCAGGGAAAATTTGACAAAATAGGGAGCTGGTTTTAGTAAAAATTTAAACTATCTTGAGAGAAATGAGAGGTTATGTTGTTTTGGTAGGTAGAGTTCTGCATCTTCTTGTAAGAAGCCAAGATAAGTTATTTTGAAAACAAAACAAGAGGAAAATTTATGTCTGCAGAACGGCTGGATTCTTCAATAACCAATAGGGAGGCCAGATGATGAACTCACATCATTCTTCAATGTCTTGACAAAACAATCAAGAGTGTTTTTGTATGCGGAATCTCCCATCATTCTTGACTTTACCTGCATCCACACAAGTGTTCCAATGTTCAGTGCTCTCATGGCTATGCCAGAATTAACAAATTATCTACTAGGTTTTTCACCAAGCCTAATTGATTATTGCAAACTTTAAATGGATGAAATTTGAAGACAGATTAAAAATGGTGATCTAAAAGATTTTTAGTATTGAATATAAATCACCTAACCAAAATATAAGAAGCATTTTGGTGATTGGCAAACTTATTAAAAATCCGAATTTGAAAAAAAAAATTGTATTACCATCATACACAACCAAGAAACAATATACCAGTACTGTTGACCCCAGTTCTACTATGTTTGATTCCAGGAAGGGGAAGGAAAGAATGCAGAAAAGAAAAACTAACTGGTTTACCTCTCCCTCAGCGTGATATCGATAGTGTTTAGATTCTTTGTGCTGTTTGAATCAGAAGTAAAATGACAGCGCGTCTATCCGATGTAGGACGGATTTATCTCTCGTTAAGGTATTGTCTTTACTTACCAGTGAATCCCCTCTTTTAAATTTAAATGACTCCCAAAACATCCCCCGTAACACTTACACGCCCACGTTACTTTCTAATAACCGTTAATCCGTCGCGATTTACCCCAGCCAAACTAGAGATTTCTTATTGTGCAAGCACTGCACAATAATAAAGAGAACTCATGAGCAGAAGACTTCAACCTCACAAGATGAAGGCGTGTGCCTAACAGGCTAGATACTTACACATGAAAAGTAAGACTATATGCATAACATTTCCCCTATGTGGAAGATCCTCTATTTGGGCAAGAAGATCTAAAATATTAACAAATATTACTGAATCATGGGTAGTCATCAGAAAGGACTAAAAGAAAAGCAATTCATGTAATAAGGAACATAGAAGGTACCACATCAACAGGGGACCCTATGCAAACTGCAAAAAATCCAGCTCCAAGCCCCGCAATCAAATGAGTAACAACATTGTCTGTGAACCCAGGAATCCTGAGAACAGCCTGCACAGAAATTTTTAAATGAAGGACACAGTCAAACGATTGCACGGTTTGTAAAACATCCTCTAATCAATGACTAATACCTCCGGAGACGGTCCAGAAAAATGACAGGTGGAGTTAGCAATGGATGCGTTGCGTACCTCCTTCACTTGAGCATAACTTGCCTAATTTTCCAGCTGCATTGCTTGATCTCCTTCCTCGCCCCAATAATTGGGTCCAAGACCAGTCCACAGAAGCTCGAACGCCTTCCTAAAATCAAGGTGTTAAAACAAAATGCGAAAGTTAAGATAAGAGTTAATATGAGTCTTGTTTGGGGGGAACTTTACTCAACATATTACCCTCAAAGTTTCCAACTATTTAAACCTGTTCTATTTTGCAAGTATTTCCTGCAAGTGTCCTAGTAAGCTGCCGACCTTGGAGTTTTTGTGATTGTTTTACAATGAAACTTGGAAATTTTCATCAATTTGCCTACATTTCGAGGAGAACAGAATACGCCACGGAGTCGAAAGCACTACTTCTCCTTTGGTCTCCAAGAAGGATGGAACCAATACCACACCTAAATTAAGGGGAGAGGCGAAGTTGAACATAGGTGACTGCTAGTATATCAAAGACGAGGAACAAAGGAATCCTGAAAGAAATGTTAAGTCCAATTCGGGGGTCAAGAATAGTTGGTAACGTTCAATTACGAAAGGCAGCAGTACCTTGGGGCATGATTGTATGCCATCTTGTATGGGCGTTAGATCCATTGTTGGGACTCTAGCATGAGCATCACGGCGCATTATGGGTAGGTGGGGTTTTGAATTTCATCAAGGGGCAAATTTAGCTCCAAGTCCATCGATCCAATAGTCAGGTGTAAACCCTCCCTTATTATCAGAATTTATACATAAATTGAGTCTAGACAAGGCATATTACGCTGGGTTCACTAGAGTCTGAGTTACACCTGGCATTTAGAGCTCCCGAATAAAACGCCTTGGAACGCCTGCTGGGCAAAGTTGCTTCACTTTAAGACGACTCTTAAACTAGACTCGTTATGATTTGCAACTGTAATGCCCACGCACCTCTTTGACAAAGAATAAAACTAAATAACTTAAAATATATTCAAAAACCAAATTACTCTAAAAAATCTCTTGAAATCACCAAACGCAAAAGAACATACAAGGAAAACAATATCATACCGTTATTGATAATCAAACCTGAATTTCTAGTTCCTATCGGATGTTTTCAAAAAATGGAAATAAAAGCTCCTCACTATTTACTCTTACTCTTTGAGCAAAAATGCTATGATTAACAAAAGTACATCCACAAGGCCCTCACTTACGTCACAGTTGATAAGTTCAGCAAGTATTCTTTCTTAGACAATGGCGCACATCCCAACACTGATCTTTGTCCAACATATAATAACGTTTTTAAACCCTGTCTCACCAAGCAAATAGTCCGAAAAAGAAACCAAAAATCACTAAATCAATCATGCTAGATCGGGTGGGGAAGCTACGCGAAAAGGAGCACTCTACAGGGGCAGACATCCCCATCCGAAGCAACCGTCCTAAAGACAGGACGAGGTAACCCATGGTACGAGTACCCGCAGAGGGAAGGCTAACTACTCCTTCGGTCCGGGGGGCAAGGGGCCCAACAGTACCTAATAATCCCCTATCTTGAGGTAAACCTAGCCCAGCCCCGTTCCAACGCTGCGGGGAAGCTGAAGGCTAACTGGAGCAGTATCCAATGGTAAAAAGTACACGCCTGGAGAAACAGAAATATTGTGTATTAAGTGGAACAAGATTACACAGGCCGCAGCGAAAGAATCATTGCAGAACAATAGCACAGCATGCACACTTCAAAAGAATCTACTACATTTCTACCTACACCATACCTGCCGATGACCCAAAGAGCGGCATCAAACTTACAGAAACCTCTTTCCTACACCATGAGCAAGACACGGTTCTTTTGAAAAACCACATACGTAATCAAGCCCTAGCTTCATGAAAGCAAAGAAAGAAACTATCCTCCAAATTTAAGCAAGAACCCTGGTTTTTCACACAAGTATTATCACCAATCACGTCCACCAAATTTCTACAATCACATTATTTTTAGGAAGCATGAGTCCAAAATTTGCTTATTGTACCCTCATCACCTTGTTTAAAAAGTCATCTGGTATCCCCTTTCCCTTACTTAACAGAATGCTATAGTAACGTATTTTTCCTTCTTAACAGATCTATACGCTTAGCGTGATTAATCTCTTAACGAAGATTGAAACAGAACCCAAGGCTCACTTTCTTTTAGGAGATCAATTGTTTCCCTAACCATTACCGCTCCCTGTGACTCGCAACTCCTCACTCCAACACCTCATCTTATTTGCCGAAACAGTATCCCCACCCCCTTATACAAGGAGTGCAATAGAGTCCCGACATCCCTCTCCAGTGTGACGTCCACCTCCATCCAGCCTCACCTCCGGCGAAACAGATGCACCCAACCCCCCCCTTAAAACGGACGGGATCAATAGCCTTCGTCCGACTTACCTCCATGTGACTAGACACCTGACCAAAACGGCCGTCAGTATCGCCTTTAACAAAGCCCCCTAAAAGACGAGCAAGAGTAGGCCACTGACCCGCCACCCTTCTCCGAGCTGACTGCACCACTCAACCAAGAATCTCAGGTACTTCACTCATGCTAGCTTCCCAAACAGAAGGGCACCTTAAGACAATACAGACCGGCACGAGGAAGATCAAACAAAATGGAAGGGACCAGCAGGCAACCCAGAATAGGGAGTGACCAGAGGAGTAGAACGCCGAAACACTACCGCAAGGGGGACGCCCAGTCCCTACACCAACCCAGAAACCAAACAAAAAGGAACCCAGGGCGCCGAGGCGAAGCATCAAAGCTGAGAACAGAGAGAAGACTGCAAAGGGCAAGAAAAGGAGGGGGGGCAAAAAGAGGAGGAGGAGAGGGAAGAACGGACCGCAGCGATAACAAGCAGCAAAGGTGGCCGACTGGCGAAGCGCGGGAATGAAAGCTCCGAGGTGTCCGGGGGCCTGCGGGACTCCCGCCGCCCAGGACGAAACTGGACCAACGAAACAACAAAAGAGCAAGCGAAAAGGGGGCTACCGAGAGGAGACAGAGGAGCACAAGAGCAAGATAGTGAATGAAGAAGAAATGGGTTATGGAAATAAAATGGTGGTTGAGGGGCAACTTAGCTAAAGGAGGCTGGCAGGAGAAGCGCGGGGAAAATGCGAATAACCGGCTGCTTGCTGGGCTTGGCCCTTACGCAACGGCAGGTGCTGGGCAGTGTACCTAACGACGAAGATTGCAGGGGGGGTGCCTGGCTCAACGCAGCACGAGTGCGGGGTGTGCCGCCCGCTGTGCCGAGGCAATGGGGGGTCCTCGAATTAAAAGATTGTGTGAGTTTGAAGTATATGTATTTTACTAAATACTTTTTCTTTTATTTAAAAGAATATTTATATTTAAAATTTTGAGTTTTGAGTTATCATTTTTCCGTTCAAAAGAATTTGAGTTTCATTTTTTTTAAAAAATAAACCTACTTTTCTTGTAGGCAGTAATTTAACTTTACGATTCGCACAGAGCACGCACCACATGAGTATTAAAGCGACATACCTTACTCGCTGACAGCAATTTAATTTAAAATCACCAGATTAAAAAAGTCTTCGTTTCTGTTCTTAAACGTGTGCCAAGTCAAATAGGTTGATCCTTTTTTAAACGCAGCAACGTGAATTTTAGATAAATCAATGTTTATATATCTGCAAATTAAAATTAGTTTTCAGACGTTAAGAAAATAGTTCAACTCAAAATTAATCGGAAAGGTGGAGGTGCCAAAAAAAGGCAAGGTGGAGGAAGGAAATAGGGAAGGGCCGAAATAATGAGAAGGAAAGAATCGAGTAGAGAACGGACCCAACTTACAAAAAAAATAAAAAGCGTGTAGAGAGAAGGGTTAAACGCTCATGTGGAAACAAAAGGGAGACGGAACGGGAAAGATGAAGAGCCTTACAGAGAAGTAATAAAATAAAAAGAAGAGAACGAGAGATAAGAGAATAGGAGTGCAAGAGGGAAGAAGCAAGAAGAGATGGGGGGCAAGGGCAGTCCACTCAACCCAGCGGGCTGGTGACCTACAAGTAGGTAGTAGTAATGTGGGGTGGACGTTAGTAATAAGGAAAGAAACGGACCTGTAGGAGAGAATCAGAAGTCGGGGTGTAGCGCTGCACAGTCCGGATGGGAGCAGCAGGAAGCGAGCGAACGGGGGAGTAGGTGAGGGGGAACGCGTGACGCCGGGCCGAGCGAAGGTAGTCCGCGGGGGAAGAGACGTCACAGGCTCAGGGCGTGAAGGCCACAAGGGCACTGCGTGAGGACGGCAGGGGAATGGGGAGGAAACAGCGCGAGGGGTGAAAGAGGGGATGGAAGGAGGTGGTAGAGGGGGGGGAGTAGTAGAGAGGACTAGGGGGCGGGACAAAAAAGGGCCAAGGAAAAAGCGGGACCTAGAAAAATAAACCGGCACCCCCGGCGCAGAAACTAAAGTGGATGATACTCAAGTATAATATCAGATAATATGAAGAGGGGAGTGGGTGGAGTGGTGGAAACAACATTGACAGAACAACACAAACGGGGTGTTCGCCTCGTGATACGGCACTGACCAAACATCTCACGACATAAACGTGTTACGAGCTGACGACATGCAGGCAGCACCTGTATGAAAGTTAGGGACCAGCCCGTTAAAGGCAGGTTGGTCTCGGGTGGTATATGGTCAAACGCGGGTAAGGTTTGGGGGCGGGGTGTTGCGAATTAAACCCACAGGAGCCAGCCCTGGGGCAGGCCCCCGGCAAGTGCCCTCTTGAGGTGCGGGCTTGCGAACCTCGCACCCCAGCGTACAGTGCGGCATGCCAGCATCGCGTTAGCGGGGCCCCGGATCCGCGTAGAAAACGGGCCGAACCACCGCAGCGTTTACAGCATGACCGTATCCCCCGTGGTATCTAATCATGTGCGCTCCCCAGGCCTGCCGTGCACCGTCTCGGGGGGGAGGGACGTGCTGAGAGCGGGCTTTCTCGGGCGTGGCGAGCGACTGTTGCCGGAGGTTGGCTGGAGGGTGAGGGAGTAAGCGCCGGCATGAGGTAGAAAGCACGACAGGAACTACGCAGGTAAGCACAAGGGGGGCGCGGGTACATCTAATTCGATAGGGGCTCATGTCAATCAGCTGGAACAACTGGTGGGGTCGGGGGAACCAGGGTGAAACACTGGGTGAGAAGCTAGGCCGAAGGCGACAGACAAGCTCGGAGTAGATGACTAAGGGGGACCGAGACGGGTGACGAAGAGTATGGCATCGGACAGGAAGCAAAAGGGTGGCGACGAATAGTCGAGGTATAGACAGAGTGATAGAGGGAAGGTGCCGGGCTAGAAGACACTAAAAGGAGAGAGAACCCAGCGAGGAGAACCCTGAGCACAGGGAGGAGTTGGCGACGGGACGCGGAAAGACCAGGAGAGCGGGGAGCTGGGGCACCATGGTGCGAGTAGAGTAACGGTGAATCCCACGCAGAGCGGGGGAGGGCGCACATCACACCTAATGGTGATCTCATCGACGAGACACATGCTTCTTCTTCCTTCAACATCCCCGCGACCCCCACCCAAATCTAATCCAACAATTGGATAATAGATTTAATGAGTTCATAATCACTTTGATGTCCACCCTATCCACTCTCAATGTTTACATAAAATCACTTCGCTTATCATTTTCAACTCACGAAGTCACTCCAATAATAACTTATTTGTGCCTAGAAAGTCACTTCACTTTCAGGGCCACTCAAAAGCACGCACGATGGAAGGCGGGGCACAGAAGGTCCGCACCAGACACACGAAGGAAGGATGGAGGTGTGAGACAAAGTGATAGTGGGACAGAACAGGGGAAGTATTACCAATAATTCGAAGAAGGCGGGGGCACATAACAAGGCACCGCACAGAGAGGAATCATTATAGGTGGGAGGGTGATAAGTGTGGATCGTAAGGGGCGGGGCACGAAACGGGAGAGAAACTAGGGGCACTGGCGGCATGGTGAGGAAGAAAGGAAAAAAAAGCAGGTCAGTAAAGGGACAGAAAAAGAAGGAGAGAGGGGGAATGACGGCTGTGTCAAAAAACACACAACTTGAGTGATTTTTGAGTTGAAAATGAAAGACGCGTGACCGTTTGTGCAAAGAAATCATAATTGAGTTACCTTTTGAGTTGAAAATAACAGTTGAAAAACAATTCTGAATGTTCTAACATGACCATCAAACTCACGTTATTAACTCTATCCATTTAATTATAAACTAGGGAAATTTGTTATCATTTCGTACGACTTAGCTTAGTGTACCCCAAAATCCTACTTTGCAAATAACTCATTGAACGTACCTTGAGCTCTTACGCCTATCTTTTGTTTTTTCTCACTCCCTCGGGAAACCAATTGGGCAGTTAGCCATTACGAGTAGAAGAACCCTTACTAAAGCGGAGCTTTAGTGAAAGAAAGGGAATCCACGTCTCTCCCATTAGTTCTCTACCCACAATTCTGTTAAATTAAAATGTATTTTTTTCCTCTCTTCTTCTTCGTCACTGTATACTACTTAAAATTTCGTAGTCATATGATAATATCACACTTGTGTAACTATGGGGTTTGGAATATTATTTGTTTTTGCCCTATTTGGCGAGGGAACAATAACTGGATTTAACCACTAGAAATTTGAATTGACCATGTATGATATGTGGTGAGATGAGTTTAAAAGAGCGAAAAATGGGTCAATAACTGATTCCATATATTGCTACAAGTTTATGGTGGCCACAGAGACGTTACTGAGCTCGCGTGCCCTCTGTGTACCAACTAGGTATTTTATGTATTATACTTCTTTGACTACTACACTATGGTATAAAAGGACTAAATATGAACTTGAAATTGGATATTTTTTAGTTACTTTGCGTAAGGCGTACTAGAATTTTCACTAGGGGTTCTAAATCTGTCAAAATAGTAATGTACTGAAGGACAAGTTCAACATCTATTATACCCACGTTCTAACACAGAATCCTAGATTCGCTATTGATAGGACTAATATGCAATGCGTCATTTATGGTGGTAATTAGGCATCACTATTGTCATCTAGAGTAATAAGAACATATTGTTAACTCCATTAATCTAGGGTGCAAAAATGTGTCTTTTCGTTATCTTTGGTTATTGCGAATCAGGGATCACGTGGATCAGCAAGTGACCTTGCGTACACTAATCAGTAACCGGCGTGAAATCAATGGTGAAAAGTGAAGCTAGGGGGGTGGCGGTGAAGCTGTTGGTGGGATGAAAAGAATGATCAAGTTGTGTGTGCATTCTGCTGAAGCCAAAAGTAGATTTGATGGACTTACCGTGTACCTTCTGAGCTTTATCCATGGGGCACTATAAACGGCTCAGTAATGCAGCCAGGCCCGGGAGGGGGAGGGGTTGCGGTGTAAGGAACAACGTGTCCAAAGTGTTGAAACAACCCGCGATGTGAAAGATCTCGTTCATAGAGCAATTGACAAAAACCATGCTGCTAAGACAAAGAACCTCCCTATCTGAAGTATTTTGTAACGATGTTGAAAGTGACATAGATGATTTAGGGGCCGAGCAGTATTTATCACTGCTCACGGTTGGACCAACGCGATACGTAGGCTCAACACCCGAGCTATTTTCATGAATGTTGACTGTGCCCGCATCGTAAAAGGGAGGTTTAATCAAGAGACGAGTTAGTAGTCCCTTGTAGTGAATAGTACTGTCATGTTTCTTAAGCGGGAGATCATACCATCAGTGACGCACTTGCATTTCAAGCCTGCTTCTCTTAACTACCCCTTTTCCAGATGCTTTTCCCCAAGTTGGCCTGCATGATCTCGCAACTCCGATTAAGGAATGAATGTAATAATTTTGGTAAGGAACGAGGTATTGACCTAACGGATATACCGACATCCGTTATTAAAAGATTAGTGATTACTACACCTTCTTAATTAAAAAATAATTATGCTTTCTGAGGATATGTTTTTGCTGGGTTTCGTTAATTGGCAAGTTGTCAGCTAGTAACAGAAGATTTTTCTGGACTCATTTAGCTTGATTCGTCTACATTGCTCGTAGCTAGGTGGGGCAAAGACGCCGGGGGGCCTGTGAGGGGGGGGCGGTCGGGG
This sequence comes from Solanum habrochaites, assembly GCA_027704765.1. Lineage (NCBI taxonomy): Eukaryota > Viridiplantae > Streptophyta > Magnoliopsida > Solanales > Solanaceae > Solanum > Solanum habrochaites. The sequence goes on along the minus strand of JAKWJA010002497.1, from coordinate 4,791,178 downwards.
GCGGGGTCGGGGGGGGCGTGCAGGCCCAGTCTAATCACCTGTAAAGGGAGGGGGCACAAGGACAGATCCACGGGGGGGCGTAACAAGGGGCCGAGGCGGAAATGGGGCCGCCCGCGCGGAAAAGGGAACACGAGGAAGAGCACCAAGAAGGGGGGAGCGGAAGGGGCCAAAGTAAGGAAGTCTACAAGAAGGGGCGGGGGGGGCAGGGCAACAAGAGGGGGAGGGAGTGTGCCGTCAATCTCGAGGGAAATTCTGAATAGGAAGAAAATGGGAAGATGTTCTAAAATGGGAAGGTTGGGCGGGAGATGGATCGATAATGTCTAGAAAAGGGTGGAGCGGGAGAGTAGAATGGGGCAATGGCCCCAAAGCAGAATGAGTTACCATAGGGGACGAGACATCTAATGACAACTTTAAGAGACATATTACTCAGCCCCAAGTGCTCGAACACTTATAAGTCGGCGAGGTACGCAGCTGCTACACGAACTTTCAGAAAGGTAAATCAGAATTTTACAATTTGTGATGAGTCCAAGCGCACATATAAGGGGGTAGTCATAGTCCAATTTCAGAAGTTCGCAAAGGAACCCTCGCTTCTACGGCTTGGCGTCAATTTGGAAGTAGACCTTCGGCTCGCGGAAATCAACGAAGTTTCCTCCTTCAAGAACGTAAATGTGCCCCTGAAGTGATATTGAAGAGCAAACTGATCCGTGTTGGGCGAGTTCAGAAGCATTGAACTTGCTGGGGGCCCTGCGTTCGATATCATCATCATCAGCCCTTTGATCAGGAGGCAAAATCACGAAGGTGCATAGGCAGCGCAAATAGACTAAGATGTGCCGGGAAAGTTGGAAAAAGGAGAAAATGTGGTAGTCACATAGATGATCAAATCACTCGAGCTTGGGGTGTACCCAGCAATAAATGAGAACCGTTGCAGGTAAAGAATAAACAGCTACCATGCAGGGCCGAAGTATGTGGGTGTGTGGACTTCTATAATATGAATTAGGCCAGTTAAGTGGTTAACTTTTTTGTGGCTGAGTGATAGAGGGGGGGAAGGAATTACTGGCATATGCCTGCAAGCTACTCTAAAAGCTCACAAATCGGTCGAGGACAAGGAGAGTGGGGCACCATGTTTGTCTGGTCAAGGGGTCTGCGGGAGCAGCGGTGCAATTGCATAGTCCGCTATGGGCAGGGGCGGGGGTGGAAAAAGGCAAGCAGGCGGGCTATTGGGGTTGCGTCGCTCACTGCTTGGCAAGAGGAGGGGTGGGTGTGCCGAGAATGGAACGTGAGACAGGAGTCACTAGGAGCGGGCGGGAATAAGATCATGTAGGAGGATGGGGGGGGGTGGATGTGGTGCTCCAAGATCGGGTCCCGTGGCTAAGGGGTAGGAAGAAAAAGACCAAGGGAAGTGGACAGTGCACGCTGAACCGGAGGAGAGGGGGGACGGCTGGTCTGATGCTAGCGAAATGAAACGATAATTAAGAGGGACAAGAGGGAGAGTGCAGAGAGTTGGTTGAATCAATGAGCGAAACCAGAAAAACATGGGATGGGCTGGTGGCGGTACGTGTCGATAAGTAATTGTAAAGGGGGAATGAATTGAGACATACTGCAACAAAAATAGACAAAGGAAAAAGAAGCGATTGTCCCACTTAGTAATAAATAAATAATCACACCAACAGACTCACAGAAATCCCCACAATGAGGTCTGGGGAGAATAATAGGCCTCGAAACCACTCCCTTTCGGCGCGAGGGGGAAGAGGCTGCTCTTCGAACCAATGTAAAAGATATATATATGTTGGAATACATTAAGTAGAATCATAAGATTCAGCATGAGCTGGAGGAATATCAAGAAGGCCGTAGGACACTTTATAAGGGGCGGGCATACGAGGACAACTAACGCAGGTAACCTCCAAAACTGTGCGAAATAGTCCGAACTTACAAAGGATGGATGGCACGATCTGCAAAACCGTGTCCTCTCCAACAAGGCTGGAATTGACAGGGCTTCAAAAGAGGTGTTTTGCTAACCACTACGACAAATGTTTCTTCTTCAGTTTTACACTTGCACATCTGTCGTCTAGCGGCGTCGTCACTTCGTGATGTAGGGCCCTCATGCAGCTGAGATTATGGTCTTAACTGAGGCCCCTGCCCAGCAGTGTTCAAGGGGCTGCCGCAGTAAAACTTGTATTGTGAGACGAACTTCCTACTCTCAACTACTCATCGCCATGTGCGTCCTTAATATCATTCATGGCACTTTAGTGCTTGCATAAGCCAAATAGTTGAACGTGAAGACAAAGATCTGACTTCCAAATTGCCTACTAGAAAGGAAGGTTCCTTTGCAAACCTTTGACATTTGTGAACATAAGCACCCCTTACGAAATCCCTTATATCATGCAAGTTATAAATTTCTGATATTTCTTCAGAAATCTGCAGCAGCTGATACTCAAAATTATGGTGAGGGGCAACACCGGGATTCAGTAATATCGTCTTAAGGTTGACACTAGGAATCTTGGACGCTTATTGAACCATTTCGAATCTAAAGCCTCCACACTTTTATAGAAGTTATCTATGCATCCCAATCCCGTACTTCCTTTTAGAGCATCTTCAATTGATCCTATAGAAATCGGCAAGAAGCTGAAGAGAAAATCAACAAAATCATTGCCTGCTTCTTCACACAAGACCTTGTTTTGTAGACTTTCTTACTGTTAGCTTCAACTCCAATTTCTTGGTGTTATTACTCGTTCCATTTTCAGAAATGGACGACAAATTTCCAAACTCGGACATCGTTTTAGTGTCTAACCTTGCCCTTTTTTGTTTTTGCTTGGGTAGAAACACATCAGACAAGGGAGTCTTTGAGATAAATGAACGAGCAAGTAGACAAATCACCTAAATGGTCGAGAAAAGAATTATAAAACTAGCTGCAAATATCAATCTACGAAAAATTACCATAAAAAATGTAAGAGCAAACATTTTATCAGAAAGCATGTTTTTCATACTAAGTAGAACATAGAGGCCTCGTAAATAAGTAAAAGCTAAATCTCTTGAGCGGGTTGTAAAGAATATTACCTCGTTCTTGCCAACTTCTACATTCATTTCCTTAATCCGATTCATATCATTCAGGTCGATACTAGAAATCATCTGAACAAGGGAACTTGGAGAAGCACACTTGACTTGTAAATCATCAGAGATTAGAAATGACATCCCTCCTTTAAGAAAGACATAATCATCACAACAAGTAATTTGAACTAAATCTTTCAGAAATGTCTCTTTATTAAACGTCCCATCACATGATCACTCAACATTCGTGAAATAGCTTATCTTTGAGCATTCTGCACACTGATAATACTTCTCAGAGCCTGAATCATTTACGTCTACTTTCAACCTCATGCAATACTTTGGATAGGGATTTCTTGGATTTAGCAGCATGGTTTTGCAATGTTTTATGAAAAGATATTTCTCATTGAGATTTTCAACACTTCGACACAAGTGGTTCATACAACCAACATCTCTGCCATCTACTTTTTTAATGAGCTGTAATATCGTTCCGAGTGGTAAAGTAAGAAGGCTAAAGAGTATGTCCATAAAATCTGCTTTGGCTTCAGCTGCAACAACTCGTTCTTTCTTTTCATCCACTAAAAGCTTCAATACAACCTTAGATTCTTCCTTGTTTTCCATTTTAAAACAGTAAACTGATTCATTTTATTCGTAATTAGTCAAGAACCAAGATAACCAGAGTAAAAAAACAAAAGCAAGCAATTCTTCAGATGACACATATAGGTCAGGAATATGTTAAGAAATTAAGGAAACATTATACAAGTTTTTCCACGCTATTGTATTAGCAAAGATCAATATCCTTGTATGATATTCAATCAACAAATAATTATGCAGGGGATGATTATAATAACATAAACAAGCATTCCAGATTCTTTTTTTTTTTGGTTTTGCACTCGGTGTCCGGAGCCCACATTATAGCTTTCACTAAATTCATATTGCACACTGCAAGGCCCATTCAGGGATGACAGACATCTGGTTTGGTTAAGGGTGAAACACTTCTACCAGTACACCACAGCTCAGGTTGGTATTCCAAATTCATTAGTATTAGTAAAAGAACATCACAATACCGTCATTTATCAAGCCAACATTTAGTACTAACTAGTTAGAGTCCGCCATATGAATCATCACTATCTCATTGTAATCAATACCTTCCGCAACAATTCCAGAACTAATAGAGTACATTCAGATAACTATAATTGAACTTCTACAAGTCAAGCGAAAAATTAATTCGACTCAAATATTCCAATCCCATATTTTGTTACATTATACAGGAATAGCACATGATTATAATTTTAGGGATAAAAAGTAAATCGTAGTATAAGAGAAAATGGGAGCTGATCAAAATAAGTGAAAAAATACCTTTTTCATGGAGATTGGTTTTTTTCTTTTTAGGGTTTCTTCTTAACTTTAATGGCAGAGTCTCCCGCTCAAATGCTCTCAATTTCCCGCTAATTGCTCATGTCTCAGAAATCAGAATATTATTAATTGGATTTAGTGATGAAAGTTTCAAATATAAATTAAAATTGTACTTCAATTGGAAAACCCTCTCTCTTTTTTTTTAAGTAATATTCTCTACTTTTTTTAAATTTATATTTCATATTTAAAGACAAAATACATATATAGAGATCCTACTTGATTCAATATTACCTTTGACTCTACTTTCACAATGCCCAAACATGCCCTTAAATATCCAACTTTTAAACAAATCCACACATGAGTTTTTACCTCAACAAACATACATGTATGACACCACATTAGGACAAAAAAATGATGTGTTTACGTGTGGTGGTCATTTATTCAATTTTATATATTTACGTGTCTACTTGTGGGCACAACCCAAAATTGAATGCCACTATGATGACGCGAGAGCCAAGTTAAAATGACATATTTATGTATTTGCCTTTAAATTAGTGGCCATGTATTGTTTTTTGTTATATTTGAACGATAACATAGTTAATTTATGCATAACCAAGTAGTAACAATGTAAATTATCGAAGACGTTTTTTTTAGCATTAATTGTGTCATTTCAACTTTATTTAAATTAAATATCTACAACGAACTATTTTCAATCAGGTTCTACTGTCAATTTTGAAGATTCACTCAATACGCACAATTTATGATGGCATTAAAACATTGGGGATACTGTTATATAGTCCTTTAGGTGGCATAGGCTTTTTTCCACAAGAATAGGGATAAATAAGACGGTCGGACAAGAAACAACTTTAAAATAAGTATAGCGATTACATAACTATTGAATAACCTGCCAAACACTGTGAAAATCATAACTACAAATGATTGATCTATATATAATACAATTCGAATCAAGGCTTTATGTTACAATGGAACTATATTTTTAGGCAACACAAACGGCTAGACACTATTGTTTGCTAACCACGCGCTACAAAGTATTTCTTCACGTTACATTTCACATCTTCATACCCCGCTTCTTCATCTTTCTTGGTTTGGGGCCCTCTGTCACTCGAGCGGTGTCATATAGATGTCAGAGGCCTTTAACAAGTTCATGCTCCAACGCTCGACAACACTGATTCGGGTTGCCCCTCTTCACATCATGACAGGCAATTTAGTTCTTGAGTAAGCAAAATATTGATGAAAAACATAGCATCACTTCCAAATTGTCCATGATGTAGAGCAGGGAAGTTTCCTTGTAAACTTTTCACTAACACCTCGTGATTAACTTTGCCTTATATCGTACAAGCTATGGATTTCCGATCCTCTTTCATAGATCTGCAGCAGCTGATGTTCGGATTTATGGTGAGGGGCAATAATCGGGCGTCAGTTAGAATCGTCCTTTATAAACATTTTTCCATGTGTGTAACGTTCCTCTATTGTTAGGGCCGCTCCTGGACGCCTGATTAATATTTTGATGTATTTGTCATATATTAATGGTTTTCCCGCGGTGAGTTTGCCAGGGGGTTATGGGGAGTGGTTTAAAACTAAAGGTTTGTTTGTGCTATATTTGAATAGCTTATATTCTCATGTAAATGTGTTAGCATATACACGATTGAATTTTTTATATTTTACAAAGCATAATACTCTAATCGGACGAGTATTTATTATCAAAGTGGAACAAACTATTGACTCTCAATCAATATCGTAAAATATCGCAATCGCACTTCCAGAACAAGATCAAACCATACTTAAGATAATATTTTAAAATTAAAAATCGATTAAAATAATTTAATGACGGACTTTTCAATATTGATATCATATCTACCCCTAGCCTCGCTTCAGCGGACATACCATGTCATGAAAGGAGTTCCTTAGATTTCTTTCGATTGAAATTATATTGACAATAGGGTCAATATGATCTTTTTATATGCATTGCGTAGTCCTCGCTAAGCAGGAAAATGTTTTAGGGGGGCTTCAGTTGGTAGTAAGTTAATTCGGTCATTAAATCAGTGTGGCCATTAATCGCCTTAATTTTAATTTATTTGTCATGACCTTTTAGATTTTACGATTATTGGAACTAATAAGTTTCTCTTTTTTATTTTTTTTTTGAACTAGCTAGTTTTACCAATCAATCGATATGAGTTTAATTTATTTTGTATTAAGTAATTTAAACCAGTGAAAAATGAATCATTTATTGACTTTTGGTCCAAGTTTGGTCCAAAATGTCATCTTTTCCAGGCTAATAATTCCACAGGGTAAAAAAGAAGGAAAAATAGGTTAATTTCTATGCATTAATTTTATCGAAATGACAAGTAGTATGAACCCACTCTATTATACGAAAGATTTACATATAGAAATGAACGAAGAATTAACTTTTTGTTAAGTTCATATTTGTGGAACTAATTAGTCAGTATGAATTTAATATATGTTAGGTTGTGTTGTTTAACAATCGCCATATGCAACATATTTTGGTCAAACAAAAATTAAAGAAGACCATTTAAATAAGGAAGAGGCCTGCCCATCATCAAATTAAGCCACAAAAAAGGAGTCCAGTTCGTGTCCTACGCACAACCCAACCACGCTAAGTCATTCTCACCTCTCGGCCTACAGAACGCATGTGGGTATTTATCATAAATTATTGCAGAACTTAGCATGGTAAGTTTTGTCTCCCTTCGGGACAATCCGTAAAATTGGAACGATTACGAGCTTTAGCATGGGCCCCTTACAATGATGACACGCACAAATCGAGAAATGGTTCAAATTATTTTTTTGCCAATCAACTGTTGAGTTACCACAAGAGTAGAAGAACAACTTTGTCTAAGTCAATGATGCAACATAATCATTTGCCCGCAATCACTGTTGATTTTTACAAACAAAGCTCTAAAAGTTTTCTTTGGCATTAGCCTCACATCTTTTCGGCTCTCAGACTTCTTCATTCACATTTGTTTTACTGCTGTCAATGAAGAGGCTTTTCCATCAAGCTCTCTCTTCCAACTCGCCACACTGATCCTTTAGCTCTCATATCAATGCAGCGGAAGCATTTAGACACATCTTTCAATTGTTCAGAGAGGAATCGTCAACGAAATTGAAGAGCGAATCAACCAGATTGCCGGCTTTGCCCCAAGACCCAGTTTTTGTAGCTTCTTACTGTTAGCTTAGCTCCAATTTCTTGTGTCTAGTCCTTTTCCATTCCAGAATAGGACATCCAAACCAGGTCCATTGTGAATAGTGTCTACTCTTGCCTTTAATTTTTTTTTTGCTTAGGGCGAACCACAGTCATACAGGGAGTCTTTGAGATCAATAGAACCACAAGTAGATGACTCACCTAATAGTCTAAGAACGGTAGATTACTATGCTGCAATGGCGATATAACAAAGCAGTAGAACATACAGCAACCACATAAAGACAACTTTTTACCAGAATTCGGATGCTAAAGGGCTCATATTACCTCATTTTTGCCTATTGCTACATGCATCTCCTCGATTTTATTCATCTCACTCAGCCAACATCCGAGCAGCTGAACAAGCGCCTGGAGAAGCAACCTTGACTTGTCAACCACCGTCCAGATTAAATGTATCCCTCCTTTAAGAAACACCTCAACGCAACGCAAACTAGTATTTTCAACATCTTTCCGAAACTTTCTCGTTGTTATACGAACTACCCTGACAATTGGCACTCAACATCCATGTAATAGCTGTTGTATCGACAATTTGAACACTTATAATATACTTAGATCCTGAATCATCTAAGTTCACTTTTAACTTCATGCAATATTTTGGATATGGATTAATCGGATTCAGTAACAAGGTTTTGCAATGCTCTATGTACAGATCTTCCTCATCGAGGTTTTCAACACTTTGGTACAAGTTATTCATACAACCAACAGTTCCACCTCGGCTTGCGAACGATCTTATTATTTTCCCCCTTGGTAATTAAGAAGGCTAACAATTGTCCATAAACGCTACTCCGTTTCCGCGCGAACACTGGTCCTTCTCTCTTATCCCAACAAAACTTCAATAAATCTTAGATCTTCTCTCTTAACCATTGTGAACGTACCAATTCCTAGCTGATACCACGTTAGTAGTTTGGTTATGGTCTATTATCCCTTCCTAATTGGCTAAAATAAAAGCACAAATTTGGACCCACAACCCCTTTGCCCCTAGACCCATTCTTAGACCAAATATAGCTTCTTAGGTATTATGGTTTCATGACATAACAGAGGTTTTTTTTTCATCACCAACAACTGAGAGGATTTTCGCAGTCCATAATGCCCCTAACACCCAACTTCAAATTGCATTCCGCTCTCGTTTCCCCTTTGTCCGATTGAGCTGATTTTTGGACACATATATCTTCATCTCAATATTTTGACTTATGAAACTGCCGAGTTGGATTTGGTACCTTGCAACTTCAGTTTTTTCTGTCGTGAACAGTACGCGATTTGTGTTTTGCTCCTTTCCTTGATTCCTCTAGAGTGGGTGCAATCTTATTTTGTTGTGGCTCCTCGTTGTTGGCACTTGTGTTTTGTGGCCATGTTTTCAGAAACCCTCTTGGGGTAACTCTTGGTGAATTTAAGTGGACAAGCCTATATTGGGCCCGGTTTTTTACGCTTCACATCGAAGGGTTTTCCATGTACATCCTTGGTGGGTCTTTGTTGATGGTTTTATTATTGTCTTGTTTATTTGTTGGGGGGTTTTTGGAAAGTTTTACTTGCTGCCTTACTATCATATGGCTTAGTGGTTGGTTTGCTTCTCTGGTTCAATCAAAGAAAGTATAGACTTGGGGGTATTCTTCCGCGTTATCATGTCTGCAGTCTTTGTTATTGCCTTTTCTTTCTCCAACAAAAGGGTATCAGAGCATTGGTTATTGTGATTTGTCGTTTGAATGATGGAGGACTATATGAGCAAAATGGTGTGTTTAATGTAGTACTCTCATATTTGAAAGGCAAGGATGACAGATCTCTATTTGTCAGAGAACATGCATTTACCGGTTTGCTTCTAATAAGCCTAAATCTTTGAATAGGAAGAATGGGAATTTGTAGCATCTCAGGTTATGTGCTATATTAGAACAATGGGTTGAAATAATGTTAGAAATCATATTTGTGATGATACACATGCCAAAATTTTGTGGGGACAGCTCGGACACTATATGGGCCTCGAAGACTGGCAACACAGTTTGTTCCTAGTGAAACAAGTATGATATTAGGTACAAAGGGCACTCCTATTTCTGATCATATTAATGAGTTCTCAGGGTGTTCTTTACGCATCTTTTCCGAATGGTTGTAAAGTTTGGATGATGACATCAGGGACTTTGCGTCTTAATAACTTTTCATTCCAGACTCTTGGGAAAACTCTCGTAGTTTCTTTTGACTATTCTGCTCACCAGTGGTGTCTTGTAACCATGGAATACTAAGAGGTGTCTTGAATAAGAAAGATAAGAGATCTCAAGCCTCATCTTCTTTCATCTTCACACTCTCCTCTTTGTTTGGTTACTGACAATAGGGGGAGGAAACAGTCCGAGAGGTCAGAATGATAAGGTAAGTATAAGCAGTCAAATCAAATACAGACTATTACATGTGCCTAATTGCCCAAAATGGGCATATCATGAAATATTGGTACAAGCACAAAAATATGAGACAAGGACAAAAGAAGAGAAGGTCGCTAAGGGATCGATAGTTGCTGTAATGTTTGCTAATGATAGAAGCGTCGGGTGATCCTTGTGTGCAAATGTGCATTAAAATCTTGTTCGTAGGAGTCCCCCTAGCTTGTTTTGTGGATTCTGGTGCTACTTTCTCATTTCACGCAAAAGAGAATTATTTCTTCTTATACCCCAGTAATTTGGAACGGTTGAAAAATTATGGCAATAAATCATGAAGTTTGAGTTTATGGCATTGGACAGTTTGTTTGGAAAGTAACATGGTTCCAAACTAGTTTCTCAATAATGTCCAAGCATTCGAGATGTATTCCGCGTTAATTTGATTCTGGTGGAGAGCGGGGATATGTCTCTGTTCTATTCCTATTCGCTCCCCGTCGCTCTCAGCCTGCCACGGCCGCGACCGTTGTGCTAAGTACTCGCATGTGGTGCAGCCGTTGACAGTGGAAGCTATCCTAAGGTTTGGAGGGGGGCCCGGTGACAATGGGTGCAACTGTTAATTCACGACTGCCCTTAACAAGAACTCAGAAATTAGTGAGATGTCGTCTTAAGTGCTGCATAAAGCTGAGTCTAAGCGAGAAGGGAGTGATGTTTGGCCAAAAATTTTGCGTTCTGGAGTGAACCACGCAAGGTTGAAGAATTTGTTGATTGCTTAACCCGGTAACAAAAAGTTTGCTTTTCATCCATAGTCATCCCGCCTGCAAAAAGCCTTGATTTGCATGGAGTTAGGTACATTTCTATTTTAGTGTGTCCTTTACATGTCAGACTCATGGTGGTGCACTTTTACTTTTTGATTTTATTGACTATCTTCTCCGCAAACTCTGGTATTTATTTCCTTTTGAAGTCCAAGGATCAAGTGACATGATTTTTCAAGAGTTTTCATGCCTGGTTTAAAACAAACAGGGAGCATTGAAAGCATCCGTTTCAGATAATGTGGGGAGTATATTGGTCGCCGTTTGATGATCATTGCCGCAGAGAGCAAAGGTATTTAGGCATCCAGAAAACTCCCTCCAAGACTCTCATTAATGGTTTAGCAGAGAGGATGAAACAGACTCTATTGAGAGGGTCAGATTATGCTTTTCGATGCTACTGTAAGTCGCCCTTAATACTGCTGCTTATGCTTTCAGTTATCCTCCTGTTGTTGCTTTATGATGTGAATGTGTCCCATAACGAGTTTGGCACTGGTAGAATAGTTTCTTTCGTTAGTCATCTTTAGAGCTTTGGGTGTAAAGCCTTTTGTACATGTTCCTAAGATAAGGTAAAGTTAGATTTAAAACTATCATGTATCTCATGGTTATGGTCAACGGCATTAATTTCGGCTATCGGTTCTATGAGCCTGTTGAGAAGAAACTTGGTTAGAAATCGTGATGTTGTTTCTGTGAAGACCAACCATTGGAGTTTGACAAGCGGACAAAGGCTGATTTTCAGAGTATTATAGCTTAGTTTGGATGTTTGATCCCATTTGCCTTTGACTTATTGCACGCGGAAGAAAATCCTTCATAAGGATGAACAATCAATTGATATAAGATGTGTGATCATGTTTCAGAATGACCAAGGCATGACTGTTGTGAGCTCCAATTGCAGATGATGTTGGTGTACAACACCCCATTATAGATCCCCAAGATTTCTCTCAGACGATCTGTAGAGACGAGAAGAGTCCTTCCATCTCGTTATTACTCTCTCCCAATGATATGTCCTCTTGCTGACGGGGAAACCTGACGTCTTGATTAGTCCATGGAAAAGGAAGAAAAAGAAAGGTGGTTTGATGCTAGGCGAAGATGAGTTAATCCTTTCATGATAATCCATACCTTTTGATTTGGTTTAAGTTACCTAAATGACAGAAAAAGCTTTGCTTACACAGGTGGGTTTTTTCGGTGAACATTAAGATGGTAATCCCGTCCACGACAAAGCCTAGATTAGTTGGCACGGGATTTAATCAGAAAGGGGAGTTGATTTGTGAGATATTCTCTCCAGTTTTTTTGAAAGATACATCCAGTCGTGTGGTTCGAGGCTTGGCGCTGCAATCTAGATTTAGAGTTTTGGAGCAGGATGGTAAAACTGCTTTCCTCCATGGTGACTTGAGATTGAGAAATTATATGGAGCAACCGGAAGGTTTTGAATCACTGGGTAAGAGAATATGTTTTGCAATTGAAGAAGATCTTGGTACTGGTGTGGAAAACAACTCTCGGGCAGTGGTACAGGAAGTTGGTTCTTTTTATGGAGTCAGCAGGGCGTCAAGAAAGACTTCTCAAACCATTTTTTTGTGCAAAAGTTTCTCTGATGTGACTTATTTGTGTTTGCTTTATGTTGATAGACATCTTGTGTTGGGTCCCTAATCGGGCCAGATTCAGAAGTTAAGTAAAGAGTTTTGAAGTAAATCTTTTGCTGATGAAGGACTTATGAAACCATAAGGCAGATTCTTGCCTGCAAGATGTCTGCGAGAGAAAGCCAAGAAATTGGTATGTAAATCACAGAGATAGTACAGTTCAGAAATAGTATTTCGCAGATTTCAGCATGGACCACGCTAGTTGTCAGTACACCTTTAGCTATGCACTTTCAAATTGAGCAGAACCATTTCCCTCTATGATGATGTAGAGAATATAATGACAGAAAGTTCCTTATGCTTCATTTCACTGTTGGTAGTTTGAATGTATGCCGATGGTTGTACAAGACCAATATTGCTCACTCGCGCTGTGGAGTTATTCCGTTTTCTTTCTATCCGGGAAAGACATGGGGAATGTTGTGAAGTTGGGTTATGAGATATTTTCCTGTTGGCACTTCTAGTCTGATTTGTGTTTTGGTACAGGAAGGCCTATTCTTATGTGTTCACTATTCGACATGGCTGGTGTGTTTTATACTCGCTCGCAGTCTACTTCAGGTACTTGGGTTGACTTTTTGCAGGGGGAGTTTGTGTCGGGTGGCAATCGAGGTTGCAAAAAATGTGTTGTCTATCTACTACAAATGCGTGAGACCTTATTAGTTGTCGTTGAGGCTGTAAAAAATTGCTTTGGATGAAACAGCATGCGTGGGGGAACGTGGTTGTCGCAGATAGATAGGTCTTTATTGTGCCAGTAAAGTGCTAATAACCACATCTTGGCAAGAATCTACGTTCCATGGTCCGGTCTACTCCCCAACACCTGGATGTGAGATATCATTGATTCGAGATGTTATTGGTTCTAAGTTGCTTGATCGTGAAAAGATTCATTACCAATGACCATTGTTCCGTAATGAATGACTAAAGCTTTGCCAAGAGGGGAAGTTTAAGATTGTTTGTCATGGTCGCCCCGGGAGGGCGGTCTCTCCCTCTCCCCATAGTCCTGCTGGGGGGGGGGGGGAGTTGTTGGGTTCTAGGGTCTTTTTCCCTTCCTATTGGATAAATACAAAGCCCATTTGGACCACCCTTTTTTTCACCTCGTCATGCGGGCAATATAAGCCTATTTAGGTCTTATTTTCATAATCACAGAGAGTTTTTTAGCACCAAAAAGGAGAAGAGAGAGTAGCAGTTTGTCGCGGTTACAAGCAACCCTAAAACCTCCCAACTTCAAATTGTGGTTCCTCTCCTTCGTTTCTTGTCCGATTGATCTTATTTTTGGACAACTATTATCGTTCATCTCAATCTTTGATTAAGGAAGACAGAGTTGGATTGTGTGGCCTAAGCTTCCGTTATTGCTGTCGTGGAACAGTAGCTTGGAAATTAGGTGATTTGCCCTTTATTTCGCTAATTTGGTGCCAAGCTATTTTGTTGTGGCTCGTTGTTTTTGGCACGCTCGCTTGTTTTGTGACAATTTTGGGAACATATTGTAACTCTTGTGTGTAGAGTGAGCTTGTGTGTCCCTTGGTTTTTTACGTCTTCCATCGAGGTTTTCCACGTAAATCGTGGTGCTCTTGTGTGATTGGTGTAGTATTGTCTTGGTTATATGGTTTGGTTAACTTACTTGCTTGCTGCCGTTTATATCATCATTGCTTGGGGTTGTTGTGTCTTCTCCTTGGTCAAATCGCAAGTCGAAAGTCTAGACTTGGGTAGTCTCCCTGTTATCCTGTCGGCAATTCTTTGGTATTCCTTTTTCTTTCCCACCACAGACGTAAGACACCGATAAAAGGAAGCAAGCAATGTTCACGAACATGGAAACAGAACACGACACAAGTTTTAGCACACTATTGTATATGTAAATATGTTTATGTATTCTATTAAAAACCAATAAGCAATTATCCAAATGGATGATTATAATTACATAAACATGCATTCCAGATTCCATAAATACTACAATAACATCATTTATCAAATGACAACTCCAAATTTTGTGTCTTAGTGATAACACCAAATTTAAGCATAAGTCCAAAACTACCACTCATTCCCTTCCAATTTATGTGTATTAGCTTAAATGGACTCGATCACTAATACAAAAATCACACTTGTGAATCTTATGATCTTAAACTAATGATTATAGAATATATCAAAATGTCTTTTGAATCTTGTAATTTGGTTAACAGATATAAAATAAAATAAACCCTCTGTAGCACGTATCCAGGTGAGGCTTATACCGTGTATTAGTTTAAGTCAAAGTTAATATAGATAATATATAATATCATCTCATTATATATATCTATATGAAATTATTATATATATATATATAACGTATATATACTACTCATCTATATGACCGATATGATTTTTTCAACTAAGGAATTTCCATCTGACCCTCTATTGTCCCGCCCAGTGTCGGATCTTGCGTGTTTTGTTTTTTTCCCGTGGGGAAAATAGAGCAGACGGGAGTGTTTTGAGAGCATAACACGTGCTAGTAATGATTACCTAAATGTCGAGACCAGACATGTTCCTAGCTGGAATGACAGCTATGGAAATACGGTATATATATGCATAATCACAAATATTGGATCCTAAACTTGGTTTCACTATTTTAACTTTGACTTTCACTTCTATTGCCCCAAGCAGCAAAACTTAATTCTCCTACGTTACACAAATAAACGCGCCGATTTTTGGAGCCAAAGAGAAGTGAAATGTGAAACGCTCCCCTGTATTAGAATTAAAAATGGTATTTTGATCTGGAAAATAAAATAATATATAATGAATTCATTAAGGTAGAGTTGTCCATTTCATAGTTTTTTCCGTTTTGGCCTAAAAAATTGCAGCACCTCATCATCCGCCAACTACGTTGCACATGACGTAGTTTTCACAGTACGAACTCGCGTGTTTATTTATTAAAAAGGTTGGATAGTTAAAAGAATGTCCGCCTCATTTTTACTGTGTGTATTCGTCTAATTTTTTATCACATTTTTATATCCGTCTCATTATTTGTCACCATTTTCGTATCCGTCTCAATTTTATGTCCCATATTTTGTATCCGTCTCATGTGACTTAAAAAATAGAAATTTAGTATTTTTAAAACTAATAGGGGATAAGGATAATAAGTTGAACTTAATGTATTTTGTATTATATCATTAATAGATTTTGGTAATTATACCACTTGTAGGGACAATGGTACAATGACGTGTGTCCCTTCGTGCCTAGTATACCCGCGGACCTGAAGATCGAAATTGTTTAATTAATGAAACAAACCAAAACATTTTTTTTCTTATACGAATGGACTATGTGTTTTACGCTACAATCTACAATGTAAAACTTGAAGTTCTAATTTTTAGACTAAATTGACATTTTACAAAGGTCTTCTACATTGCAAATTGCTGAATCCCGACACCCAGTGCAGCAATGCTCCAACCCCACACCCACGCACTGGGTGTGAGAAGATATCTCCTACATATCTTACAGTATGCGTAGTACTCTGTTCATAAGGCACAAATTGGTTTATATATCATGTGGATAGAGGGATTATGTTAAAATCTACTATTTGAACTGTGATCTGAGTCTTAAATTTGTTGGGAGCAATGGAGCAGCCACTGTTGATAGGTTAGTCATTTTTTCTATCATCATTAAAGCTTAAAGCTTGAATCTTTTATGTCAGTTTTTATACCCTTTTCTTGATTTACAATCTTCCAATTTTATATAGCTAAATTGCTTAAAGATTGAATCTTTACTGTTGATTTGTATACCCTTTTGTTGCTTATACCATTATATGCATAGCCTAGTTGCTTAAAGCTTGAATCTTTTCTGTCAATTTTTATGCCCCTTTTCTTGGTCTGCCCTTTTTGCATATATTGTGTAAGTCGAAGCTGCTCTTTTTATCGACTGGTTTTAAAGACCCTCTTTATTTTGCTTTCCCATTTTGCACAGAATCATTGGCTAAAGCTTGAATCCTTTCTCTAAATATTTTATACCCTTTTATTACTAGTCAATTTTGTATAAATGGTTCGAGATGTAGAAATAGCCTCTTGTGTAGAAATATAGGGTGCGGCTGCATATAGAGCCTTGTGGTCTGGCCCTTCTTGGACCCTGCACGTCGCGGGAGCTTTAGTGCATTGTGCTGCCTTTTTTCATTGCTTAAGACCTGAATCTTTTCTGTGTTCGTTAACCCTCCTCTTGCTTTTCCCTTTATCTTTTCTGAAAAAATCCTATACCCTTTCATTACTAGTTCAATTTTGCACAAATGGTTAGCCTCTTACAGAAATTAATCTGATGTCATAGACCTTGATGCTCCTGCCCTTTCGTGGACCCGCATGCTTTACACACCGGGACTGCTGTTTTTCAATTGCATAAGCTTGAATCTTTTCTGTTTAACCCACTTCTTGCTTTGCCCTTTTTGCATCCTTAATTGCTTTAAGTGGGGATCTTTTTTTTTTCAATTCTTTCTAGCTTTTACCTTTTTGCATAGCTTAATTTTGTGTTTGATGTGACTTCCAAAAAGCAGGGAAAGTAGCTAGTGAAACAGGTCAAAGAGGGAGTGAGAAATGGGGTTCTTATGAGTATGTGGGAAGGGCTGGCTCTGTGATTCCCACGACTTCCTTAGCTGGATCAGAAGTCAGCGTTGATGAGATTCGGTCTGCTGCTTCTATGTCAGTTCCTTACTCTCCTTCTCTCCATGCCCCCTTGATCAGCTCTCCTCAATCCCAATCCCAGCCACAGTTTTATGGTAAGTTCCCTACTAACTCATCATTCCGAACCGGCTTTATTCTATGTTGATTCTTATACTTGACTATCAGGCCATTTTACTATCATAATGGTAGTGTGGTGACTGTTCCACATTTTTTTAATAAAGAAAGAGAACTTTTGGCATATAAAAAGTACACTTATAAGCTATAGGTCGAGCCAGTATGTCCGTTAAGTAATAAAAGTTTAAAATTGAAAGAACTTTCCGAATTAAAAGGTGTTTGTTTCTTTTGGAACACAGTAGAGAAATTACGTACCATATAAATGAACTAGGAATTAAGTAAAATCTATATTTTGGCTGAGCAAAAGGTTCTTAAAACACGTTTCTTTTAACGCTTGGTGCTATTACAATTTTACTTGATTTATCATAATGTACACACTTTTAAATTGTTTTCTAGCTTAGGGACTTTCCGATTTATTAAGCATACCCCACTTATTTGGTATTGGAAGGCGTATTGTTTGGTTGTTTTTGTACAAATACCCCATACCCATCATGGTCTCCTTATCATGGTGCCTATGGTTAGTATTAATACAGAAATAGTCGGCATTGTGATTTGCATTAAGTTTTACCGCCATAGTTCTTGTGAATCTTCTGAAAATAATTAAGCTATCTGTTTAAATTTTTATCTGATTTTGGCTGATGATAGGATGTTGGTACCTTTTACTTTCCTATTGCTTTTCATTGGTAAAGCTCATAACTGTGATTAGATCACTTGCACGGTGCAAGTGGTTTCTTTGCTCTAGAGTATGCATATGACTTCCCTGCAGTTGTCACTATCTCTTATTTGTAACATCATGTTTATCTCTTGTTGCAGAACAAGGGATTGTTTATCAGGGTGGGTACTACGGAGATGCAAGTGGGACTACGGTGATCAACGGAGGTAATTACACCACATTCTTCTTAACACTGGTCTTTCTTGGGTTACATAGGCTATATCTTTTGAACTTATTACTCGTTAATGGCTGCACAAGTTCCCTCTCCTGCCGACTTCAGGAAACCAATTAGAGTTCTGAAACAAGTGACGAGAAATACAAGGAATTATAATATTTGAGTTACAATATAAAGATGATTTCCAATATTTTTCTTCATAGTTACTGTAGTTTTATGCATCCGTTTATTCTTTTTTGTCTCCTTGATTTTGCTTTATGGTTTTTGCAACACGATTGTTGATAACTCAATTTTTTTCGCAGGACAAGTGGCTTAGGACGAGGTAGAAATAAACGGATGTTGCTTATGGCTGGAGAATGTTTGGCCTGGCGCAGCTGTGGGGAAGTCGTCCAGCTCGGACCTGGAAGATTCATGCAATTGAAGACTGTAATGTCTACGTGGGAACTCTGGAAACTTTCACGGAAGAGAGAGATACAGTTGTAGAGAAGGAGCTGTACTCCGGTGGCAGCATTGAAGGAAAGGACAAGGGACCTGAAACAGGAATATGGGAGCTAGATTTAAGGTCTGAGTTTCCTGTTTTATTTGTACCTTACAAGGAATCAAGGCTGAGAATTCCTCATTCAGAAACTATTGAGAAATGTTCAGGTAATAGACATGGTTTGTGAGATAGTCATCTTGCATTTGTTAATAGAATAACAAAATAATCACCTAAAAAAAGTACATAGCTCTATCTCTTGTGTTACTATTGTACTGTCTATCTAATCTTTAACATTTTTCCTTCCGTGATTTTTGCTTATGTTATTTGCTTCACAGGTTGTGATGGTCGAGGCAATACAGTTTGTTCTACTTGCAATACAGATCAAGATCCAGGGTTCTTCAAGGAGGGTCAAATGACTCAGTGTACGACTTGCTATGGAAGGTCTAATTGCTCATAAGGATGGATCTGATACAATGTGAGATTTTGACTGAGAGTTAACTGTTGCACAAGTTTTTGGTGTTTTATGATCTATATAGATGAAACTCTTAACCCTATTTCTCATCTAAATTTCCTTCTCCTTCATGGTTTCTGTTGGTGGAATTTCTGGTAACAAATGCAAATCCTTGTGGTGTCCGACTGATGTAAGCGATTTACTGAAAGAATTTTCCCC
Organism: Solanum habrochaites; assembly: GCA_027704765.1. Lineage (NCBI taxonomy): Eukaryota > Viridiplantae > Streptophyta > Magnoliopsida > Solanales > Solanaceae > Solanum > Solanum habrochaites. The sequence goes on along the minus strand of JAKWJA010002497.1, from coordinate 4,771,980 downwards.
CCTCTTTTGCAGATGCCTGAATTGTAAAGGTAATGGAAAACTTCCTTGTGTGACTTGTGAATCTCGTGGCCTCATCAAATGCCAAACATGCCAAGGTGTTGGTTCTCTTTTGACACAGAAAGTAGCTGTTGTTAGATGGTAATTCATCTTTACTTTTGATTTATTATTACTCAAATCTTTATTGAAAATTAAATCAAGGAAATCATGATGCTGTCAAGTGACGTTTTACTCGTACAAATTACCTAGTCTTTTGATATTATGCTGTGTAAATAAGCTAATTTGGCTGTCTTAGGCAGAAATGCACTAATCAATCAGTGTAAACTACTGAAACGTTTAAGAGAAGTTTTGTGGTTTCGGGTCATGATTAATTAGGGACTCTGTATTTGTTATGTTGGCCTCGTCATCACCAATGCTTTCTTGTCTAAGAAATCAAACAAACAAAATTTTTTTTGGGGGGGCCCCGTACAATAACCCACATGAACTGATACCCATTGCAATTAGAATACAGACCCCAAATGTAATCCTTTTGTGGTATCATAATAGTCCCGTTCATAACTGCTATGTAAACCACTTGTCTAGCTTGACGTAACTGTATGCCATGAAACATGAATGACAGACTTCAGTCATCGTTATAGCAAACAGTTTCTCATCCATATGATTTGAGGTATCGTGTAGTATTTTTGGTGTTTATGCAGAGCGATGGATCATATAAGACGTAAATGTACTCTTTGTCCATCTAGTTTTTACCAACATGGCCGAAGTATACAATACCTATACACTTTGGTTAAAGTATAGACTACCTTTACTCTGTGTACATATTCTGTAAACTAGATGACCCAAAGGCATTGGATGTAATTGACTTCTTATCGTAGGAGGACGCATTCAACCCGGAAAGTTAATGCTACAAGCGGAGCAGCTTCTGTTCCAGACGACGTGTTTCACAGAGCAAAGGGAGTTCAGTTGTGCAATAACCAAGCTTACCAGTGCACGCCAGCCTACTTTGCTGATTCGTATTTCCTGAACAAGTTCTCTTCTGAGGTAATTGCAGAGAGGCCTTCTGTACCTACTACTGCAAGGATCATATGCGAGCGCCACATCATCTCAGTTGTCCCAGTGACTCGCGTGACTATGACTGATCGTAACCGCTCCTTCAGCTTCTATATTATTGGAAATGACAGAGAGGTTTATATGAAAGACTACTATCCTTCTAGGTTTTGTTGGGGCCTTTGCCCTTGCCTGGAATGGTTGAAGTTATAGTTCAAAAACTGGATTTGTTGTTGTCATCATTGGTATGAGTTTGTCCCAAGTGTTCGAGGGGACAAAATGTTGGTTTTTGTGTAGAATAATATGCTTTATGTTTTGCACTGTTCCCAAATAAAAAGAAAAAAAAGTTGTCTTCCTATCAATAATTGTCATGATGGGAATCCTAGTAGCTCACTTCGTTGGTTGTCTATCAGCTTTTACACCGTTGGTGATCATTGGTTGGTTGGATACCTTTCATCACGTTGGTTATTATTAGTTGATCGGTTACCTTAACTTTAATCTCGTTTTTGAGTTGAACTTTTATCTCATTAGTTAAGGTTTTCTATGTCTCACCTCGGATAAGGATAGATGATTTACGTATCCTTCTTTCCACATTCCCCTTCGTAGGCTTCACCCGTTTTATTTTATTTTTTGTTATATAAATTAATATAATTTGCCTCAATTTGTTTTGTTTTTCTTCCTGTAGTAAGTAAGATTTTTCTAATGCCACGATATTGAGCTCCCATGATGCCTGGAAGCTCTACTAATAATATTCTCCCGAATAGCTGCCCTAGTATTGTTAAGTCTCCCCAACAGGAGGGTTTTGGGGGTGTGGTTGGGAGACAAGGCTTTCACCCTCCGGCATGCATACCTGCTAATTATTGGTCTCTTTGTTTATAGACAGGAGCGATAATTCATTTATGAGCTGATTTTAGAGATTGAATTAGTTGCAATAATCAACATTTTTTTTAATTAATAATCAACATGTTGATAACGAGCTTATAGCTAATACAACTAATAATATCTATAAAGCCACGTTGTAGTTGAAGTTCTATGAATTATTTATTTGATTTATTAAAAAATCATGACAAGTGTATTAAATTTTGATGGAGGGAAGTTGAGATTTTTAATTTGTGAGTTGAGTGAATTTTTCCGTCTCAGAGTCCTACCTAATTTTAGATGTTAATTCGGAAATTTAAGCACGCAGAAATAAATCTTAGATGTTCAATTTTGAGTTTCCTTAAATATGGAGTCACTTTTATTATGAGATACTTTAACTCTTAATTGAGCTTGAGGCCGCAAATTCACCAAATTTACTCGCGGCCTATTAAATCTTAATCTAGGATACTGAGTGAAAAATTAAAAAAAAATTATCTCTTTTAAAAAAAGAATTTCTTCCCAAAGGAGAAAAAATTACGACAATAATATTACAATGTGTAACTTTATTTCTATCTTTTGAAGGTAAATATGTTATTCCCGATAGACCTTTACCGAATAAGTGTTGAAGGAAATTCAGTAGTCAAGCAGTAATAGTGAAACATAATGGAGAAGAGAATTATAATAATAAATATTATGATAACTAAAGTAAAGAAAATAACATATAGTAAAAATGATATAAGACAATAAAACATTAACTGCCTACTAACCTTCTATTCCGATTATCAACCTTCATATTCATCTGTCTAGAATCATATCCTCGATAAACTTTAAATATATCATATCCTACTCCATTAATCACTTTATTCTAATATTATCAAATCACAAAGCTACCAAACTTGGTCACATGTTACTTAACAAAAACATGAAATGGTGCACTAATTATACAAGCCCCACAAAAATACAAGCCCCACAAAAATTAAATATGTGAATGATCCCTTTTGAGTTTTAGAAACATTGCTAGAGAATATTCAACAAGAAGTAACCCACTTGCCCAAATAATAAAATAAGAGCCTGCAACTTTGACATAACTTCACGTGTTAATAATACTCCTCCAACCCAATTTAAACAGAATATATGTTTATATTACTTAATTTACTAAATCAAAAATTAATTATTATTTAAATCTATTATCCCTAAAGTAATTAGACACCTTTGACCAAGTTGAAACGAATTTGAAATATGAAAAGGCCCTCTTTAATATGAATGAAAAATAATATTAATTGATTTATTAATAAATTTTTAATCATTATATAAGAAATAATATTTTTTTTATATATAGCCAAACTTACAAAGCAAACAAACTCATTGAAACTCTACAACCTTAGGTTGACTGTTGACCAAGATTTGCAAAGTCAACAAAGTCATCATCAAAATAAATATTTAATTCAAGATAAGACAAATTATCTTACAAGTACTTTGAATATAGTTCCAATATTTATTCTTTTAAATATAAATATTCACTTTTGTTGAATAATTATAACTTACCTTTACTATTTATTTTTTTAATTTAGCTTGTTTTATCACCTTTCTCCCAAGTATCCCTATATATACCCTTTAGCTATTCATTTTACTCCTTGCATCACACCATTTTTTTTCTCTCTCTTTCTCTGTGTTTTTAGTCTAAAATTATTTCTTTTCTTCTCTCTCTTATTAAAGAAAAAAAAAAATAAGAGGGAGAATAAATTCACGCTAACCACTGCTTTTCCCTCTTATCCTATACAATTCTAAAATATCTCAATCTCATATCCACCATCTTCGTCGTGCCTACACCTATCAACTCCATCATTAAACTTATTCCAACTCGATTTCATCACCACCGCCTACTCTTCCCTGTCCGTGCCCAAAATAGCGACTTAACTACATCCACCACCAATAACAACTATGTCGATCTTGATGACAATCTAACCAGACTTGATGAATTTTCAAAATCATTAAGTCTTTCGAATATCGAAGAAAATACATCAATAAATCCCCTCTTATGTTCCAATAACAAGCTCAAAATAGCCTATCATGGCTTGGAAACCCTTGCAGACAATTTATGCCATAATCTCTTTATAACAAAGGCCCATGTTGTTGTATTAGCACTCATGCTCAGGCCAGTGATTATTCCCTCATAGCACAATCCCTTGATGTCCACTTCTTTCAAGATCCTAATGACTTATGTGAACAACATCCTGACATTATATTACTTTGCACATCCATTAATTCACTCGAAAACGTCATTCGTTCCCTTCCCATCCAAAAGCTTAAACGTAACACACTTTTCGTAGACGTATTATCAGTCAAAGAATTCCCAAAAAACATTTTTCTTCAATCACTACCAAAAGAATTTGATATTTGGGTAATAGCCCTATGTTTAGCGTCAACAAGATGAGTTAAAGACAATTGGAAAGGATACCCATCTTATGTCCTATGACAAAAGTTGTAGAATTGGACAAGAAGAATCAAGAATTAAAAGAGTCAACAATTTTATCAACATTTTTGTAAAAGAAGGTTGTAGAATGGTTGAAATGAGTTGTAGTGAACATGACAAGTATGCTGCTGGATCACAATTTATTACACATACTATTGGAAGAATGTTACAAAGACTTGGGACACAAACAACTCCTATAAACACAAAAGGATATGAAAGTTTGTTGAATTTGATGGAGAATACAACTAGTGATAGTTTTGATTTATATTGTGGTTTGTTTATGTATAACAATAATTCAATGGAGGTGTTAGAGAAATTAGATGCAGCATTGGATAGTTTGAAAAGGGAATTATTTGGACAAGTTCTTCAAAAGTTGGAGAAAAGAGTGGAAAAGGGAAGTAGGTTAGCTTTACCTACTCCTGATTTTAGTAAGAAAATTGAAAAATTGAAAGTTGAGAGGAAGGAACTAGAGGCACTTTCTTGATACTAGCCGTGCCTCAATTCAGATCGGACCAAACTCTTCTTTGTTTGAGCTGCTCCTTGACACGCAGGTCGAAGATTTCACTTGTCCTGGACAAGTACGAAGAGTGGTTGATTTGTGTAATAATTTTTATTTTTTTCTAATAAAACAACAAAGATTTGTAATTTTGTATAATAAGAGTTAATATATTGAACTCTCTGTTCAAATGACACGTTTTCTTTTTAAGTCTGTTCTGCAAATAAATTTTATCTTTTTATAATTATTAATAACTAAAAAACTTACCATTTATGAAATGATTTATAGCAATATATAAACATCTAAAATTTATTTTAGATCAGAATTATAATTAGAGTCTCTGCTCTACATCTCACTATATCTCTATAATATTTTGTTAGATAATATAAATGTTATTGAAATAATATTTTCTCACTTCTTTTATCATACAGTAGAAAATAAGTGACTAAGAAAATAATTTCTATGAATGATATTTGTTTCTCATATCAATCATGAAATAAAAGAAGAGAAAACTGAATTGAAGTGAAATAATATACTATTTACCAAACTTGGTCATAGAGGTGGAGCTACGATTTTCAATAAGATAATTTAAAATCTGTAAGAATAAACACATAAAATAATCGAAAAAAATACAATATCTATTATATACATATAAAATTATTTTAACTATATATAAGTAATACACTTTTCTACCCAAAAAGATTTAAATGAGTCAATTTATACAACTCCGCCCTGCAGAATCACATTATGTTTCTTAAATATGAAATATAATATTCATAAATTTTGGAACTTGCTAGGAATATGACACGACAGCCACTTGTGAATAAAAATAATTTAGCTGCCTTGGAATTTGACATAACATCGTGTCTAATAAGATTTTTCTCTATTTTAATTTGTTTATTTAACTTTAATTTAATATAAAAAGATAAAAGTAAATGTTTAGAGGGAGTTGTATTTTTTTAATTTTTTGTCTTTTTGCTATACATAAAGTTTCAAAGCAAACAAAATAACATTGAGAACCACCAACCATAAGTTGACCAAGACGTTGAAGTAAGCAAATTGTCTTCATTAAAAGAAAGATATAATTTAATTAAAGACAATTTTATCTTACGAATGCTTTGAATAAACTCGATCGTCTTCGTTACTATTCTTCAACTACCATCTACATAGGTTTATAATTCAGCTATTTGAATTGATATCGTCACGTTGACATCTTAGTAGGATGATTCACTGGAGATGCAGTGTGCTTTATTCACGTGTCCAATATAACAATAAAACTACCACCAACAATAGTAAGTGTATTCAAATATACTTCAAATTTTGATGACGGTCTAATTAGACTTCACAAAGTTTCACCCTCAAAAATCAAAGAGAAAACGTCATTCATCTCCTCACAAGTTTCAACAAGCGCAAAATAGCTATTAACATAAGAGGATAATCTAGAATTTTGAAATGTATTTTCCTAACTTATAATCTTTTCACACGTATTTCTTATGGGATTGTACCTCAAGCTGACTAGACTATAATACGTTTAACTAAGATTACATTACATCATCTAATTTGAGTTGTTCAGCCAAGCGACCTCACAACATGAGGAGACCAGCCCTTCATTCAATGACAAAATTGAGCGAGAACTGAGTGGGAGTTGGTGAGGAGTGCAACGAAGGTAATAAAAAATGTACAAATTGCGCCATACAATCTCATAGTGTCAAAAATGAATTGAATGGAGCCCTCACACAATTATTGTTGGTTGTGCCTTTATTAATCTTTAAAAGTATCCCATATTCCACTTAAATATAATTAATCACTCTCCATAGCAATAGTTTGATAATTACAATTTGTAGCGACATGTTATATGGAGGAGAGAGGCAAGCGAGACTGGGAGATAGAGTGGGAAAAAGTTGAATTATATATGTATATTGGTTAGATACATCTGCCTATTATACTATGAATATATATATGGCAAGCCACAGATTGGGAGAGGGAGGAGATGAGAGCCAATGGAGATCGACGAGATGGGAGGACGAGAGGCGAGACCCGAGATAGGCAGATGAGCGTGAGAGAGAGAGAGAGGTGAAATGTGTTATATTAATATATATATATATATATCTATATAATATTATATATATACTATATATAGTATATATATAATAATATATATAGATATAATTGCATAATTTATATTACATATATAATATTTGTATTACTAGCAAGCACGGAAATGGAGAGGCGAGCGAGAGAGGTGAGTGAAAGAGGAGAGAGTGGGAGAGCAGGTGAATCTGTATATGTAATTATGCTCAAGTTGTATATTATATAATACCTTTATTGATAGATTTCTGGACCGAATTGACAGAACAAACATGATAATTATACAACCTCGAAGCAGTTCACGTAATCTTCATGTCCATAATGTTAGCCGCATAGTGATAATTCTAATAAAATCATAGCACTAGAAGATAATGAAATAGTATAAACTTTACTTATCGCCTATTTAAATTTTCTCTATCATAACAAAAAAATATCACCCTCCCAAACTAGTGAACTCATCAATACACATACAACCTAAAAGATTTTCAAATCGGAAATGGACCGCTATTTAGGGACGCATACAACAGGTATGAAATGGACCAACTATTTGCGGCCCAATTCTTCCAAACAAGTAAATTCCTGAGAGGGATCTGCTACCAGGCAAGGCCACACTATAAAATAGTTATAAATTATAGGAACAACATATCTATGAAATACAAAATCACCCTTTCATTCCTTTAGAATTGAATATACTAAAAATTCCTCATAAAATTCAAGGAAGCGGTTGATAAATACCAAATGGCACGGCCGATACATAAGTCCTGAATGATATATCATATTGATTGACTGCTACTTAATTAGAGTAATTACCGTGATTTCTGTTATTTCGTAACTGAAATCGCGCCCATCCTAATTTAATGCTATACAGCTTGTGTCACTGATTAGTTAAGTAAATTAAAATTTTAAATCATTATGATCTCATAAATCAAAATTCTTCTTGCAAAGTGGATCTGCCCGCCCCATTACTAAAGAAATAAAAAAAAAGCGATTGAAGATGATATATAATCCATTCTGCTGCCGGCATTCGAATATGGGGTAACGCGACGTAATTATGAAGGTTTACAAAGTTCGCTATGGTATGTCCTATTGTTGGCAGTCCATTTCATTTGTGAATCTGAAAACGTTGATTTTAGAGAGCTTGAGATCGATTATTGACAATGTTACAAAGGATTATTGAAATACCGATACATTGTCGAGAAGCTCATGTCCATTGGAAATAAACAAATGACATGGTGTGAATTTATTTGAAGTAAAAATAGAATGCATCTGGCCATCGGGATGTATCCAGCCTTTGTATTGATACAACTGAAGTTATGCATATAAAATTTTATAAATGAAATAGATTCAACAGTGGTGCGTTTTCACTGTACAGTAATGTATTGCGTTTGTTTGTGTATGTGCATGTATCATTTATACATGATATTTGATTGAAATATGTTATATAGTGGACAGGTATAGCTGTCTTTTTATTTATCAAGGCTAAAAAAATTGACTTGTTACCAATTGTTTACTATATGATTCGTGTACTACAGCCTATGAGTTATACTAAACTCCCTGACTATATCTATACGTCAACTAGTGTTGGTTTCAATTGTAAAGTAATTCAAAGATGAAGTTTATTTCATGTATATTACTGGTATCAGATACATTCAATCGATTGCGATGAAAATATGTTCTATTTTTTGTTTACTCCCTTATGAGTTAGTCCTAGTGTCCCCAAACTTGACTTGTTCAAATGTGCTAATACATGTTTCGGGTGCACTGCCTGAATGAACCGATAATTTGATATATTAACATGCTCAGATGGTGTTGTGCACCTGTTGTAACCTTTGTCAATATTAATTGTGATTAATTATTTCTGAGATTGATGTATCATTTAACATTCGTGATAATTCAAAGGTGCTAAATATATAACTGCAATATTCAGTAATGTTATATACTTATAACTTATGTATCAGATACATCAGGTTTTTAAGTGAAATAACATGCACAAAATACTTAGAAATCTCAAACACTTCAAGGTATAATTTTTAAACATAGAGATCTTAAGGTATATACTACTTCAATTTGATAAATTCTGTCAAAATTACTTAAACTGAAACATGAAATGAAACAATAAAAATTTATGTACATTAACATTATAAAGCAACAACTGTGTCTAAAACCAATAACTTGAAACAAATAACATTAATATAACAGACTATTGTAATACACCAATAAGCCTTTCTAAAAAAACAAAAAGAATAATGGTATTCAACACAAAACAACATATAAACACGTGTTCATCCCTCTGTCTCAGCTAATTCTAATCTATGTGCTAACAATGTATCTTCAGTTATCCGTGGTGTGTGAATTACCATTTCCAGATTAACTCTTCCATAAATTTGGAAACTCACCACGATGAAAAGAAGAAGGAGACTAAAAATGTGTTTACCCTTGAAAAACTTAGATAGCCATTTGGTTAGAAAGAAGAAGACTACTACCAAAATACAAATAGATTGGCTGCAAAATTTGTCTTGATTCAATTTTGGTAAATTGCCAAAGTGTGGAAATGGGAATTCAAAAATTAGACATTTATACACTAAACGTAGGAAAATAAATAATGCGAATAAAAATTAATATGGTAAATTTTATATTGGGGCTGTGTTAAGGGGAAGTGGGTAGCTTGAAATAGCGACCTTGCTTTAGTAAAGTAAAACTTGCCAATTGGGGGAAAAAAATGGCTGGGAAAATATCTTATGTATACTCTTCATATTTTTTAATTGGGGGGACTAAGGGATTTTTGACAATTTTATAATTAAGTAGGGATAAATGGTTATTAAGATAATTAAAGGGGGGGGGAAAAAACACCCAAAAGGTTTTTTTTGGTTAGAGTAGTAAGTTTTAATAACAATAGTATAAATTACATAAAGCTCATAGTGTAAAAGTAAAATAATTTGATCCCTATGTGTTTCTAATTAAATTAATCCCTTACATTTGTAACTTCCAGATACACAAGCATCGCCAGATACTTAATTCTAATACAAGAAAAAAGATGTCGCGCTAAAAAGCGAATAAAATCCTAATTAATTACATCCATAAATTACGCTTTTATTTGCTTGATCGCCGTTATCTTTGAGCAGATTACCGCCTGTTGATTTCCTTTTCCATAATAAATTTTCTTCTGAATTTTATTCATGCAAGTTCATCAAATGAAAGCTCACTTTTTCTAACCTGTCAACTTTTAATTCTCTAGTCACATCTTTCCGATTTGTTCGATGGACATGCGTAAAGAACATTCTTTAGTCCATCTTAATTTGTTTGATGAAATTCTAAGAACCTCAATTTCTCACTTTTGATTCAGAAAATTCTTATGATTCCCAGGATATTAACATAGCATGAAGAAACTTTCAAATTGTTTTCTCCGTTATTTTAAAGAAGAACCTAGACAAGAAAACCTCTTAGATTTGATTGACTAAAAAAAATTTGTGAAAATATGGCGTACGCGAGGTGAGTATGAAGATTTAAAAAGTATGGAATGTTATTGAAGAAACCATATTATTTGACTCTTGAAGTTCATCTGATAGAATCTTTCAATTGATTGAAAATTTTAAGATTCCGGATTTCTTTCTTCTCCTAGTTCAAGCGAAGATCTTTCAATTTTGATGCACAAAATTATTAAAAAATTTATATTCAAAATTCTTCTCCTAGTTTATTGAAGATCCTCTTCAATTTTATTCAATGGTCCCAAAAACTGAGAACAATTATAATCAGAATATCTTTGTGACCTTAGCATTACTATTTATGTATCTTGTTTAAAATTGACATGTATTGGATTTATACTAAGATACCATTAATAAAGACCCGGTTTGCAAACATAAGATTGTTCAGGATTTTAAGATGATACATTACGGGCACCCCCCGGGTGGTACGGGTAGTGCCATTGGTAAGTGATATATTCAATATAAATTCGAATTTACGTAGTATATCTAAAAAAACAGTGCACTGTACATAACTATTTATGTATCGCGTCTATATCGATAACTATGTATTTATGCGAGATACGTAAACCTAAATAAATTGTTGTTCAAAAAATGCTAGATTTTTGAGGTCTATACATGAACGGTAGCCTTTATATGACATTGATAAATTCAGCTATAAATATAATTTACTGTCATCAATAACTAAACAAATTAGAGCATGAAACATCACTGTTATGATCTTATTACGTTGATATGTACTGTATTGTTCGCCTTGAAGATATGATAACTTAAATAATGTATCATTTTGTAGTTTAGTGATAATAAGCGAATTTGATACAATCCTAAAAGTTGTGAAAGAGGGATGGATGTAATTGAAATAAAGTGTATCTATAACTGTACTACAATAAATACGAATTAAAGTTCATCAATTAGATATATGAACAAACCCAAAACTATTAAAGAAAATTGATTATGAAAATGTTAGAAAAAAATGAAAATATTAAGAACAATGAAAATTTTGGTATGAAATGAAATCAATATTATTATGACTGAGACAACGAGAAGCAAGATTAAATTAACTTATAATACAAGAATCCTATAGTTTCATGAAGGAGTAGTGTTTAGAGTCCTAACCCAACTCAAAGTTATGAAACAATGTATACATTATGATTATTAATTAGATCCAGATAAAATAACAATAATATTGTTACTCTCTTTTTTTAATTACATTTTGTGTGAAACTTTGAAGTTACTTATTTTTTTAATCATAAATTTGGGAGTATTTTAAAAGATGCTATTGTAAAAGACTATATTATCCTTTGTAAACTTTTTTGTCTATAAATCTTCTAAACTACCTAAGAAAAGAGACTAAGTTGAATTTCAAAACGTAAATGAAAAAAAATATCAGATTTGCGACTAAAAATAAGGAGAGAGTTGTGGAATGAAGACAAGGAAAGGAAAAATGTTCCAAATAACTTTTTTTGCTTTGTTGTGGGGATAATAACACAAAGCTTCGGTATCACCACATATGCATTGTAAGAGACATATCCTTCTAATTTTCAATAAAGAGAATTACATAATCACAACATCAGATAGGGACTAAAGACATTTGATGAAAAAATTTGTTCAAGTATCCAAACCTAAATTAGGGTTATGCTCTCAAAACTCAAATTTAAACATGATACAATACTTGAACTGTATGAAAGTGTTGAAACACAAATCTAAATTAATTAAGAAACAAAATTAACTGAATATATCAAAAATTCTAGTTAATGTAAGACAATTGTTTGGAGAAATTTATGATTGAAAGGGGAGAAAGCACCAATCGTACAATTAATTACTGTACCCGGCTAATTTTTATTTAAATTTATTTTTTTACAATTAAGTTATGACGACGCAAACATTATTATGATGTATAAAAATATTATTGCACACTACATTGCAAAAAATAGTGTCGTATTTTTAACGCTAATGCGCTTAGCTGAATCCAACTTGCATTTCTAAAAAAATAGTATGACTAAAACGTTAATAAGGCAACTAATAAAAAATAGCTAAAAGTTAATTAAGGACAGTATTTTAACCATACTAATTTAGCAGTATAGGATACTTAAAGAGGAAATAATCTCTTTTAATGGAATTTTATTTTTGGTAGATAAATTTTATTTGCGTTAGATTAAAAAGGGAACAACAATCTAAAATTTGATAATTATTATTCTTTTTAATGTATGATTTAGTTTTAAATTTTGAAAATCAAAGGTGATTTTTGTAACTATACGAATTATTGCGAGTGTAGTAAGTACGGAACGAGAGAAGATAGGATTAACTGTGAAAAAGGGAAAAAAGGGAGTGGTGAATGTGAGTTTTCAGCTGATTACTTTTATGTATCTAATAGTGTTTTTAGAATTAGGAGAAAGAAGGGATTTAAGTAATATTTTAAAAAGATAGGGAAAAATAGAGAATAAGGAAATTAAACATGTGTATATAAGTAATTTATCCTAAAAACATTTAGGACAACTTATAGAAATGACATAATACATAAATATGTCCTTTAACTTGGTTTCGAATCACATCTATGCCCTTCAACTTTGGGTGTGCACAAGTAGACACTTAAACTTGTGTAAAGTTGAACAAATAGATACACATGTCCTACATGTCATTTTTTGTCCTACGTGATGTCCTACGTGTATTTTGTCATGCATGACTCATGTGTTTATTTATTTTAAAAGTTGGATAGTTAAAGTGTCATTTTGTGCATTATGAAAGTTGGAGGTCAAAGTTAAAATTTAAAGTCAAGTTTAGGATCTAATATATGTATTATGCCTATAGAAATACACACCTTTTGTTTCTGTTATTTTCATTATCCCTACTTTTAAGAAATTTAAAATTTTCTTTTTTATTAATGTATCCGGTTGCATATTAATGTATCTGAGCTACATATTATGTATCGAGCTAGTTTTTAATATATCCGAGCTATATATTAATATATCCGAGTCAGTTTTAAATGTATCCGAGTTAGTTTTTAAAATATTTAAGTTGTATATTAATATATTCGAATCAGTTTTTAATGTATTAGAGCTACATATTAGTGTATCCGAAATAATATTTAATGTATCCGAACTTTAATGATTGATCTAATTTTTTAAATTATTAAGGAATTAATGTAATTAAAAATTTATTAAATTGTAATTTAATATTAATAAAATGGACTTTATATAATTTACACATATTTTTTTTGGCAATTTAAGCTGATAAACTTAAATAGCTTTAAAACGTCGCCAACAAACTTCTTTAGCCAAATTTTAAAATATTATATATCAAATAAAGATTTAAATAACAGAATACAAAGGTTATATCAGTGTAGGGCTTAAAAAAAAAACTTTACAGGGCATATCAACAGAATGTATAAGAATAGTGATAAATGTCGACATTCACTAATTTTCTTCAAAAACAACCAAAATTAAACTCACCGTCAAATTAGAAAACAATCCTATGTAAAAATACATTGAATTTTATAATGTGCACTATCGAACGCACCCTTGATCTTACCGATCCCAATCACATGTATTTTATTATATAATAAAATTTATCAATATACTTCATATTATAATAGGCAATATTATGATAACGACCTGTTTAGTCGTTTTGAGCAACAGATATTTTCTTCTGCTGAACAAACTGCAGAAGGTAGGGAGGTCCAACCACTCCCGGACCGTCACCGGGTACGACCGACCGTCATGTGGGGAATAGGGGGATTCATTTCTGTAGAAGTGCGGTGTGTCTTCAAAACACTTATAAAAATCTGATAATTGGGTACTGAAAATCGACTCTCTGAACGTCGTGCACGGAAGTGGCAAGGACGGACCGATACGCAGGCTCGACGGCCCAGTCACAAGGCCATACCCACTTAAACCGAGTCTACTTTTGGCAATCGACGGACAAACAGGACACCGAACCGTCAGCGAGCGGCGACTGCCCGCTCACGGGCTACGCAATCCCAGTTCGGAGTCGGTAGGTCTTTAATACGTTTTAAGGGACGTATTTTGTAAATTCGCCTGCTTGTAATTATAAAGTTATAGGGTTAATGTTAATAAGCTCTAATTACTATGGGGAGTTAAAAGAGGTAACTTAGTTAATAGTGGACTTATTAAGTGCCATCATTTTAAAACTTATTATATAATAATTAGGGTAAAAGAAACAGGGGGATTTGAATAAATAAAATAGAAAGAACAGGAGATACAATGAGAGGAGACCAGTCGGCACCGAAGCAAGAAAGGAGAAACGAAGAGACAAAGCTTGTGCGGAAATCTGTGCATTGACTTGATCACTATCTTCGGTGGAGGTAGGTATAATGGTTGTTAACACTATTCGTAGTAAACGCTAATAGCGCATGAATATGTGTTGAAGTCGTATTATTAGTCTTCTATAATGCTTATTGACCCGTGTAGCAACCATGATGTGATCTTATATATCTACATGATAAAATCAAATGTGATAAAAAAGCATGATAGAAGCTATGAATCTTAAAATCTTGAAGCAACCACATAATCATACTTTTTGTATAATGATGATGTCCTTTGGTATAAAGACAGGCTCTAATGAACGAAATAAGTGAGAATTAGTGGATCGGGTGGCCACGTTTCCTGTTACCAGGATAAGAATAATGAGGATCGGAGTGTCCAGTTCCGACACCAGGATAGTATATGGAGATCTGGTGCCACGTTCCGGTACCAGGATAGAATGAGGAGAGCGGAGTGTCACGTCCCAAGACACGATAGTAAATAAATAATGGAAATCTTAGAAAGACATACTACTATACTCAATCTAAAGAACATTTTTCCCAAAACGAGTATGATAGAGGAGCGTGAGTCCTCATTGTGTGGCCTTTGGTGTTGTGTAACCACTGTGATGTAATTGTAAATGCTGCATGCTAAGGATATTAGTTGATTTTCTGAGGATTACTTGATATATCTGTTTTCTATTTTGATGTGAGCCGATGATCCCATACTCATACTTGTGGTGTGTACTGACCACCACTACATATTGATTTTATGTTTTCACTTTTGTCTATTATGTGGAGTGCAGCAAACGTGCCCGATCATCTCAGACTCAACAGTCAGATTCAAGTACAGCTCTTCGTCCACCGGATCTTCCAGGGTTGATCTACTGACTATCTAGCATGGACATGGATCTCCTTTTCCTCGGTGTCATTACTGATGCCTTGAAGTTTCGAGCATAGACTAGCTTTTAAAATATTTTTTTTATCTTCTTATAATACTCTTAAGTATATAAGTAACTTGATCATAGATGTCTTAGTGTTGATGACTTCCAAAATAAATTTTAGGGGAATTAATAAGACGTTGAACTTTTAGAAAGTTAATTGATTGCTCTTTTATTATATAGAGATATTTAAAAAGTCTTCCGCATTGTTTTATGTGAAGAAAAATTAAATGGAAAAATTATAAGGTTTATATTGGTTTGGCGTCGACATCACAAAATAGGAGGGTCAAATGTGGCAGGGCCAGTCTCCGCCGGCTCGGTTTATGGTCGATGACAAACTATGGTATCAGAGCATTATGATTCGTTGGTCTCAATCACACAAGAACAAGTCTAGTAAGAGCTTTAAAGAACGGTAAGGGGACTCCTTTACTTTCTTTGAGAGGCTATAATAACTTGAGGAAAAATTCCATTCTTTCCTTTCTTTCATTTCGGCTATTACTAGCTTGGATCCAATTGGTAAGCTTAGGTGTATACAAATGGGTATCATGACCAATCTTCACGTTATAAAAATCAGCAGATGGTTAGAACTCAGAACGCAACGACTACTCCAAAACCTCAACATCAGCAAGCACAAAGATGCATCCGAGCAAGCCAACTAGGGCCACTGTTAGCTCGAAGTAGCAATCATGGCAAGAGGCCGCAGGTAAAGGTCGTGAGGACGTCCTACTAGAGGGAGACAGGGACAGGCACCATAGCCCATCTTGTGACATAGGGCCGTATGAAACACCATCCACCGACCTAGAGGAGGTAGTAAGAGAAGGAGAGGACAGGGGCAGAATGAACAAGTACCGGAATGAGGAAATGCCACCAAAAACACCGAACCATAACCAGCCAGAGATGACAAATACCAGGTTTCTCGCTTATCTTAGATGGGTTGATCCACTTATTCATGGACAATGCAACGCACCAATTTTTCTGCACCAACACCATCCGGTTTCAGAGTACAACAATAAGACAACCACTATGGCTCCTCGTATGGATGCCTCACTGGACATATAGACACAGTTTCACGTCTGACTAACTGAGGCATAACCTATAATGACGAATGAATTCAACATCGACATTTTTAGATTAGTTACTTGAAAATTGAACAAACCATCCGTCATTCAGGTGGCAGAATCTGAGGATGCTTCCGATTTTCTGTTAGCCCTGTCAGTAGAGCCTACTCCACAAAAGAATTGGATATAGTGAACAGTTTGGTGTTGAGTCGTGAGTTACATCATTTCAAAGGGAACTCCAAAATGTGTGTGGCCGGATCAACAATACATTGAATGTCACACCAACAGAAGGCTCCACCTATGACTTGGCCTCATGCTCTAGTTTTGTTTATCTGCACCAAAAGTAATATCCCCGTACTTTGAGGATGAGTTTTTGAGCACTAAAATCAAGGCTAGGTGTCGGTCAATGCATATTGACCAAGGCTTCAGTTATCGTGACAACCTATACCAGATATTCCACACCAACTATGTTTCAGTCCACAAAGAGCGGATTCGCCGTTCTGTGAAGGGGTTGATCAGAGTTGCGAATTTCAGCCTTACAAGGTAGCGGCTACCAGGAAACTCCTATCCAAGAAGTGGGTAAGATTCTCGATAGTAGAGGTGGGAAGAGTGAAAGCCAGATGCATATCACCACAGCGTCGACATCAAAGAGGTTTCGAAAGGGAGGTGAGTTTAATGGGTTCTTACTCTAGAGGACAGGGATTTCCAGGAGAGTTCTCAGTTCGACCCATTCAGTCATTCACTACAAAGACTGATATTTGGAGGGTCACCACCTCAGACCGGGTCAACATTTCTCTGAGAGACCTAGGCTTGAATCCAGAGAGTGTTATTGGTGACTGGGGAAACATGTGGGTGCTAATCAGAGGTATTGTCAACAGAGTGATAGACCCCCAACAAGCTAGAGGTAGAGGTGGTCATGGCAGAGGCCTCAAATTACCGGAGGACGCTGGTGGTCGAGGTAATGGATGTCAACACCAAATGGCCGGGGTCTGATAGGCAAACATGGAGCCACTACATCACAACATGGTAGGGGCCAACGGACCACCAACACAAACCGAAAGGGCCCATTGTTTCTTTCCCCTGAGGAGAGATCAACTAGGCGGAGACAGTCTGCATGCTGTCAATCACAGGTAATCCTTTACTGGTTTGTGATTGCAAAAATGATCTTCCGTATTGTTTGATCCTGGATACCACAGTTTCATTCATGTATAACCAGTCCTCATTTCTAATGTCGTCTTAAAATTTAACATGTGAATTACTTGATACCTATTACGTGTTTCTATCTACTCCTTGGGTGGAAGAATCTGTGGTAGATTTGAAAAAGGATTAGTGCTTCGGTTTTGGTGAACTTATGTTCGGGAAGCAACACTTATGTAGATTTGTTGGTAATCTATAGCAAATCTGGTATGATTTTATGATACATTAATTCGGGGTATGACTATGTGGCATTATCATCACGCCTTATGCGATCTTTGGCTGGTAATGCTAAAAACGGTAGACTTTAGCCAATCCTGGACACGATCCGATTAGTGTGGGAATGGGTGATCTACAACTTCTAATCCGGTGCGTATATCTCATTTCTTCTTGCTAAGAAATGGTAATTAAAGGGTGTTTAGCTTTCTTGGCACAATCTCAAGAGATGCCTACCCAAGTACCCTCCGATAGAGTCGTTTCGAGATACCACTGTACAGTGATTTCTTAGATGTATTACCCTGCCGATCTTACACGTCGTATTCCCAACCAGATAGGGAACATAATTGATATCTTGTATTGACATCCTTGAAACCTGGTACACTCGCCCCATTTCGCTACCCCATTATAGAATCTGGGCCACCAGCAGCAGTTTTAGGGAAATTAAAAAGAGCCCAAACATATCAAGAGTTAGTATGATGCAAAATAGGCTATCCATATCGACAAAGCTGCCAAATTCTCCGGGGTTCATCTTCCGGATTTAATGCCTTTGATGAACAACCCTTTAAGGACTGGGATTTTCAGGATGTAACATAGTGCTTAACCGGCAGTTAGAACAGGTTTAGTTGAGGGTTGTAACTATTAAGAACAAGTATCCATCTTCCTCGCATGATAACTTTGTTTGAAAAAGAAAATATCTGAACACAAGACCCGACCCACCGGATCCTTCTAACATTTTGCTTGTGTCTTCCTCTAAAGATGAAACTTGAATCCGAATTACTCATCAATTGAAAAATACGGGCACACGGTGTGCCAAATACTGCTTTTAGAACCAGTTATGGGACATTACGAATTTGTATAATATCTGTCTTTTGCACGTCTTATGATGCCCCTGCTAAAAGCAGTTCATGAGTATTGATGAACGATAGCATAATTTTAAGCCTTATTTGTGGATCTCTTTGATCAGTACATTTAATTGAATCCGATTGATACTAAGACATAATACTCTAAAAGTAAGGAGTACACATGAGGAAAACATTTGAAAATGGTAATTGGAACCAAATTTGAGGGAGAAAAAGTTTTAATAGCCAAGTTCTTAAGCCTTCGACTTTTGGAATAGATGCATGTCACCTTCTTGGGGCACGTGGTTTCTAGAGGGGTGTGAATATATTGATGTGAATCCTATCTAAGATCGAAGTAGTTGAAGAAATTGGGGTACGAACCCCACTTAATGTGTCGAAACAATAAGAAAAGACTAATTGGTCTGGTTATAGAAACTAGCATACTACAACATGCCGATTTGCTCAAAGGGATTCTCTTCTATTGCCTTCCCAAATGACAACGGTGACTACGCCAAGACATTTCCAATGGTGTAGGTCGGGAAAACAGAGTGTGAGGAAAGCTTTCCAGAACTCCAAGACTCTGTTGACTACACTGCCACCAATTCATCAAACCTTGTGCCAGTGTAAAGGCAAAGAACATAATCATTAGTGATATTGTGATACATCTTATTCGAGGTTTGGAGCTCCAAGTGCTAAATCGCAAAGAGTAAAGAATGTGAATTGCTTATATGCTTCAAAGACAATTAAAGGTGCATGAACAGTAATTATCAACGACCCAATGATTTAGAGATTGGCTGCATGGTGTTTGCAATTAAAGACGATGGAGCCACTCACTATATATGGGGTTAAGATTGAGGTCTATACGTATCATCGTAAAGTCTACAGTATGTCCTTACACATCAGAGACATTAGAAAATTTGAGACATATGGCTGGATGGAACCTACTAAGGACTAACGACTCACTATTTTGTAATCATCGGGGAAAGCAAATGTGTAGCGGATGCTTTAAAGTAGAAAGGCCGGGAAGCATGGGTAGTCTAAACTCACTGCAAGCTTCTAGGGCCCAATTGGCCTAAAGGAAGTTCAGATTCTGGTAACAACCTTTAATGATCAATTCGAAAGTAAATGAGAAAGGTCTGACAGACTTATCTAAGCTTAGTGTGGAAAGGCAAGATCTTCCTTACCTTGACAGATTAAGGGAACACAGTTTGAATATACGAGAAACTAAGCCGAACCGAGATAGCTCATGTTAGCAAAGAAGGCTAAGAAAGACGATCAATACTAATGAGGAAGGTGTTTATTGAAGGTTAAGGGAAGCTGGTAATGTGTACCCACCGCTTACGCTGCACATTTGATCAACACTAAAAATTCCTGACAAGATGACATCATATATTACAAAGTAATTCGTTACATCCTGTATGACAACCAATATTGTCCCCCTTCTACGCTAAACATCAAAACACCTTATATGGATGGAGAAGAAAATGAAGCGTTAAGTAAAATCTGGTATGATATTTATTTGGCCCAATGTTCCAATTGTCAACCAAGTAAAAGTAGTAAGCACCACCCAAAAGGCCCGGAGGAACAGCTTATACAGAAGAAATGCCGCAATAAAGCAAAAAACAACCAAAAATCACTATAATTGAATGGGAGAGAATTTCAAATGGACACTTTCGTGGTTGGTCTAATACCAAAGCATTTGGCCAAAATGTTACGACTACCATTTGGGTGGATATGTGAGACAATTAAACTAAGTCTTAGAAACAATCCATTTACATTCCGGTTAAGGTGACTATACAATAGAACAAGCAAGTATATATACCAAACTTTACATCAAATCAGAAGTATGTTCGACCTAAAAACACAGACCAAACATATTCAAATCGGAGTTCCACTAAATCCACTCCATAGAATACAGGTAGAGGTTACAGCATTTAACTAATCTAAGTATATTAGGAAACATTGCATGGCGGAAATTAGGGTAACTAGGTGTTGAGATCTTAGTACTGGCGTTTGGGCCATCGGTCAATAGGCCAGAGCGGGCGATCAGAATCTGAGCGAACGAATTCAATGATGTTGGAAGGATAAATAATGCTACGTAGCATCATGTGATAGAATATACGTATGGCCATATGCGTGGGATAAAAGAATTTCTTACACCATTAAGCGGAAGATTTTACCATAACATATAAGCTATCGAACTCAAGCACAATCGATGCAATCCCTAATTGATTTCATTGTAATAGGTATGGACGAATGTAAAGGATATCCCCCACCTTGGTATGGGTTTGATGCAATTCAAGGTTAGACACTAATGGGAAGATACACGAATCTTTTAGAGGGTTTCAATAGAAAACGTGAAATACTATAAAATCAAGATATCTTCATAAAGCGAGCGCCAAAAAAGTAAGAACCACAAAAAGAATAATGCAGAATAACGAAAAGTTTAGAGATATAGAGTTCATGGATAAGGTAGAAACACAAGTCTTGTTGAAAGTTATTATTGGCACAAATGAAAGGGATTATAGCGGTTTGGTTAAAAGAGGCAATCTCATTCCCCAAAGCTTAAACAATTTGTCCCTTGCAGATAACTTAGAGAGTGATAAAGGGGGTGGCTTATGATTTATACACTTGCCATCCAGGGCTGTCACGGAAGTAACATCCATTTGTCTTCATCTTCTTCTATTATTACAATATACCATTTTTATATTGACACAATCCCGCCTTCCCTTCCTTCTTCTTCCCTCTCCATTTTGCCTGCTTGAATGAAAAACTTGTCTTATGCACGGAGGAGCCTAATATGCTATCTAAATTAGATAGAAGAAAGTACGACAAGTCTAAAGAGTACCAAGAGCTAGATTGCATCCAAAATCAAGAGTGCAATAGAGAAGAATACGAACCATAATGAACGAATGCCACTTTGGAATAAAGATGTGAATCAATGCGAAGAAAAGATACCAGCAAACCTCTGTTTACGAAGATATCAGGTAACTTACCTTCTTAGCCCAAGCATATAGTTTTCCTTCTTTGTGATCGTATCCGGGGCCGAACGATGGGTAAAAAAATTGGTAAATACATAACCTTGATAAACGAACCTGTTTAGAAAAATACGTATATTAGAGGCACAACAGATATTTTTTAACTGGAAAAACCTGGCAGAAGGTGACTGGATAAGCACGAACGACGGAACTAGAATCAACGGGTACAGACGAAGCTCGTGGAGTTTTCGTTCTCAACAACACTATACATCAAAAAATCTTACATATATGGGTTACTGACACACAACCGACTCTCAATGAACGTACTTGAACGTGAGTGGCAAATAGAGATGACAAAACGATTACCAGTCTTACCCCAGTCTCCTACTGCCCTTCCCACACCGGAGCCACCCTTAAAAACGAGTACTTCTAGTTTGTCGAACATGCGACTGCAAACACCAGAGAAATGCGGACACCACTACCACGCAAAGTCCCAGAATCCTGGAAAACCACGTCTTCACCTGCCGCTATTCTAAACTCAAGATCCCCCTGTTCTTGTCCTTCTTTACCCTATCCTTTTAGCCGATATTTAATGGGAACGGTGTGGTTTAATTGACTATATACCTGCATTAATTAATAAAGTCTTATAGGGTTAATGTATAATAATAGAACCACAATCACTAATAATCACTATGGGGGTATACACAGAGGATACCTTCCAAGAAATATACATCTAAGTGGTTATTTGTGCCAATCTTAAATCTCAAAACCTTAATCTATAACTAAACATTACATTAGGGTCAACAGAAAGAGAGGTTTCGAAATAACAACCTCCCTCTCCCTCCCACCCCCTTCTCCCTTACTCTCCCCTCGCCTCCTCTCCCCTCTCTCCCTCTTACCTCCCTCCCTAGAAACAAGCATTCGGAGAAAAATTACTTGCTTGATCACATAATACTTCGGTGGAGGTAGGTATCTGGTTTAATATACAAAATGCATAACTTCGTAGTAAAACTACTTCATATCTAAATGATATGTGTGATCGTATTTAATATCAGACTCCTATCTATCCTGCTCATTGCTTTTCTCTACCCCATTCTTACGTTCTCTGTGACTCTTTCTCCCCTCTCTCTATTTCATCTCCCCCCAGCACTGCCTTGCCTCTCCTCTTTATGTCCAACGTCTGGTCTCCACTCGAAATTATCCGCAGACCCAGCGCCTACCCTCCTCTAAGCTGTCCTGTTTTCCCTTTTCTTCACTCGCACGTTCCTTGAGTAGATACAAAAGATGCTAAATAACCGAAAGGGTATATGAATAATTAAGCGGGAATCTGGTGTCCACGTATCCGGTACCAAAACACTCGAATATAACATAATTATGTACCATCCTTTAATTTTTTTACCCGCTTTCCACTAACACACAGGATAAAAGTAATATGATGACTCGGGTGCGACGTTACCGGTAAACCAAGGTCCTAGAATGAAGAGCGAAGGAAGTAAGTCACGTACCGAATCACGAGAAGTAACATATACTAAACTGAATCCTATGAAATATACTAATCCTACTCAAATCTACAAGAACATGTATTTTCCCACAACTAGTATGATAGATGAGGCGTGAGTACACTCATTGCTAGTGCTTGGTGTATGTAACCAAGGTGTCTCGGTAATGCTAAAGGGCTGCGTGCTAAGGAAATATTCGATTCGATCATATTTAGATTGATGTTACTTAATAATATACCCGATGTTTTACCTATCTTTTAGAATTATGGCACGATTGATACCCAACTAACTCAAGAATAACTTAGTGGTTTATACTTACCCCACTTACTTTATATGTTTTCCATATATTGGTCATATATTGTGAGATTGCGGAAGCAAAACTATGCACGATCCCTACTTCGACTCAACAGTAGATTCAGCCAGTCTTCAAGCCATCAAACCGTATCTTCACGGGTGAACTAATAGCTTCTAGCATTGAGACTGAAGAATCAAAATGCCTTCCTCGTAGTCTTGATGAACTTGAAGATTTCAGAAGCCAATAGTCACGACTTTTAAGTTGTTTTAATGCTTGTTAGACAAAAATACTACTTAAGTTTCAGTAATTTGATCAGAATGTTCTGTAGGTGATGAATTCACAGAATTCTTTGGACATTACAATCGAAGTATGACTTTTAGACGATGTCTTCAAAATGAGGTGTCTTTTCTTTATGATTTTAAGAAATCTTCCGCCTTGACTAATTTTATGTTGATTATACAACTATGAAATATAGGTTTAGAATTGGTTGGTTACGCTCCCCAACAATAAGAGCGCTAACTGTGAGATCAATGTACCAAAATCGAACAGGCTCGGTCTTATTGTGTGGGGTCGTGCCATAATTTAATCATGATCAAAGAAGAAGCGTGTATCGTAATATCAAACAAAACCAGGATGAATACACATATTAAACCCATAGAGATGAGAATTGTATTTTGTGTATAAAAAACGAACAAGTTATACAATAACATACAAATTTCAAAATATTATTCCTTATATCATAAATACCGCAGCTCAAATAGGTTTCTCTTATCTGCTCCTCTCCATCCTACCTCACTCTCTTTCTGCGCGTTAGACTGCTGGTTGTTTCGTCTTTAGCATCAACCTAATAAATACATAACATACTATATATCTTAAATATCGTTTTTTTAATTACTAAATTATAGATTTAATGTAATTAACTCATTAACTACTAACCAGTTTAACGCCGTTATATCAAGCTTTTAAACATCCTCTAAATTATGATCTTCTCAACCCCCTATTTTTGTCCCGTCCCGATTGCCTTCCCTTCCTGGCTACCCTCGTCTTTTCATCAACACTTTTGTTCATACGTGGGGGGCCTTTTCGTTCGTTTTCTTCTGTTCTACGTGGTTCTTTCTCTCATGACGCTATGACTTTGCGCCTTCCACTCCCTTCTCCACCACCCCATTACCCCGCTTCCCTAACGTTGCGTCAACCCTTACCTGCTTTATGCCCCCTCTTCTTTTTCAGACCGTGCATGAAGGGGTGTGTTGATGTTCGTCCAGTAGCTCTGTGAATGTCCTCACCCCTTATCCCTGCTCCTCCGCAGCTGCACAAGCGGGAAATGCGGGTATTCTCCCGTTCAGAGGCTCAAATGCGGGGTCTGGGCAGCTCTTCTTTTCTATTAAGATTCCACTTTTGGAACAAAAATTAGGGAATTTATACATTCCCTGCCAAAAAAAAACTTATATAAAGGTGTATGATTCTCATAATAAGGTGCGGCTTTTTTAAAAAAGAAGTTATAGTAGTACATATTAATTTATATTTTGAAACATTTGAATTTTTAATTTATAAGACACTTAATATCGGTTTATAATCATTTCTATCATGTACAAATACAAATACAAATTAATTGAATTGTGTTCTTTCTTTTCTTTATTCTCTGCATTTATATATTCTCACAAACTATTTTAATAAATTTTCCCTTTTGTACTTTGGGAATTTTTTCCAACTAGACCATGATCTTTCTTTTTCTTTTTTTCATAATTTCAGCTTAAAAGATTCACAAGTAATTGATTATTTTTGTTAGGGAGTGATTTATTTTTAATATTTGAAATTTTTTGGCCTGAATTTAAATTTTATCGGGCTCAAATATAAAATATCGAATATTAAAAGTTTTTTTTTTTGTTCTATACTTTGTCTTATACTCCATATATTTAATTAATATTATTCCTTGTACACAAAAATATAAATAAAAATACTTTTGCAGAATTTATGGCTTTACACCAATTTTTTTCCCTGGCAAAGATGCCTTTTCTGCTGTTTTCTCTCATAGCCAATGATAAAAAAGTTGCCTATAATACTAGTGGAGAATCAAAATGATTTTTTCTACAATTAAAATGAACAAAAATGGAAAAAAAAATTAGTTATATTTAAGATAATTTTTTAAAATAGTCAGTTGCATTTGTTACTGCTAAGTTTTATCTTACAAAAAGTTCAATTCAGAAACAAGAAAGGTGATTATTTATAGTGATAGTATTGTTTATCAATAATCATGGTCTCAATCAATAATTCCAAGGGTTAATAAGAGTACATAATGTAATTATTGATTTTATTAAAATACTCAATTTGTTATAGTAGTTATAACATATATTTGATTTATTAAAATACTCAATTTGTTAATTATATATATTAAGAGTTTAATAGTTTAGTTAGATATAGCATGAGTCTATTGTTTTGTTCATTTGACTATTTATAACCCTGTGGTTAATGAAATTTAAGAGAATTTTCAATTATATTTTAAACGTTCTGTAGTTTGCATTTTTTAATTCAAACTTGGTTTAGTGCCAAAAAGATAAAAATTGATGAGACTGTTCTTTTTTTAAACGGGATCTAATATAAATTTAAATTAATCAGCTAAATAAATTTTGAAAAAACAATGAGTAACCCTTCATCAAATATTAAGAAATTATATATTTCTCTCTGTTCCTATTTCAGTTGTCCACTTTAGAAATGACACACATATTAAGATAACAATAATTAGTATATTGAAGTTATAATTTTACTCTTACATCCTCTGCTAGAGTCAGAGTTGTTGTGTAGCCAGGTTCACCTGCTCAAAGCCAATGATACGAAGAGCTAGCTTTGCTATCCCTGGGGGCTCAGAGAAAAGTCTACTTGCATTTGTTAAGCATAAAGTTCGGACTTTCCATTCTTCTCCCCCCCCCCCTCCCTCACTCCCCCTTTTTCAATAAATAAGCCCCGCGGGCCCCCTCTGATAAGGAAGGAAACAAGAAAATAGAATTTCATATTGAGCTCCAAATATACGTTATTGGGATGGGATGACTCCTACTAGCTCACCCCCTCTAAGAACCGCACGTGCGAGTTCCCAGCATGACGACTCAAAGTGCGGAAGGCCCTTTCCTTCGCGCTTGGTAAGCGATCTCGCTATAGTCACGCTACAATTAACCTTATGTCTAGAGCCAAGATCGACCGCGACTGCTCGTGCTCTGGCCCGCCTTATTCCGTACACCCGAGATCAAAGTCGCACCGGCAAAGATCTCTTGATTCATTGCGGCCGGGCGGCTGGAAGCAAGCTTACTCTGACTATCTCCACCCCTTTCCTTCAGCTGGGTGAGCCTTAGACTTTTGGATCGTTTTCTGCCCAATGAGGTACCCCCCATTTTTTGGTTCCCATTGGGTTTACCTTGTTCACAGGTCAAAATGTGATTTTCTCATGTGTATAGGGAAGGAAATGTTGTGGCAGATTTATGGTTTCAAAAATAATGAATCAAAACTTGAAAATTTTCAAGAAATTTAAATGAGGGTATAATAGGAAATTTTTTTTTGTATTTTCTTGATTTGTCAAAATGAATATGTAAATAGGGACAACCAGAAAAAGAAATATGGACAAGTAAATAGAGACAGAGAAAGTATCATAGAGATCTTCCTGCCTAAATTTAGCAGACAAAAGAAAATCCCAACAAATACTAATTGAGATACCATATCATAAAATATAAGAATAAAATCAATATTTAATTTAAATTCTTCATAATTGCTCTAAGTTTTATTTGTGGAGTCCCATTACACTTTTAAAAAAAATGGTTATTTCTTCAATACTTGGGAATTATTTTATGGTCCCTCACAAGTAATAGAGAAACAAAATATTATACTACCTATGTGATTATGCTAATATTTGAACATGTGTGCTTCGAAAAATTGTAAAGTACTGAGTCTTACTCCCATCATATAGAATTAAAAAAATCCTTATATATTATTCATAAAAATTAGATAATTTCGGCAAAATAGTGCTCACAAGTCAACAATTGAAAGGTTGGGTCGATTTAGGTCAATTATATATTATTTAAAATTAAATTAATTAAATTAATTATTAAATTATTCAAAATTAAATTAAATTAAACAAATTTAAATTTGTTTCGACTCAATTATTCAATTACTCACCATAATACATGTCTCTCAGAATACATTCATATTGAGCAACTAGTATCATTATCTTCTTGTTTGCCAGTTTACTTTATCAATAATTAGTTTTCTCATATATGATATACATAGAAAATCATTTTAACAAATATATGTAATTAATTAATGATTGGGTTAGGTTATTTCTTTGAATTTCTTTTAGATAAAATTAAAATCAAATAAAATATCATCAATTTTTAGAAATGTAAAACCAAATCAAATAAAAATCGATTTGGTTTATCTTTGAATCAATTTTGTTTACAAAATAACGGAAGATTAACCAAAGAGGAAAGAACTCTCTCCCGTCATTTACATTTAACGTAAAAATAGATCCAAATCAAAAAATATCAAATAACATATAAACAAGAAACATTCAATTCAAACACTATAAGATACAATTCAGATTCAATCGAAATTTCAATCTGTACACCAAACAACGAATATAAAATCAAAACATAATTAGGTACCGACTCGATGAGTAAACGCGTGGGCCAAGAACAATTGAAGAAAAATTTCATTAGTTCCATCACCATCGCAAATGTTGACTAATCAACGAATGACATGTGGACATAATTTGAAGGAGAAAAAAAATATAGGTCAACAAATTATAATGTTTTTTTCATTCCCAACTTATAAATATAATTTAATTAATATTACAATTATCCTTAAAACGTATATTCTTATAAATTTTCTGTATAATAAGTGAAATATTGACGGTGTCATTAGATATTAAAAAATATTGTTTTTCTTTAATCAATTAAAAAAAATTGTATTACATAAATTTAATAAAAAGTATATTATATAAAAACATTTGAACTGCAAGATGTCACACGGTTTCATGAATTATCACACCCTCCAAAATGTTCTTTTAGCCGACATTCCACCAAAATTTATATTTTTATAATATACTTTTCTATGTCTTCTGGAAATTTCTTCCAATCTATTTATTTTTTTTGATAAATTTTTAAATTTTTTAGAAATGACAGAAATTTCATATTTAAAATTTTTAATTACTATTATTTTTTATTAGTTTATATATTTTTAAAATTTTATTTTTGCGCATTAGATTAATGTATCTTACATATCAAATCTCGCACATCAGATTAGTGTATCATGTATAAAATGTACATTAAATTAATGTATTATATATAAAATGTAACGTATCTTACTTAATGATTAATGTATCTCGCATATCAGATTAGTTTATCAATACTTATATTATGTATCAGTTTAAAAAAATTATGTAATTATAAATTTATAAAGAACAAATAATAATTTTACCGTAAGAATATGTGATTTTTTTCCTTTTTACCATTTTTATCTTGTTAGTAGTACATGATACTATTAAAAGATTTCAAACTTATATCAATATAAATATATTCGAAAACGTTGTCTTGTCAAAAATATTTATAATTAAAAAAATTTTAAGAACGAGCTAATTTCAATATAAATATACCAATTTCAGTAAGATAAAAAGAAGTCATCTCCTTAAATTTGATTATGTAGGGAAAAAAACAATAAAAATTAGAATAAAATAACAAATTGATAATTAAAATTATAAGTTTGTAACGTAGTGATTTGGCTTATTATAAGTCCTATCAAACAAGTAAGAAAAGTCTAACCGTTGTATTGATTGATTAATTAGCAGCTTTTGATGTTAATGATAAGCTTAATTATTATTATTATTACAACGAATATAAAATTCCTTTATGGAGTTTACTATATTGTATACGGTGCATTTGTTGCCGTAGGTAATGATTAATTATAATTAAATAGTGACCTATATCATAATGCTGATCACAAGTCACCATAATTATTAATTAATAAAATTTTTAGTATATGGTGCTTTTAATGTCGTAGGTAGAATTAAAGTAAAATAAAATAGTGACACTTTATCATAGTGCTCGAAATTCAACACAAATACTAAAATATTTTACCCATTAATTGTAACAACTTCATCAGGTTAACGTTAGATAATAAACGTAAATAATTGATCTTCGTTTATTGTAAATAATAAAAATAAATGGTAATTAAACCATGTATAATTGTTTTTAATTATTCATTTTTCAACCTCTTCCTTTATTTTAATAGTAATCATGATGTAGTGTGTATTTGTCGTATAATACAATTTTTGATAAATATATTATTTGAATATATTGTATTATTTTTTATCGTTACGTGCGTACGTAATTTATGTCATAAATTAACAATAACAATTTAAATAATAAATCTACAAAAATATAAAGAATTGGAGCTACTATAAAACGTAAAGTACAGAATAAGTAAGATTATTAAATAATAAGTAAGAGAAAAATATTAAGATAACAACATGATCATGCTAAATCAATAGTTACACTTGAAACTTTTTTCATTGCATAACAATGAATTTAAAAGATACGATACAGTACAGTAAAATTTAAGTAACAGTCAAAACAAATATGATATTTAAATTAACAATGAAATATTATAGAACGGATAAAAACCATCCAAACAATGTGTTAAACAATTGTGATTAATTAGTTATAATTCAGTTGATAACTTGCTAACCTTAACATATTATTAGTGGAATGTTTATAAGTAACTATATTAACCAAATAAAGCAACAACAAAAACGTCTTAACCATATCATTAATTCTATGCTTTGGTGATGTTTTTGTACGTTTGGAGTGATAATGTTTAATAATCTAAATTTGATTTTCTTTACCAAAAATGCTTTTAGATTTTATCTCCAAATGTTATTTTCCCCCCCAATAATTATTAGTATAATGCAACATTTCAAGAGTCTTTTTTTAATATTATTATAAATAGATGTTTACCCTTTTTATCTTTGATTAATTTGTATTTCGTAAACGCAAAATAGGGAATTAAAGAGATACTATAATATATTTTACCATTTAAAGGTTATAATCACTAAAAAGTATACGTAAGTGAGAAGAATTGTTGCCTCAATATTTACCCTATGGAAATATATATAAAATATGATTGAAACAGAAATTTTATGATAAATATTCGTGAGAATAATTTATTTTTTTTAATTTTTCTCACATAAACATTTTTCGTAATATAAAGATCATTAGTAGCGTATTATTTTTAAATGTAATATGACATTTGATGAAGAGGCATATTTCGAAAGAGAATAGTATGATATTATGAAAAATAAATGTTATCAAGTCAAATTTAAAGAGTCGTTTTCAAAAATTATAACTCTACTATGAAAAATCGAATTCTTACTTTCCAAACATTTTGAGAAATACTTTTCCATATAATTAGATTTTTAGATTTTTTTTATCAAATATACTATAAATAATTGGATTAATTTATGAGTGCAAAACTAAAGTTCCTTAGTCAAATATGTATTATTGGTCATTATTTATGTGTGAAATCAAATAAGTGTTCACTTTTCGTGTATCCAACGATGTGTCATAAGTTCTCTATTTCTTTATGTAACCGTAAATTGCTCCATAATTTAATTTTTAAAAAAATGCAAACTTACTCATTCATTTTCCTTAATTTGGAGATCAGATGAGTGATATAATTCATGTGAGTTTCCACTATACGTTAACTAAATTTAAAATTTTGATTATTATTAAAGTAATTTATTTGTAAAGTATTTTAGTGCGAATCGGAGAAAAATGTGTATATTCAGTTTTACTGTTGTTTGATGAATGGAAAACAAAAAAAAAGAGTCACTACTAAAAGGTCATTATTTTCCTTTTCAATAGCTATTTTCATCGAGTTTTTAATTAAATTTACGGGCAAAAGAAAAATTATACTCCTCATATGAAATTTTTCTACTATTTTAGAGAGATTTTATTTTTCATAAATAGAAAAATCACATTCTATAACATAAATTTATCTTTGATCACCCGTTAAAAATGATTTTTGTTTCTAATAGTGAAAATAAACTTAAAAGTGATATATACGTAACCTTATAAATTTCTTCTCCCAGCTCCAAAAATAAAAAAAGGAATAAATAAACAATAATAACAATAATGTTATTATGTAGCAATTTATTACTCCCTCCGTAAGACGTTTACAAAATATAATCATTATATGTATTTCTCTACTAATTGAAACAGTACAAATAAATTTAGAGGACAAAAATATAACACTAATAAATACTATCTTTTAATTTTTAAAACGTTACATAGTCTACATTATTTACCTGTACTTTGATAAATATTTTCTTGGAGAAATTTTTTTATAACTCATTTTATGAGAAAAAAAGTCACTTCACTTTCCAAAAGAGACCAATTTCAGAAATACCTTTTTGTGAGGATTTTAGCATTGATTAAAGTCCGTTAACAATTGAAGACAAACCGTACTAGAAATGATCTTCACTCCAATTTATATTTGGCATGATATATTTAAATATAATTATAAATTTTACTATTTCTGTGAATTATTGTAACTTATTTAAATACTGAAAAATTGCAACTTCACTTTTTACTATAAAAAAAAATTATTCAGTTGCTATTATATTATATTGTTAGTTCAAATATAATATTTATTTTTATTATTATTAAAATTTATCGTTACATTACGTAATGACAGAAAATCTCATTTTATGTAACGATCAATTTGGTATGATTGCATTGCTAACATAACTTTTTCTTCTTATTTTATCTTTACTTATTATTTAATAATCATATCTTACCCTTTATCGCCTTTCTTTCTTTTTTTGAGTTTCTCATCCGGTGTTCGAAGCCCACATTAAAGCCCCGACTAAATTCGTATTGTATAATAATCATATCTTAGCCTTTACCATCCTTTTTTTTCATCCGGCGTTAGGAGTCCACATTGGAGCCTCGACTAAATCTAGATCGTGCGTTGTAGAGCCTACTCGAGGGTGGCGCTCCCAATAGAATTTTCTCCATACACCAGACTTAAACCCGAGACCTCTGATTAAGGGTGAAACACTCCCAGTAGTGCATCACATCCTTTTTATAACAACTCTACTTCATTTTCTATGTTAGTTTTTGTATAGGTTTATCCTTCAAAGTGTTGATTTGTGACATTACTTGATGACAAAGAGCGATAAAATCTCTAAATACTGAATCCATTAAAATAATATAGTATGATATCATACGAGACATTATGAAGCAATACATAATAACTAGGCATAAACATAAATGTGTCATTTAACTTAATTTCATTGTACATTTATGTCCTTCAACTTTGGGTATGAATAAGTTGACACTTAAACTTGTATAATCTTGAACAAATAGACACATGAGTCTTACGTGACATAATATACGTAGGACGAAAAATGTCATGTAGGACATGTGCGTTTATTTCTTCAACCTTATACAAAATTAAAGGTCTACTTGTGCACACACCAAAGTTGAAGATCATAAGCCAAGTTAAAAGATATATTTATATATTATGCCTAATAACTAGCCAAACAGTATCATAAATTGCTCTAAACGACGAATTTCAAAAATATATCAAATCAAATAGTGTCATATAAATTGAGACAAATATAATAATGTACAAATTTGTTCTTTTAAAACTCTATATATATTAATGAAATAAGGAAAAAAAATACTATATGGTAAAAGTTAAAAGGTCATCCAAAAAGGAAACCAACCATTAAATCTTCCAATTCAATATATTATACACCCCCCCCCCCCCCCCCCCCCCCCCCCCCAAATAAACCAACGGACGGTTCTCAAATTAGAATATCTTCTTCTTTATTCTCTCTGTCATAATTTTCTCACAAAAAAATTAATTAATTTAATTATTTTTTTTTGACTTTCTTTCAATTCTCTCTGATTACAAGTCATACCATTTTCTCCGTGAAATGTCAACCGGTGGCACCGCCGTCGCCGCCAACTCCGATAGTGTTATCCCCATACCCACCACCACCCACCACCGTCGCCGTGTCGCTGACTCCGCCACCATGATAACGACCGACTCTGAGAAATTATCAAACTCCGATTACAATATCTCCTCCGACGAGGATAATAGCAATAACCCAGAAATTAGCAATTGCGATCTTCATCATTATCACCATCATCATCATCCGTTAATTAAATACTTATTGGTACGGAAAAGGGTACCGGAAAGTATTGTTTTTAGAGTAGAAGAATGGGTTTTAAACGTTT
The DNA here is from genome assembly GCA_027704765.1 of Solanum habrochaites. Lineage (NCBI taxonomy): Eukaryota > Viridiplantae > Streptophyta > Magnoliopsida > Solanales > Solanaceae > Solanum > Solanum habrochaites. The sequence goes on along the minus strand of JAKWJA010002497.1, from coordinate 4,737,975 downwards.
CAACAAGTATTCACTTTTTGAGATTAAAGAAGAATATGGGTCGAACAGTTTTTGGGTTTCTGATGATTTTATTGATGCTTTCTGTCTTCCTCAAGTTTTCTTTCATGATGATAAATACAAATGTTGAAGATTTAAATGCCAATTTTTTGAAAAGGGAAAATGGTATTTTTGTTCTTCCTACTTTCAGAAATGGTTTGGGTAATCCCCAAAGGATCATTTCTGAAACAGAGTCGAGTCTTCGGGTTCGGTTTCGGCATCTGCAGATTTTATCAGAAAACGTCAGATGAAGGAGATACCGGTAAGTGTGTTTTTTCCATTTTTTTATCTTTTTTTTTTCAAAACTAATTTAGAATTGTTGTGAATTGATATTGAAAAAAAAGTTTAAAAGACTGAATTTTTAATGACCAAAATTTAGTTTGCTGTTTATAGGTTGAAGAATGAAAAGATGGAAACTTTGTTAATGGAATTTTATGAAAAGATAGAATTTTGATAACTTTGGGAATTTACTTTTTACTCTCTTCGTTTACTTGTTTTCGTACGAAAACTTTGTAGGTAAATATGAGAGGATGGTGGAATCTCTATTCATTGTTTGACTTGGTAAAAACCAAAGTAGTGGAAGGCAACAGAAAACAGTGTTGAATATTGTGAACCATTTGCCAGTTGGCTATTGGCAAATGTTGACTATGATGGTGGCTTTCCATTTATTAGTTTTTTTTTTAATTCGGTGTCTAGTAGCCGCATAAGAGTCCGATTATATTTGGATTCGCGCCAGAAAGTTTTAAACTCGGGGTGAAGTGCGGTCTAATAAAGGATATTCTGTGCTTAGGGACTCGAATCGAGATCTCTCTCTAGTTAAGGCTTTCCAATTATTAGTTGTGACTGTTATGGAGCCTTCTATTTTCTTTTTTCCTTTTTTTTCAAGAAAAAAATTACGGTGATGTTCGAGTTAACTTGTTTGAATTTTCACACATGTTTGTCACTTAATCTTAACTTTTAAGTGTCTGTTACGTTAAATTGTTTGATTCGACGTATAATTCTGCTCATAGTTTATTGTGCTCCATATGTTGTTCCCTAAATTTACCTGAATACAGACTTATTGTTGTGTTTTTGTTGACTGTGATTAGGCAAATGAACAAAATGAAATGAAAATAGAAGTATCTAACTTGTATATTTGGATTGCTTTGACAGGTACCAGAAATATGGATGAAACCAAATAGTGATAATCATTATCAATGCATTTCTCGGCCTAGGAATCGTATAAGTATGTCGAGATTTTATATTTCTGAAGTTATATGGTTTTTATTCGGAAGGTCATTCGTAACGTGTTCTGATATCTGGAGTTCTTTTTCTCCAGGAACTGGTTCATCGACGAATGGCTATATCTTAGTTCATGCGAATGGAGGATTAAACCAAATGAGAACAGGGGTGAGCAAAACTTGTTTATGCCACACTCGTTAAGTTTATTGTATGGATGTGTTTTAACGAATGGCGAAGATGTTATGTTGTTGGTAATTACTTTTAGTGGATTATTTCAGATATGTGATATGGTTGCTATTGCTAAAATAATGAATGCCACTCTGGTGCTTCCTTCTCTTGACCATGAATCGTTTTGGACCGATACTAGGTACTGTGCTTTAGTTCTTGTGATCAGTCGACAATGACCTCCATCTTAGCTCCTCTTCATTTCCGTCCTAATAATTTCTCTCTTCTTGCAGTGATTTTAAAGATCTTTTCGAGTGGAGACACTTCATTGAAGTTCTCAAGGATGATATTGAGATTGTTGAGTCCTTGCCACCGGAATATGCAGCTGTGAAACCCCTTCAAAAGGCACCCGTGTCATGGTCAAAGGTTTGTAAACAGAACTACTATGTGCTACACTCTAGTTTTTAGTTTTCGTGGCGGAAACTAAAATTATGATGCTTATTTGCAGGCTAGTTACTATAGAGGAGAGATACTTACTTTACTAAAGAAACACAAGGTGATACAATTTACCCACACAGATTCAAGGCTTGCTAACAATGGCCTAGCATCGTCCATTCAAAAGCTTCGCTGTAGAGCTAATTATCAGGCTCTGCGTTATACGAATGAGATAGAGGAGTTTGGAAAAAAGTTGGTTGATAGACTTAGAGATAATGGTGAACCATTTATCGCTCTCCATTTAAGGTAATCTATCTAAACATTTTTGTGTTTCTCTGTCTATTCTTTAACCATTGATCTATGAGTAACTTGGTATATTGCTCAATTGTGCAGATACGAGAAAGACATGCTAGCGTTTACTGGCTGCAGCAACAATTTGACTATTGAAGAGGCTGAAGAACTTCGTACGATGAGGTATGAAGTGAAACATTGGAAGGAGAAGGAGATAGACAGCAAAGAAAAGCGACTCCAAGGAGGCTGCCCCATGTCCCCTAGGGAGGCTGCTTTATTTCTCAAAGCGATGGGATATCCGTCCACGACCAGAATATACATTGTTGCAGGGGAAATTTATGGCAACAACAGCATGGATGAATTCCGTTCTCATTACCCGAATGTGTACTCTCACTCAACCCTTGCAACAAATGAAGAACTCGAGGCTTTCAAGAATTATCAAAACCGTCTTGCTGCAGTAGACTACATGGTAGCCCTTGAAAGCGATGTTTTTGCTTACACTTACGATGGCAATATGGCGAAGGCCGTGCAAGGTCATAGACGATTTGAAGGATTTCGAAAGACCATTAACCCGGACAGGTATGTTTTTATCATCATATCTTCCCTTTTCATCACTTAAATCAAAACCAACACTAATTTAAATACATTTCTTCGTTTCAGGTTCAATTTTGTAAGATTGATCGACTCGTTAGATAAAGGTGAAATCTCTTGGGAAGAGTTTGCTTCAAAAGCTAAGGCCTTACAATCCAACAGATTAGGAGCACCTTACCTAAGACAAGCCGGTGAATCACCGCGATTAGAGGAGAACTTTTACGCAAATCCTTTACCAGGTTGCTTGTGTAATCGATCACACGAAGAAGCTAGTAAACAACAACTCAACAAGAGACCAAGACTGAGGGTTGCTTCACAAAGATAGGTACTTTCAATGATCATAATGTGGTAGATTAGTCCAATATCAATATACTTGTTCTACAAATGCATATAAGGGTTGCAGAAATCTCGGGGGGTGGGAGTTTTATCGCCCTTACACTGCGCTGCGAGAAGAAGAAAATAAGAAACAAAGGAGGATTGTTGTTGTAGTAAGAAGAAAGTGCAGTACTTGGACAGCAGTTATTGATAGGTTTATAAGATGGACAAAAGAAAGCATATACACAAACCAGAGAGATATACTCAAAAATCGTTCTTTAGGGGTGGATTGGAATTACAAATTCATTTATTTGCACCTTTTATTATTTTATTCTGAGGTTAGTTTGTCGATTGTAGGGTTCAACAAGGATGTCATTATATGTATTACCAATTCATGAAAATGATATAAAGATCTTTACACAGATGCAGAATTACTCTTATTTGTCATCTTTTATTAGACAAATGTTTGTGTTTGCCTTTCATTTTTAGCTTTAAAAACTATCGTAATGTGTGAATTAGACGTTAAGTGTTCAAATCCTAGTATTTGAAGTAGAGAACGGTAACAAGACGAGTCTAGTATTCACCGAGTTTGTGCGTGTGTAACTGATCCAATAGATTTCTTGATTATTACAAAAAAAAGTACTTTGTGGTTCAGTTTGAACTGCTTTATAATATACTAGGGAAAATGACTTGATATACTCTTTATATTTCTTGTTACAATAAAAATGATTCACATTTACCTTTTTCGTCTAACTAATTTGTAAATATTTATTTTTAATTATTTTAAAAAGATGTCATATAGGAATATATTTTATGCCTCTTTAAAAAAAAAAAAGGTCTTGCAATACCTTAGTAACTGCTCCACTAGACCACTACCATTTTTTTTTATTTTTTTCTAGACCACTACCATTAGCATTCAAAGAGAGGTGATAACTTGTAAGTTAAAACTCTTTAATTAATGGGTGGTTATTATTATTTTTTTATTGCACTCATTTTTTTCAAGAAAAATATATTATATGTGTATATTCTTCATGTCAAAGCTCTAGCTAAGAATCATGAATTGTGGTCCTACCTGTTTTTGCATAGTATAAGCTAAGCACCTTGACAATAAAGTTGCTACCACTTTATTCAATTCCAAGCTTTCTAGGGCAAAATATTTAATAGGATTCACTAAGGGTGTTCGTGATTTAGTTTAAATCGGTTATTAGTTAAAAGTAAAATCAAATCAATCTAATCAGTTTTTTAAATTTCTAAAATCAAATCAAATCGAATAAAAAAAATAAAAGTTATTGTTGATTTGGTTCGGTTTGATTCAGTTTTTCTAATTTTTTCGATTTGAAAGTAATAAGTTTTTTCGAGAGCATATGTATGTTAATCCACATACCTAGTACGCATGAAAAATGCCACAAAAAAGGTGTTGTGGTCCATTAGCAATACTAAAGTTATCATTATATGAACGTGGTTCAATTAAGTGAAAGAGTGATTATCTAATGGATTTGGACTTAGAATTGTAAAATTATAATAGTTTGACTAAAATTTAAGTATTGACTTGAGAAAATGGTAAATATTAAAGACTTCAGTCAATATAAAATTTAACAAAATATTTATATTTTATTTATGAATAATATGTAAATAATTATAAAATTTATATATCTAATTTATCAGTTCAGGTTGGTTGTTTTTTGCAATTATTTTTTTTGTAAAATCAAAATGAAACCAAATAGTATCGATTTTCAAGATTTAAAACCAAACTTAATCAAATCAAATCAAATATTAATTTTTTAATTGATTTTCAGGGTTAGACTCTATAGAACCAGAACAATAGACTGATTGACTGTGGTCAGGTCAGAGCCCTCTATTGTCTGTTGGAGGAGATTGATTGGACTTTATCCCTTAGATTCACATTGGAGATGCAAAATTAGGAGGGGCCATACTTTCTTGGCCATTTATAACATAAATAGAGGAAAATAAAATTTTCAGATCTTCTACATGTAGAAATGAATTTCTTATAAACAAAACGTGAAATTAAAAGAAAGTGTAGTTTTGATACAAAATTAATTCTGTATCGGCTTGATGTAAACATCCTATACGGATAAGTTTGAACGCAAGGTGCAAAATATGTACTAAGTTGAGGAATTCAGATAATGATTCTCCTATGTAGAAACTAGTAACAAAGGATATTAATGAGACGATTCTGTTGATTATTTACTAAAATTTATATCATTTTAATTTTTTAGTTATTTATTTTGTATCGATTAAAATAAAATAATTTCAAGTCATTCCATTATCTCAGTTTCTCTTTAATATTGGTATGATTTAGTTAATTTGTGATATTATTTGTAAATGTCATGTCGAATTATGTTAGTCTTTGATAAAAACTCTCCAGATGTTTTTATGATTTAAATGAATTAGAGAATATTAATAGAAATTCGATTCATTCCCTAGTCCCTACGGTAAAAATTAAGCAAAAATGAAATTTAAGAATTAAGTCAACTAAAATTAAGTATTCAATAATTTGAAATTTAAATTATATGAGAAGAAAAATATTTAATACCTTGTAGCTTACTACTAAAGATAATTGAAATACTAAGCTTAAATTCAAGATACCATAAATAATTTAATTTCAATAGGAGTAGCATAATAGGTTTTGGAGTTTGAGACTTTAAAGTTTAATCTTGTAGTCATTTCCACACCAGATTCAAGACGAAAAAATTAATATTTTATTACTTATAAACTTAGTGTAAATAAAATATTTTTACACATTTATTTATAAGGTACAATTTGTTTTTTTTTAATGAAATTCAATACCTATCTAATAATTCGGTATAATTATAAGTTCATATAAAAACAACCAGGGTTTTATTTTAGAAAACCTAATTATTGATTTGGTTCGATACAAATTGATTACTTAAATTGATCATTAACACCCTTAACTGGCATATCGCCCTACTTAGTTGAAGAAGCCTAACCTGTAACTATAAGTGATAATTTGAGACGAATTTAAAATTTTAAGTCGATCAATTATATTATCATAAGTAGTATTGTCTCAATAATTTCCATGTGACAATCATTGACAACTGAATTAGTGAACAATCTTTAATACGTACTAAATAAGAAGAGCAATAGATTGAAATGTCAAATGAAAATTGCTTCTAAAAGTTGTACTGCTCTCCTCTTTGTAAAAAAACTACTTTTATAGAATACAATTAGTTTGATCATTGATGGAAAATATACCAGAAAAGCTAGATAGGAACTAGATCTCGAGTTCGAGTTTCGGGTATTGAGAAAATCATGTTAGGACTGTCATCTCTGAAAAGATACTGTGCGAGATCCGAATTTAGTCTGGCTCCAATATAAGTTTCGGACACCAATAGTGAAGATGAAAAGTCAAAAATTTTAATAAATGAATTCAAAATTTAAAAAAATAAACATGCAAACTAATTAAATATACATAAAAAAAAATTAATCATATATAAATAGTAATATAGATTCGTTTTAGTAAGGCCAAGGAATTGGGAAAGTTTACATGAGAACATGTGAAATTAGAAATATGGGTCATGTGAGATAATTTAATGCTGAGAGAATGATATCACGCCACAATGAAATGTAATTAGGCAAAGATCTGTCCATATACCATCATATTTCCACTTTTGTGTTATAATCATCGGTTAAGCATTCAGAATTTTCATTAAAAAGGTTTAAAAAATGAAAATATAATTTACGAGATTTGAAATATCAAGATGAATTTCGTATACTCCTAAATCACTGAATCAACAGGTGAGACTTGAAAGGGCAAAATGTACGCAGACCTTACCCCTATCTCTTAGAAAGATAGAGATGTTGTTTCTGATGGATCTTTAGCTTAAATAAAACAGCGCGTGGCACCACAAACATGCAAAAGACAAGAAGAAAACAAACAGAAAGAACAACACAATGGAAATAATGCAATAAACCCGAAGCACAACAAATGCAGAGTGTAACCAAACCATAGCAATAAAGGAACAAGAAAAACTACCAGCTGATTCAACAATCATTTGACATTTTTTGGAAAAATGACAGCAAAATGATAATAATAGTGAAAAGTGAAAACTGCCTACTCATTACAACAGTGAAGAATCTATATAACATCCTTTAACCAAGAGATGCACAATCAAATGTACCTCCTAACTGATTTTGAGTTACAAATGGGACTGGCTTACAAAGATCATGCACTTACAAAAACACTATGGATCTTTCCTCAAGAACCTATAATTTGTGAAGTGTCGGATTAATTACAACGAAATCTACGTTTAAGTAGTAACTTCTGCAGAAAACAAGGTCCTGAGAATTGGCATTATGGTACTACTACCACATCGATGGTACATAAACCTGCTCTTTGAGATTCTGTGTGGCGCTTTCAGTAGGAAAACCTCTAACAGCACCTATTGTCCACTGGGATATTATGCCTGCTGCAATAGCAAAGCGAAGCTGTCTCTCTAGAACATCTTGATCGTGGTACATCTCTGGTTGTGTCGTCAATTTTCTCATTATTCCAGCGACAACAGCATCACCAGAACCAGTTCTATCACAAGTAAACGGTGTTATGAGCACATCTTCAGTACCAACAACCACCCCATCAAAAGAAGGGGAATAGTAATGAATCCTAAGTGTCCCATCTGTAACAAACAGAAGTTTCAGTCCGTCGTGCCACAAGGGAGCAATTTCCTCAGGAGTATAGTGATAATAATTTCTTCTTTGTTTGGTTTGTTCGTAATTCTCCGCAAAGTATTGAGGTCTATAATTCCTTTTCCTCTCGTAATGCTCTTCGTCAAGAAGAAATTCAAGCTCTTGCCTCGAAACCTCAATGATGTTAGCTTGCTGCCAGGCTTCCTTGATCAAATCCCTTGTTTCGTCACGTGATCTCCACAGAGGCAATGGCAGATTTAAGTCAAAAAATACAAGACCACCAAACTTCTTTGACAATGTAATTGCTTTAAAAAGAGTTGAACGCATAGATGAAGATGTCAAGACTTCAGAATTAAAGTGGAACATCCTAGCCTGCAAAACAGAAAGCAAAAGCATCCACGAAATTTGTTAATAATAGTTTCCCATCATCACCCTGACACAATTTATTGAAGCAAGTAAGTTCCGGAAAGGATAAAACTGATAGAAGATATATTCTTCTCCATAGTGGAGGTTCAAGCACTGTATGAAAAATATCCATCATGAATTTAACATCTTACTTCTGGTTCATAACAATCGAAAAAAACAATTTCCCTACCAAACAAGAGAATGAAAACTGATGATATATTGAATCATTTTTCAGCTTTCACGGTTTAAGGATCAACCAGTCTCAAGCTAAAAGACCGACAGTTTCAGGAAGATGAGTAACTAGTCAAGCATGAAACGACAAAGCAATTTTCTGCTCCAAATGATAACTAGTTGTCAGGACACTAGATTTTTTTAATGATTGGTAACTACACTTCCACTACCTCGCAACTAAAAGGAGTATATACGATTAGCACAAGTCAAACTCAAATAAATAAATTGACGAGAATTATGCATCTTTCGTCATTGCAAAGAAATGTCATCAGAGTGAAGAGATCAAGCAAACTTCAGAACTGGAGAGAGCAATAAAACTGTTAACGACAGCACAATAGTGTCTACTGATAAATAGTGAGCTTCTCCAGCAGTCTGACTTCAATATACCTACTAATAAGCATTTATGGGGAATATTAGTGTTACTCTCTACATTCCTATGTGCGATGATGGAGAAGTCAGGTTAAAAAAAGACTAGATTATAAAACGCCAAAACCAGCAACGTACAATGTAGGTATTATAAAGATAGAGTAATGGACATCAGCGGAATTCCAAAACTAACAACTACGAAATGAACTGGTTTCACACCGGGAGAACAAGATAAGAGCAACGACCCCAGCGGGTCAGACGATATCTTAAGAAAAGCAGCCATGGGGTTCTTTCATAAGCCATTTTGCGCAACATAGTTTAATACCAATCACATAGCAAATTAGATTCATGCATCCTCTATTAACATTTAAAGCCAAACATCACTACACAAATAGAAACAACAACAAGCTTAATCTATCCATAAATAAAAATATATCTTTACTTTTAATAACAACTTGTCTTTCACTTCCACATACCTCTTTCAGAACATCAAGATTCAATTCGGAGCTAAGCAGTGAATCCTCAGCAGAGTCTTTAACTTTCTCCACCCTCATTTTCCCATCTTTAAACTTAATTTTCATATAACTACATCCAGTCCTCATACTATCACTAAATTTGACAGCCCTTGTTTGCACTTTCTCTTTATTCATTAACAAAACCATTTCTTGTCCTAACTCATCACTCCCAACTTTCCCCATAAATGCAGCTCTACCACCAAGCCTAACATGAGATATAGCAACATTAGATGGAGGTCCACCAGAAGCTCTAACAAACTCAGGTGGATTCCACTGCAACATTTTCCACTCTGAATACTTATCTTTATCCATTTGCTCAGGTGATACTCTCACTGTTGGCACAAACTCCTTCTGTGCTGCACCAAAACAACAGACCAAAGGTGGGTTTGGGTATGGAAAATCAACCCCATCATCATAATCATCAATTTCTTCCATTTGGTGTCGTTGGATTTGGATCTGCAATGTTGGGGCCAGAACTAAATAGCCCTGCGCCACACTGCCTGCTCGGCCCGCCATCGACACCCGGTGAATAGTGAGGGGCTGGGGGTATTGATTGTTTTGGAGACGGGGGTTTGGGAGGGCGGAGCATTCGATTTTGCACGGACCACGGCGCGGAGGGGGGGTTTACTGGGGTAGAGGGCGTTCTTGGGTGCACGTTGGTTGGCGGTTGGTTGGTCTCAGTGGTGGTGGGACTTAGGGTGGATTTGTTCTTTCTGTAAGGAACTGTGGAGGAGGAGATAGGAGGAGAAGAAAAGGTGGTGGTGTTTAGTGAATTGTCGAGATGATGATGAGGAAGAGATTGGGAAGAGAAGAGGAAGAAAAAAGGTATTGTTGCCATGGTGGCTTTGACTAGTGTTAGGCGTTTTATCCCATTCTCGTTCATTTGCCATGTTTTTGAAGGAATTTGGAGGTTTGACCTTCATATCGGCGTTTGGATAAACTTGGGACCCGGTTGGAGGTCTGAACAGCGAGGCGAGCACGGGGAAAGTAGGGTGTAGGGTGAGGTGCGTTATCTACTCTCCAATTTTATGTTGGGCCCTGACCGGCCTACTGAAGTTGTATTAGAACAACTTTTCATATTTTAGCAAAATCTAAAGCAGATTTTAATCACGGAAATTTTACCCTTTTATTTACTTATTATCATGATCCCCTATAAGTTGTATAAATTTCCAAAATCTCTCATATTTGCGCCATAAAGTTATATTATTCGGGCATCTCAAATTAATGGATACTCGTGCATTAGTCGTTCTAGCACATTACAAATTAGTTGTATCATGTATAAAATGTTACCTCGCTTGGCAATAAGATTAGTGTATTTCACCGCATCAAAATAGTGTATCATAGTATCAAAGGTACCTTCGTTTGGCATCAGATAGTGTATATCACGCCAATTCAAAGTCGTGTTGTATCATGTATTATTAACAATGTACATCAGATGTCGGTGTATATGTATAAAATATAATTGTATCTTACTTAAACGGATTAATATACTCACACATAGATTAATGTATACACTTCATAATTATTTTTATCCGTTCGAGGAAAATTTTTGTAATATAAAAACTTCTATAAAGGATTATGTTGTAGTTTGCTCTCTTTAAACGTATGTGTGATTTCTATAATTGCAATATAATCTAAGTAAGCAGGGGAGGGTGAGGGACGCGAAATCAAGGAGGCGCATCCCACTTTGTCAATACTATTGTGTAAAAAATCAGGTTTGTATAAAATTGCTGGCAACTTCTCATTTGTATACATCATTGGCAGCCTCTCGTTTGTATAAATCGATGACAACCTTTCAATTCAATTTTATGTGTTTGTATATCTACATAAAATTTGAACTTGTATACAATTGAGTCGAAATAAAACGTTTATATATCAAATCTCTCTCACTCACTCACTCACTTTATGCAAACACAAATTATACATTGTATTATGTATATTTGTGTTTTGTATAAAGAGAAAGAGAGAAAGGCAAAGAGGATCGAGCAGAGGGAGATTTGTATCGTATAATTATAAGTGTGTAGGACAAAGATATACGTATTTATATGTGTATATATAATTTTCTCTCGCTTTATACAAACCAATTTATACATTTGTGTTTGTATAAATTGCAGAGAGGGCAAACCGGACCAGAAGGAGAGAGCAGAGAGGGGGAGAAAAGTGGCGAGCGAGGGAATTTTCAGGGTGAGCAGGAGAGGAGAAGGCGAATGACAACAGTTGCTAAGCGTTTACATTAAATCAGCTTATGGTTATGACATTTAATTTGAATTAGTAGAATGCTATTATATATAATTTTCTCAATGTTATTTTAATAGGGAAAATCACATCTAAAATTACACAACGTAACGTATTTTCCGTATTCTTAAAATTTCCATTACCTTTGAAAAACTCTATCAGAAGTTTCCTACTTTCGTGGCCAATTTGCGGATACATTACTTTACGTGATATATCGATCATATATATCACTTTACGCGATGTATCAGTCAGATAAATCACTATGTCGATTATATAGGAAAATTGCGTAATACATCATTGACATTATGTGCGAAAGCGAGCAGAAGCACAGTAAGCAGCAAATGGAGACGAGGAGGTACATGTCACATACGGTATATACGATATATATATAGAGTGATATAATATTACTACTATATATACTATATAGAATAGATTATATATATTTGTGATGGGATTCATGACAATTTATTACGTACGTGATACACACCACTCTTACGTGCTATGTATCAAAAACATATGAGATATATCAGGCTTGACTTAGGTTGAAAAAAGAAATGCTGTATCGATAATTTAAATTGGACAAAAAATAATTTTTCTGACTGTATTGTAAAATAGGTTTCAATAAATAAATAATATTTTATAATGACGTCCAATGTCACCATCATTAACAAACTACAATAATTTTAATTATACAATTTAATGTATATTGTCCAGTCAAATTACTTCATATGAATTTTTTAAAAAAATGTACATGTAAGAGTTCTAAATTAAATCTTTGTAACCTCTTACATTTTTAAGAACTAGTAATGCCTGATGATTTGATTCTCAAAAAAAAAGAATTTGAAGGCCAGAGAAAAGTCTTTGATATATAAAATCTAACAACCAATTTACCAGTCAAGGTCAATTAATTTCGTATTAGGATCAAGATAATATAATTAATTCTAAATGTACAATATTTACTTAATAAGACCCCTCAAATTTATAGTTTTTTTAATTTATTCAATATATTTCAAATTTATAATTCATGACATGTTAAATTTTTTTCTTCCATACTTGTAATCTATAAGATTTTGTTTGTTTATTTTGATTTTTAATCAAATTCGTAAACTCTTAATTCACCATGACTGATTCTTCTTCACCTCCGATGCTTACATATAATTATTGTTTTTCAATTGGTAACTTGAAATCTTCTATGCTTGAGGATGTTACCAACAATAATGGCATGTCAATCACCAAAAGGACACCTTTTTCATGGGGGGAGACAACCGAAAGTTTAGAATGGGTGGGGAGGGTCAAAACATTATGGAGATTCAAAACGATCGCGCTAGATTTTCCACTCTCTTAAACATATTTTATGGATTCTAGCGACTTGAGAGTGAACTGTGGGACAAAGGAATTTAAAGGGTGCGGAAAGAATCTTTCGAAAAAAGGATGGGATAAATGAGAAGAAAAGAAGGCCAAGAAAAACATACTAAGTTAGAGATATGAACCGATTATTTTGGACTTAGCAAATTTAGAAATTGTCCTCCTAGACATAGTTTAAATATCACAAGCTTTTGCAACGGGGAAAGACAAAGAAGATCAATTGAACTTTTGAACGAAGGCATTGCAGTAGTTGGAAAATCTATTTTGAATCAATTTTATTGTTTTTCATTAGTAGTAGAGGTTTTTTCATTAGGTATGGTTAACATTTTAAAATATTTAAACTATTGTCAGTATGTAAACCTGCCAAAGCATTTACAAAAATGGTTTTTTTAATACAAACTGATATACATAGCATTTTTTTTTTACCAGTTATATACAAAAGTGATAGACACGATGAGGAAAAGGATACAAGAAGCTAATGAGGGAAGGAAATGAAGGGAAAAAAAAGGAGTAAAGGAGGTGTAATAAGCGGGAAGATCTAAAATACGCTTAAATTAGAATTTAGACTGTCATTTTTGTTCTTTTCACTTGAAATTGTAGTAATCCAATATGTTTATAATATTGATGCAATTTTGATCCACCCTACTAAACATAACATTCCATACACTAAATTGTGGATAAAACCATACAGAAGAAAGAACAAAAAATTTGACAAGGGAAACAACTAGGAGCTCAGCCTACCCTTTGAATGGCCAGGAGTAAAAATTCCTGTTCCTAATGAAATTTCAAGCTCGTAAATCATTATAGCGAGAAGTAACATTCACTAGGCAATGTTCGGTTGCACGAGCTCAACTCAGAAGGCAAACTCATTGCTTTCGCTGGCAAGGGATTTTAACTTGAGACCACTGGAAGTCCTAAACTCAAACAAGGGCAACTCCAAAGTGTAAAATAGAAATTTGATAACATCAAAATCAATAGACCTTGAATATATTATGAACTACCAACACTTGTGTTTACCAATCTGAAGCTGTATTTTAATGACCATACTGAGCAATTAGTACACTTTGGATAGTAAATCATTAAATTACAGCTACACAACATAACAAGAACAAAAAGCACAAAACTTAACAAAGATGATTTACATAACCAACAAAACTAAATTCCCACTTCAATCAAGTTTTACCTAATTCTTAACCTTACCATCTTCCATAGCTTTATCTACAACTACTATGAACTTTTTATACTCGTCGAATTCCTTCTTATGAAGTTCCGTTACTGCAGGATGATCCTCTGGTGCCACTGGCCTTCTACTCCCTAACACAGTCCACACAATCACAACAACTAATGCCCCTAATGCTCCACATCCCGTACCGAAAAGCAATGCACCAAGAATCCTCAAAGCACAATCACTTCTGCTATGAACTTTCATCTCTTCTTTTTTCTCAACAAATGCTTGTGGATCTAAGGGTTCTGAGTGCATCCAATGAGGTGCAGTCCTTGTGTTAAAGCTCAATGAATAGATATTGCATTTCTGAGTGGAATTACCACTTGAAGAACTTAACCCCACAAGCAATTCATCCTCTTTCCACATTTGTGACATATCAATAGGGCAAGAAAGTAATGTATCAACTGGCTTTATGTCACCAAATTTGCTCAACCTGATTTCTAATCTCTTTGAACTTGCTTCATAATCAATCCAAGATTGCATCTTTTCACCACTATTCATTAGCCCCAATTTAACAGAACTAACATTACTCACTTTCACAGATATAAAGCTGCTTAAATCAACACCAACATGATTATCATTCACATCACCATATTTCTCATCCATAAATGTATCAAATTCCACAGCAAGAAACTTCATTTTTCTATTACCCAATAGCCCAAATGAGCCACCATCAAACACATCAAAAGGATATCCAATAGGTACCATCACAAAAGCAAATCCATCCCCATTTTCTCTTGACAACGAAAACACAAAATGCAATGAAAAAGACACCATTTTTCTTGGATTTCCGTCAATTAGCTTAAAGGGTTTCTTGTTCAAGATTCTTCCAGCACTAAAACCCATTGAACCACTCATTTGTATACCTACCAGTATGTAAGCATAATTAAGCATCACCATAACAGCTTTGCAATCCGGAGACTCAAAGCTCTGAAATCTTTACCAAAGCCCAAAACACAATGGACATTTTTTCCTCAGATTGGATAGTTCTGAAGTAAAAACAGAAGATAAATAACACCATAAGATACCTGGAAGCTGACAAAGTACCCATTCTTGATCTTGGCTTAACTTTAGCTAGAAAGCTGTAAACTTTGTACTCTTTTTTCAACTGGGACTTATCAAGATTTCTTCTTAAATGAACCCATGTAGAGAATTTCAAGAAAGATTAAATTTTATATGATTTTGAGGTATTTATCTTAAAGAATTTCTAGGGTTTGAGATGAGTATTGAGAAAGGAAAAAAAGTAGAGGGGAAGTAGCGGGGCGGAATCGTGGACCCTGGGGTTTTGTAAGGCAGAGGTTGGGTGAGAGTGATGGGGGGGTAGGGCGGTATGGGGCTAGCTGTCGGATTTGGCTTTGAAGATTGTGAAAATTGAATAAGTTTTTACTCTTTTCTGCAACTAGACTGATACACTTCTCTTCAATTGGTTGCTTATTTGAGGGAATATAAAATGAGATTCTTTATGATAATAGTCCTCCTTTTTTATCATCTTGTCATATCTAGTCCTCCTATATTGTAAAATTTTACTTTTTTAATCACTAAACAATACAGTAACAAAACATATTCGATATAATCTCACAAGTCGATTTCAAAAAAAGTAAAATACACTAAGAAAATTTGTCGTTAAAATGCTTCTAGTTAAATAATTTTTCTTATAATTCGTAGTTAAATGAAATTAGTACGAAAGTTACGTTGTTTACCTATGAAATTTCTTTCTCATTTTTCTAGTTTTTTTGTTTTGTTTGGATGATAAGATTATATATATTATAGCTAGGGAATTACATGGTTTTCTAGTAATTTTTTTTCATTTTTCTAGTAATTGTATATGCAAACCTAACCTTATTTAATTTTTATAAATCCAAAAATTCTTTTATATAATAATGTGCAATTGTTTGCCCCTTATGTAATGGAAGAATTAGTCATTCAAGCGTTATCAATTGTTTGTTTGGATTTCATTCTGCAATTGGAAGAAGATCAATTTAGGGTTATTACGGTGCGATCGAATGTAGAGCACTCTGTTTTCATAAGATTTAATCAGTTATTTACGTAGAATTTTAGAAAACAATCAAGGTAAATTTTGATTTTAGAGGCCAAAGTAAGTGAATAAAAATCATATAAAACTTGAGTTTAAAGTTAAGTAAGATGTTAAAAAAAAAACATATCCAAATATATTATAACTTAAAGAGAATTAGATGACCCACATAAACACTACTAATTGGATTTTAATCACATCAATTTATATTATTTAAGCTTTTACCAATAAGCATCTATTTGTCCATAAAACTTCTTCCTTTCATACATATGTTTTTGCTTTTATAAACTCTCATAAAACACAATGATTGCATATAAAGATATATAAAGGGCCCATGCTTACGTATAGCTGCCCAAAGTGCAAACAAAAAACACAGAAAAAGGAAGACAGAAAAAAAAGAGGTAGTCTTAAGTTTAACAATTACAAAAAATACATAAGTGATAGGGCTATTTGAGTAAATATGGAGAAAGTATGTAATTGCTAAAAAGACCCACATACTTTACAGCCATATAATTAGAAACATAGCTGGCACTGAAATACCAAGAGGTCACAAGTTTTGGGTTTTAAGTAATATTTGTTGTATAAAAATTATTTTAGGTGTAATATAATTTGTGATAAAGAAATTTATTTTAAAATTTATATATAATTATCTTATTGTAAGTCCGCGCAGTTTATCTGACACACTTTTTTTTAAAAGTTAAATTATATGAAAAAATTCATAGCACCTATAAGAATATTTAGTTTAACGTTCGAAAAGTTATGTTATAGATATATAATTGATAAATTAAGATGGTATTTGATAAATATTTTTACATCCACTAATTTATAGTATTTCTTTTGTTTCAAAGATGTTTTTGATTTTTCATTTTTGTTTTAAAATAAGTGATATTTTTACAAAATTAATAAAATATTTTTGTTCTTTCAATTACACCCTAATTTTAATAAATAAAATTTTACATAACTTAGAAATCATTAAAGAAATACTTTTCTCAAGACATTTGACTCAGGATAAGTTAGTAAAATTATTCTTTACTTTTTATGGATGAATAATTTTTTTTAAAAATAAACAACAATATAACATACTGATGAAATTTGAAGAAAATAAAATGTATACACATATTATTACTATTTAATATGTTTAAACTAAGAATATCACTAATTATGAAACAAAGAGATTAGAACTTTTTTTTTTTTGTCTGAGGAGGGTTTGTACGCTTAATTATATGCATGGTTGAAGTTTTCAAGTAATATCATTTATTTAATATAAGAGTTGTGGCAGCTTTTCCAATTTCAAGGTTAAATAATTTATTTTTTGAGGGGAAAAAAGGGTTTTTGGGTTGCTAAAAAGCAAGAGATTCTTTTCATTTTAATGTTGGGCAAAAGTATGAGAAGGGTGTGTTTTACTGTATTGTGGACTGTGCCAACTTTATATTATAAACCTTTTTCTTTTCTGACCCAAAAATAAATACTATAGTATATGTGAGCATGCCTTGTCTTCTCCTTCATCTATATATACACACAACGGTCTATTTTCTACAAATATATATATATATATATACATCTTTGGACTATATACCATGCAACTATATAAGTATAGTTTTATATATTTATCATATAAAAACTTATTTTTATAACATCAAATTTACATAACTATTATAGAAAACGTATATACTTGTTCGTATAAAGTGTAAGTGTCTATTTATATATATAAAATTGAAAGACATAAATGTTGATTGAGATCTTAAGTCGAAATACACATTATATATTATATTAATTTAAGGGTTTTGAAATAAAATAGTCTGTATCATTTGGGTGAAACTTTGTTATTAGACGATGAAAAAAATTTTATGAGAAATATGGGAGAGGATTGAACGTTTAATTTAATTTAGTGTAGGTTTAAAGGTATATATGTGTCTTCCATGGAGCACGTTACATATTATAATTATGCAATATTTATGATGTCCGCGTGGGCATATATATACCTTTAAAATGCATTATTGAATAGTGCAGAGGATAAAAAGTCCTTTCCAAAAATTTGAGTATAGATGAAAAAAAGGGTACTCGAAGGGAAAGGCGAGGAGATGACTCTCTTCTCCCCCTCCAATACGGATATATTTTAGATTTTTTTCCCAAAATCATATATGTACTACTTAGGGGTTGTTTGGTACAAAAATGAATAATGCATGGATTAGTAATGCAGAGATTAGTAGTGCAAGGATTAGTAATGCAGGGTTTATTTTATTCAAAGTTGATTGCGTTCATTTTTGCATCCAACTTGTGTTGAAAATCAAATTCTTTGAAAAAATCTCACGTTACCCAATTATACCCTTAAATTATTGATGTAATGGGTCAGTTTTTAGATGAATTTATCGGGAACAATATTTTTTTATGAAATTTTAACTAGCCCTATTGAGGAAGAAGAAAAGAATAATTTTTTTTTTTTTGTGTCATGTTTTCAATTTTCACTTGAAACTATTTGAGGATTAAAATATAAGTTTCATTCTTTACTAACTGATCACTGATAAAATATCAATTTTAAATTTGTGGAAATAAAATAAAACACCAAATACTTTTAAAATTATAAAGACGGTCAACAATTGTAATATTGAACAATTATAAAACCATGTACATTTCACAATAAAAAATTTTGCAAGATAGTTATATTTAATATTGTATAATGTTGTAATTTTTTTTTAAATGTTAAAATTACGGAAATAATTAGTGCGATATATTTTGTCTTTTAATTAGAAATATTAAATAAACTCACATCTAAATTTGTATTATTGATGATTTAGATTTAGTACAAAATAAATATAAGGTATCGTAATAATTGTAAAAATAATTTATTTAATAATTTTAATCGTACATAGATTAAAAACATAAAATATCAAGAAATTAAAAATAAAATTCAAAGGATGTGAGGGGATATTTGTGGTTCCTTTATGTGCTGATCAAGGTAATAGCTTACTAATGTATTACAATAACTTCAAAGGAAGGATTGTAATCCATTGAATTAATATACATAAGTTTCAAAAAATTCCTACCAAAATAGTATTATATTATATCATATATAATACATGAATCTATTGCTGTTATGCAACTTTCCAAAAATGTCTTTTAATATACGAGTGAGAATGTTTAGTGTCAAAGCATGTAGTAGGTCAACATGTACTTCATAGGCATTTTGGTAAAAAAACTTTTTATTATTTTAGTATTTTAATTTATTTATTTTGTTTTTTTTATATTTTTAAAAAATATGGCAAAAAAAATAATATAAATTACTATAATTAACAACTTAAATATCTAAAACACATGTCAAAAATTTGGTTTAGTCTTGAAATTCTATCGACATCACATAAAATAGAACAGGAGAAATAAGATATATTATTTCGAAACGACGTCAAAATACTAATTGCCATAATTAACAATTTATAATTATAATACTTTTAAAAGTAAAAAAAAAATTAAATTTATTCTCAAAATTTTATTAGTATCACTTAAGTTGAAACAAAAGAAGTAACATATAGTATCATTTATTAATTAAACAAAAAATATTAGTAATGACCATTAAAATAACTATAAATCATATTAAAATTTAATCAATTCTTAAAATTTTTATTTATATCACATAAATTAACATATATCAAGTCCGTGGCACGGTGACAGTGAGAGTATACAGATAAGCAAAGTGGACCTCTGCCGTGAAAGAGACGATTGACTGTCGATATTTAACGAACTTCGCTTTGGCTTAAGCTCATTTTTGTGATTTTCTTCTTGTAACAACTCCTTGTCATTATAGAATTTTTTAAATAATTTATATCATAATGAATATTTTATTTCATTTTTGGAAATGATGAAATTAAAAGAAGTTGTTGAGTCATACATCTCTACACAAACATAAAAGAACCTTTCTTCCTTAATGACTCGAATATAAGAAATACTGATTATTGTTCGAGCAATCTCATTTTATCTAGCCATAAATACTGTAAGTGTGAGTTGGATAAACTATATTTTTTTTCTAAATGCACAAGTACTCCTCAATCTATGTCCGAAATTTTAGAGACACACTTATATTATACTAAGGTCCTATCACCCCCTGAACTTATTTTATAAGTAATTTTCTACCTCTTTTCGGCCTACGTGACACTAGTTTGAAGAAAAAAAAGTCAATCAGCGATGGACCCACAAAATAGTGTCATGCAGACTAAAAAGGGGTAAAAAGTTATTAATAAAATAAGTTCAGTGAGGTAACATGACCTTAGCATAGTATAAGTTGAGGAGATACTTGTTCATTATTCCTTGAAAATATATATATTATTCAAAACATATTAATTAATCGAAATAATTACTATACTCAATTTGTAGTAGGTTGATAAGTTTTTTGTAGTACAATATAATTAATTACTTTTGTACGTACCATAATAAATTAGATTCTTTGTAATTATATAATAGCTACATTGTTCATGTGACATTATTTATTGACAAAACCATTAGAGACAATATCTAGTTATTTTGATGTGATAACTCAACCACCTAATCGATCAAATTACACTATGCATTTAAAGTGCCTTACGTGTTACGATATGTAAATCCTACAATCCCTTTGACTAGGGGTGGATGTATATTGTATAGTATAAGTTTATAAAGAACAAATTTAATTGAATTAATAGTTTTGATTTTGATTTTGATTCTGTATATTTGTTATAGCAATAATGGATAAGTATAACAAGATGTTAGGAATCAAAAGTATGAAATGTGTTGTATGAGTTTAGAAACATTTAATATCATAAATTTAAATCTTAATTATGACTTTATTGTTAATATTTATTCCTTGTGGTCCATTTCTATATGAGTTTTTTTTTTAAGCTATGAGAAATTGAAACAAAAGAAATATTTATATGATATGGTAAATTACAGAAGTCACATACTTTTGAGGTAAAATTATAATTTATCTCTTACTTCCTTCGTCCCGAAATGTTTGTCGTATTGTGCTTATCGAAAGTCAATTTGACTAATTTTTCAAAGGTAAATTACATTACATTAATTCGATATTTTAAACAAATAAATTAGATATTCTAAAATTATATGAAAAGTACTATAAATTATAATTTTTTTACGTATGATATATGAAAAAGGGCATTTAAAATTTAGTCAAGTTTTTTTGTTTTTACTTCTACAATATAACATCATGACAACATTCGACGGAGGGAGTTAAAATTATAATTATAGAAATTCCTTAACCGAATACATTATGGTCAAAAAATCAAAGCACTGATACATTAAAAATAGAGTCGGGTATATGCGATGACACATTAAAAAGAGGGTCGTATACATTAATGGAAGGTTCGAATACATTAATGGCCAATAAATCAAAGCAACGATACATTAAAAAGATGATTGGATACATGCGTTGATACATTAAAAGAGGATCGGATACATTAATGATATTTTTGACTTAAGAGAAAAACGAAGGATTTTAGAGATTTGTGAAACTTATAGGAAATAATGATAATAAGTAAACTAAAATGTGATATTTCTTTTTAAAAAAATTAAAATTTGATACATAGAGAAAATCAAACTTATCTAAATAAATGTAAATTTGGAAGAAAAACTAATACCTTCTTAATAATAGAAAATAATCATTTTTTTTAACTAAATATAATAGCTAAATCATCATATATATCTCATATAATAAGCTTTTACCATTACTTTTTTTTAAAAATAAATAAATTGTTGGTCGTAATTAATATTTAAATAACAATATTTCAATAGCTAAAACTCATAATTAATGGACATTTTATTGATTAGAAGATCACAATAGCATGTTTTGTTAGATGATCAAATTTTAAATATAAGAGCTTTTTTTTTAAAAAAAAAAAATCATATCCACATTAAATTCTTCAGTTATGATATTTTTACAATACTTCATCCACTCTAAAAATTAGTGTAATCGTTTTGGGCGTTTTGACAAATTATGAATATTAATTTTTTTTTTATGTTTTAAAAGAAAATAGAGTAATTTAATTAAATGCTCATAGCTTTTAGTAGAATCATATATATATATATTACAAATATTTACTCTATATAGACTTGAAAAATGAATTTCATAATATTTTTTTTCAAAAATCTTAAATTAATCAATCAAATATTAATTAATACGGAATCAACTTATTAGAAGAAAGTCAGAACCTACACTACAAATGTTTGGCAGGAAACGTTAAACAACAATTACAATTATTTGTCTTCTTTTGGGTGCATGTAATAACACGTTAGTTAGATAGAAAAGGGGTCGCAAAATTTTTTATATTCATAACACAAATAGAAAGAAAATTTCTATAATTTTCGTTAAATTTTTAGCTCTGTCATTAATCATTTCTTTTCTCCTCATCTATTTGATTTTCGATGTAGAGGGTAGAGCTTAAGAACGACTTTGAAAATAGGCGATAATTTTTTATCCCAATTGTGTTATGAATTAAAGTTCAAATTCTTGAATAATTTTTTATCTCATTTGTGTTATGAATTAAAGTTCAAATTTAACAAGTTTTATTTCGTAGACAACATTAACTTTTAATCTAAAAAGTTAGTCCATAAGACAAACAAAATCAAAGTTTAAATCACCATAACAAGAAGAAATGTAGTAAAATCTATAATATCTCACTCGGCTAGAACATATATATAGTGTGAACGCATCCAGTTAGTGTTTAACATTTATATATATTAGTTAGATTAATTTAAATTTGCGTCTAATCCACTTATTAAAGAGAGTTAAAACACTTCCTCTTGGAACTTTCTTTATTTCAGATCAAGCGTTCGCTTCACCTTAAATAGTTTTCACTTTTTCTCAAAAAAAAAATATTTGGGGGGGGGGAACATAAATATTTTTTATTTTGTTATGGGATAATCTAGTACTCTCTTAACTTATGCCCGAAACTTTAGAGACACGCTTATCTATCTAGTCCGATTACCTCCCTGACTTATTTTATGAATTTTTTTACTCCATTTTTAGTCTACTGGCACTATCTTTTGGATCCATTGATAGGTTACTTTTTTTTTAAAACTAGTTCACGTAGGGCTAAAAAGGTAAAAAATTACTTAGAAAATAAGTCATGAATGGGTAATAAGACCTTATTATAATATAAATGTGTCTCTGAAATTTCGAACATACTTGTGCATTTTCCCTTTTGTTATTGAATTTCGAAATTTTATAGTCAAACGTCTGTCAGACACGTAGTAGACAGTACTAGTTGTATTTACTTTCACTTTAGCAATTTTATTATCTTAATTTTTTTTCTTTTTTTACAGAAAGCATCCAAAAATAAATTCCTTTTGTTGTCCAGTTGTCCTAACAACTTCACATTGAAATTACATGAAAACATTATCTTAGGTTCACATGATTCACTATGTAATGTCACTTTCTTTATTTATGTCTACTGTGTTGCCATTGCCCATCTTATAATTATTGAAGGAAAAAAAAAGCTTGGGTTATGGGTTTTTTCAACTCATAAGTTTTAACTTAGATATTTTTTTGACTTCTCCAATATGGCCAATTCTTAATCATTTGTATATCATTGTGAATCAAATGTAAAAAATAAATAAATAAAAAGTCTTCAGATGAGATGGTTCACGCAATTCACAATAATAGAGCAGACAGAGGTTCAAAATTCGAGTCTTGCAACTACTAGTTAATAGTGGAGGTAGGAAGAGCAAGTTAAAATATCGTGTTGTTCAACTCTTCGAGGTTCTAGTTTACCAAGATTAGAGATTATATGAACACACTCATAGAATTAAAAAAAAATGCATGTCGTATTTCACGATCATGTGATGTGAATATCGAGCGTGATTGAATTTTCTCCATCCTGAGCTTCTATAAACGGAATAAAAACCTATTGATTATGTATTTCAAGGTAAAATTTTATTTGTACTCAAAATTTATACCGTATTACATCCCACACGGTTTGAACCTTTTGACTAATCGTAATATTTCTTCTAGAAAGCTATTAGTAATAAATACATAATGTATACTCCTTTTTAAGATTTTAGTTCCGTCCATTTTGCATTTTTCAAACACATTTAGATTCAGGATTGAAGTTTAAGATTTCTTACAGAGACTTCGGAAGCTAACAATTAGGTTCATCATCAAAAATTTATAAAATTGAAGCAAAAATTAATGAATTCACGTGAACCATGAGCAAAAATATACAACTATAGCTTGGCATTAATGATGTCATAGCATAGAAAACTATATAGTACTTTGTACTTGTATTAATTTACCAAAACAAAATAAACAAAAGTGGGGATGGAAAAAGAAGAATAAATTGTATGTATCAAATGGGATAACCTACTTTTTAGGCTAGTAGTGTGATTAGTTAAAA
The DNA here is from genome assembly GCA_027704765.1 of Solanum habrochaites. Taxonomy (NCBI): domain Eukaryota; kingdom Viridiplantae; phylum Streptophyta; class Magnoliopsida; order Solanales; family Solanaceae; genus Solanum; species Solanum habrochaites. Next base: position 4,713,510 of record JAKWJA010002497.1, on the reverse strand, counting down.
CACATTAGCTAGCACTAGTTAAGTTGTCTCTTTCTCTTGCTAATCTTATAAAATACACTATTATAAACATGGAATTACCAACTAAATTTGTTAGTAATTTTTCGCTAATTCGTCGTTAAATAGATCTCAACCAATTGTATTTTCTTATAATACATTGCTATCTATAGCTAAATGGCTTAACATGAGATTTTTATTGTTTAGCTACTAAATTTTATCTATCGCTAATTCCTTATTTTATAGTACTACTACTATGTATTTGTTCTCTCTTTTTCTAATGACAAATTAACTATATATGATTTTTAAATAAAAAAAGAATATTGAAAAGCAAAAACTTTTCTGTGAACTTTGAAATTTCATGATATGGACAAATCATAGGTGGCCTATTAATTGTTTTTTAAACAGATGGAGAGTGGACCAGCAGTAGCCCTTTTTGGTTATACTTCAAATAGGAAAAATTATCTAAATAAATAACTAATTTACTGTATTTTTACAACTTTTCTATTATTTGAAAAGTATTACAAAAAAAGTATTTATTCTCTCGTGTTCTCAGATACATTATTTTACAAGAAAAAGCATATTATAGATTCAGCTACATCAGTTTAACGCGAATATTGACCTTTAAGTGATGTATTCAAATTTAAGGTGCAATGTATCAGGACATTAAAACATATATTCGAAATCAAAATACAATACATCAAAACATTTTGAAATGTATTCGAATTTCACGCATAATTTTTTGTAATTTTTAAAAAATTAAGAATAAAATATAATAAGCTCTAAACTCTATAGAATTAATGTAAATTTCTCAAATAAAATACTACTCTTCCCTAAAATTATAAAGTGGTGCCACTTCTTATCCATTCTTTTGCTTTTCCCATTCTTTTGGTCAATCACACAACTCCACTAACAAGGCAATGACACTACCTTTGAGATGAAAAAAAGAATTACTTTTTACAAAACTTCAATTCAGTTTTAGGGAGCTGGGAGGGGTAAAGCGTAACTCGTGTGCAAAGACGGAGGAATAGTCTTAGTCTGCCTCCCCACATATATTTTTCAATATAATTTCATAGGTAAAATCACAGGAGGATACCGGTGCATACACAATTTTGCCTCCATCTTATGAAAATAAAGATGCTACTTTCTATAGATCCTTAGCTCAAGTAAAACATATCAAAATTAGTAAGGAAAAAAAAAGACAATATATAATACACCAACTCAATAAATATAGCTAAACATAGTTAATTGATTCTTATTCTAACTTCAGTTTCATTGCTAACCATGGTAAAAAGAAAAGATATTCCGAAATAAACATCAAATGCGGATAAGTTATTCTGATTCAAAGTAAGTCAAATATTAGTTATCTGAAGTTTGATATTGTTCCTTTGTTCTTTATTGGAACTTAATTAAGCCAGAATTGACTGTAATATACCTTTAACATATATAAACTGAGATGAATTCCCCTACAATGATCAATCAGTAACCAAACCTTCAGAGAGGTATGATTAAACCAACTTTTCCAGATTTATTGAATCTTGGAACACAATTACAATTGTGTCACACTTGAGATCAAAACAGACCTTGGTATATAAATCCTGCATAAAAACTCCATACTTCCAACTAGAGATCAGAACATACCTTGCAATTAGGAGCACTACACAACCGTAGACGGTTCTGATACCAATTGATATGAACTGAAGGATATATTGAGCTACGAGGGAAAAAGCTATATAAACACGGTTCAAGTAGTCCAATACTTAGGATGATACATTAAACTCCGAGAACTTGCAACTAATTTCATAACAGATTGACGGCTTCGAATACAGCCTACAAAGAGAAAAAAACACGAGTATGTTCATCCACAAGGAAAAATAATACAAGACAACTTCCATTTATGAGAGCTGCGAAGAAGATTTCTCATCCTCTTTTATTTGACACATTCATGCATAACTTCAAGTAGCTTTACAGACATTTGATCTGCACCCGAATGTTCATTCTTCAGCAACAGTATACTCCATCAAAATTGCAGCAGTTCGATACCCAAGTTAACTGTGGAATCCCCTAGGCAAATTAGCGTAAAACATGCCTTAGCTTTAATCACTTGCAGACCTTTTGCCTAATATCCTGCTGCCTCCTGTTGACTCATCATAATATTTTGCTTGTCCCTGGAGTCAAATCCAATTGTCGTAATGCAATAGAAATCATCATGAAACAACAAAACATATATGATGGAAGATAAGTAAATATACTGCACCAAAGAACATCGATAGAGGAAATTGGGGTTGAGAAAGAAATATAGGCCCTTTGTATATGTTTTATGGCAAGATGGAGAAATCTTCAAAAGTTAGAGAGCTCTAAAGCAACATCTGAAGACTATTATAGTCTTATAAGTAGTTTTTTGGTAGGTCTACTATATATTTTACCATTTGGAAGTTCAACCAGCTTGTACTGTCATTTTTCTATAGAGATTCATCTCTTTTTCTAAGAAAAACTGGTAAGTTGTACTTCTCAACATACAGATCTCCAAAAAGTTATCAACAGAGAGCTATGAACCAAGGGCTAATTATAGAGTCTAGAAGATTGTATCCTCTACACTTGCTTCTTTACACCAAAAATAAAAATTTACAATACAATTCCACGTAATTTTCGGCAAAGTATTAAATCTATCCTCAAAACACCTCCCATTTCTTTCATTCCACACTGTCCACCAAATACATGATGGAACTACTCTACACCATCTCTTCTGGGACATGCTACTTCCTCTCCTTATCCAGTAGCTTAGAAGATCTGATGTGCGTTCTGAAATCGTCCAATTGTTACCGGCGAGGCTGAAGAAAAGGGACCATCGATAGACTATCACTTTACAATGCAGAAACAAATGACTGCTGGTCTCTGCAGCCTCATAACAGTGAAGCAGGCTCTTCTGTCACTAACCAAGTGAAGCACTTGATTTTGGATGGCACAAGACATTTTTATACCTTTGTCCACGGACCTGTTCTGTCTCCTGGTTGCCCCAAAACTTCCAATTTATACACTCTGTTAAATAGAGACCTCCCGTCATTGGTATGTTTCTACTTGATTGCATTTGGGGCTGGGAAGTGTCTCTCAACTTATCAACTTCCTACAAAAGATCAACCACCCTATCAATTTTCCAGTCATTTAGGTTCCTTTTGAAGCATATATATATTCAACCCTTGAGGAGTCCAAGAGTGTGAAACAGTGGCGAAGCGCTTCAAGGTTGCTGCATATGGAAAATAAATCCGGGAAAATAGTCATCAAAGGCACTTGGCTGTTCCGGGATTCCTTTCTGAACATAGTTTTTGTGCCATCACCCACCTTATGACAACATGTTTGTTAAGACTAGACCATAAATTCCTGATAGTCCTCCAAACTGATACAATATAAGTGTTGAGCACTTCATCAGTGCATCATTGGCTTGTCTGTCCATATTTCTTCATGATCACTATTGTGTAATTTCAGATTTCTGATACCAAGACCCCCTGATTCTTATCAAGTCGAAATCATCCCATTTCACAAAATGAAAACCCTTATCCTCCTTATTTCCATTCCATAGAAAGTCCCTTCTGAGCTTGTCAAGTTTAATCTACCAGCCCAACTGGAATAGGAAACATAGACATCACACAAGTATGTAAGGAATCTAATACTGCATTAATCAAAAACAATCTAATTCCTACTTCCACTTCGAGAGCTTCCATATCTGTCTTCTCGATAATCTCATCTTAGATAACTAACTCGTAGTGCTAGTTGGCCAGAGGCATGCCTAAGTAGGTTGTGGGAAGCTATTCAATCTTCCACCCCAAAATCTCAGCCAGCTCTCCATTTGGACCACTTCTTTAATAGGGAAAATATAAATACTCCTCCAATTGACGCTTAACCCCAAAATAACTTCAAAAATGAGTAAGATCATCCTTATAAAGCTGACTTGTCCTGCTTCTGGATCACATAACATCAAACAATTGATATTTCACTTTATCATAATTATTTTTTTATTTTTCTTTGTTCATATATTTGACATTCACGTTAATAAAGTATTAGTCTTGGGCTTAACATATAATCTCCATCACACATTTGCATTCTCTGGCCAAAAAAGAATGCCAGCCAATCTTTTTGCCACATGGCTATATTATCACATGAGGAAGGATGCCAACACATACGAAACATTAAAGCATACAGTGTAAAATATATCAGCATGCGGCCAAGAATGTTTGGAGAAGAATTAGAAAAGAAGAATCACGCGAACATTAGGATAACAACTACTTATTTTAAACTAGCCTGGTATTCCCAGGTACACCATTATCCTGGTAAGACATCACATCTTATTTCAGTGAGCAGATGCAGCTTCTACATACATACAATGTGAACCTTGAGTGAGGACACCAATATTTTTTAGAATAGTGATCACTCAGTGCAAGACTTACCATCTCAGACAAAAAAGTATCCACAGCCTAAACAGGTCAGCCAACCTCTGCTACAATTTCTTTGACATCTATATCAGCTAGAGTCTCCTTGCCAAACAGAGAAAATCCAACAGTTGCCTGCAAGAAAAATTCCACATTAAATGTCAAGAACAAACTTTGATTTTTCAGTTGGCTTGGGTGAAGTAACAGAAGAACAGTCTCATACAGAAAATGGAAGATACAGTGTAGCGAGAGCAATTAGCACCAATAAGCTTTCAAACTGTACAGGATAAAGGAGATAACCAAAGTATTATCTTTTTTGCATTGCAAGGGGGGAAGAGGCCCAAGATGGCGGGGGAGCGTGATGTTAGGAAAAATTGAAGACATAAGCTGTTATTAACTCAATTTTTTCTCTTTTTTTGGCTGAGCTCCAGGACTTTTATAACTATGCTTTCCCTTGCCCACTCTCCCCTACCCCGAAATAACACAAGGATAGTGTTCTAGGCATACCAATCCTGCCTTGCTATCAACCTTCTTGAGAATCCCTGAAAATCCAGCAAAGGCTCCGGACACAACTTCAATAGTTGACCCTGGTATTAAAGATTTATCATCTGATCCTCTCAACGCATCAACTGCAAGCAGGTCTGAAGCTTTTTTAGATTGCCTTCCTCGTTTTTTGGGCACAACTTTGTCGTCAAGGGTAGCTATACTAGAGTTTTTTGTCAGCTTGGAATCTAAACCTCCTTCCCCTGTGTCCCTTTCTTCAAAAGCTTGATCAGCTTTCTCTTGCTCTTCCTTCGCTTGTTTGAATATGGCCTCCAGATCATCCTCATCAACAGGTCTGGGTTTGTTGATCTGCCGTTTTCTGCAAATGTTCTACACTTTTAGCAACTGAGAAAAATCAAAAATGACCTCAGGTATGTTGTAAGTTATCCCTTTAAATAATAAAATGGGTACGTAGACACAAGTAACAGAAAAGTCATATCAAGAGAGACCAAATGGTAGATATCAACTCAAGGCAGCTAGTAATTAGATATCCTTGCAAAATTCACTTGACCTATTAGCATAAATTTGGTAAGTATTCTGAAATTTCGTCAAGCAGAAATAGCATTCATCACTAATCTCGCAGAAAGACCTTATAGTAGCTGACTGAATGAACACATTTACAAGCTACACATAATTAGATAGGGAGTGATTATTAAGTAAAAAAATTCTGAACTTAGGCCAACACATTTTATAAGCTATACACAATTAGAGTGCAACTGATTTTAAAATGAAAAATTCCAATCTTAGGCCAAGTTAGCTTAGGATATTCCACTCATTTTATGTTAATATATTAATTGACATATGTTCCATGGGTCAGACACATACACTGGGTCTTTGTTCGTTTAAAAGACAGAGTTACCAGAGGTCAAAGAAAATTGCATTGACATATCAAACAAATCAAAGACCTCCTCTTCTTGACTGAGTAAAACTTGTAAACTTTCTTTATAACCATGTTATCCGAGCCAACTCGCACACACATCGACTATTTCCAAGGGTACCTGCTACCTCCTACCAACACATGTATTGGGTAACTCTGTCCACCACAGATGGTAAGAAGTAATATTTGTAAACTTGTTATTTGTGATAGGGACAACAATGAATGCTTACGTATTTCCAACCTTGGATCCAACAAAAGCCTCCAATTCCAGTACATTCTCGAATGAAATCATGTATTTCCTTGTTCAGTACACATCTCAGAAACACACATCCTGGGAAAAGGGGTTTTGGCTTAATTGAAAGTGTTCCATTTTTTAATTTCCTTTTGACTTGTACAGATGGAATGTATACCTGCAGAAACTTTTACAGTCAGTCAAAACTCAAAAAATATTGAAAAATCAATTCCTACATTAGTTAAATACTTTTCATACCCTTGCATTTCGAGGTAATCCAACCTCTAACTGTCCTAAAATTAACTAATAGGGAAGCCCTCATTGGTTGGAGCAGAATCAATCATGATTGCAAGCAAACTGAACACTCCCCCCACCACCACAAACACAGACACACACACAAACAATACAAAGACTATGATTTCAAGCAAAGGAAATCAATAGTAAACTGAGACTAGTATTGGAGGAAAATTTTTCTCTCAAGAAATTTTTACAGCAATACAAAAACTGATAGACGCCTGTTTATAATTTATAATATGGTTATCTTCAGGTCCACGACTTCCATTCTGATACAACAGAAATGATCTGGAAGTTCCATGGAAACTGGAAATTATGCAAGCTCTGAAACTATATATATACTGCTATGAGGGGGCTTCACGAACTTCTCTTACACTCTCGTCTACTTGTAAAAATGAATACTGTAATAGGGGGAAAATGGTAGGTCATACCAGTATCTGTGTTGGTTGGAAGTTATAGGTAATGGTGGGTGGCTTAACTGAGGTGCTTACAAGCTGGCTCGGGCACCAAAATTATCCAAAGAAAAAATGAATACTGTTTCTAAGGCCTATAGTTCACTCGCCTTGCTAGTTCCTACTCTCTTCCTCCAAACTATATTTTTCCACAACTATCCTCTAAACGCACCGTATAATGAAGGCATGAGTTAAAGCTTAAATGGAGAAACATGTTCAGTGAGCAATCATATGCGGAGCCAACTTGTTTGGGACAGAGGCGTAGTTGTTGTATACTCTAAAACGCATTCTTGCTGGAAACCTATGACATCCCTATTTTCATGAACATCCATAACTCATCATACTTGAACATTTTACATTCTTCATATTCATGTTAATGGAATGAATGCTTTTCATGATTGAACTAAGCTAGTTTGCTAGTTGGAGCTAAATTATGTGCAAACTAAATTCTAATGGTTCCTATCAAATGGTGGAAACTAAATAGACAGCTTGACCTTTTCGATATTGACATCAAATTCAAATGCATTCAGGAGTTGATTTACTAATTTCAGGCGTAATGCACAAAAGTAATTTTAAAACCACCAAATTAAGAACTTCACCATCAAACCAAACAATAAAGCACAAATCTTTATTACCTGAAAATCAATATCAGGGAAGTTCCTAGCAAGAGCACGAGCCATCCGTTCAGCAGTTTCATGACCATTAACTCTAGAAACTCTAACAACCCACCATTGAGGACCCAATTTAGCAAGGTTATCAAGATTAAGCTCTTCAGTCCAGGACTTGTATTGCTTCTTAGGTTTCTTAATAAGCTTTTCCTCTACTTCTTCTCTCCAATTGTAACCTGTTTTACTCTCTCTTCTCTCATTTCTCATTTGCCTTCTCTCTTTAGCTGTTAGCAAATTCTCTTCAGGTGACTCCACAGTTGCATAAACCCTTAAAATGGTTTTTTGGGTTTTCGGTAAAATGGAGATTGGTGATAATTTGGGAAGAAATGGAGGACTTGACTCCATGAGAGTATAGCTTGCTTCATCTTCTTCAAGAAAAAGTAAGAAAATTTTCTTGTGGTGGTTATATGGTAACATATCCAGTTTTATTTCATGGGCCGGGTTAATGGGCTAAAAGGATGACAGCCCAATTCTACTATTGAATCCTAAAAGGAAATGGACAACTTTCACATATAGCAAACAAAAAATTCATATTTATATGCTATAAGGAAAACTTTGCATAAATTGCGCTCCCTAGCAACAGAAAACTGTATAATTCGTGATATACCATATACAGTGTATAATTCGTTGCCTAAATTGTATAATTCGCTGGCCTATTTCGCTACAATGTATAAATTCGCTATCCTATTTCCACTGCAATTGTATATGCAACAATTGTATAATTCACTGTCTATTTCGATGTCATTTAAGTGTATACACAGAAATGATGTTTTCTCTCCCGCTTTATATAAACAATAAAACACAATATATACACTTCTGTTGTATAAAGCTGGGGAAATGTATTTCACTGGCAATTGTATAATTCACAATTGTATAATTCGTGACCTTTTTCTCTGCAATATTTGAAGTAAAATTTTTTAAATTGTATAATAAGTGTATAACACGAAGATCTATCTTGTTGCATGTGTCTATATAATTTTTCCTCATCGCTTTATACAAAACCATCAACGAATTATACACTTCTTTGTATAAAGCGGAGAGGCGAAGCGAGCATGGAGAGTGGCGACCGAGATTCTGGAGAGAGACGCTGGCAAATTTTTAGCTATCGTTTGCTATGGAGCACAATTAAACAAACAATAGCTATTCCATTGTAAATTTTAGGTTTTAGTTTTGCTATTATATACCAATTTTTCCAAAAGGAAAATTGTATGAAATAACAAATCATTAATTCATATTAAATGTTATAATTATAATTTATTTTAATTGAAATTCGTATCAAATATTTCATTTTTATTATTTGATTCGATATATAATTAGTCATTTTTGATATACAGTTTACCATTCTATACATTTTGGTATAAAATGTATAAAATACGTTTATGTTTGTATAAAACGAGAGAAAAATGAATATACAAATGCATATACATATATTATTGTCCTATATACTTATAACTATACAAATACGTATTTTATTATACAAATTACAATGTATAAATAAATTTATACAAAATTGAACAGTTTGTATAAAAATGGATGTTTCTTGCGAATTAAACAAATTATAAGCTCTATAGCAAATAGAAAATTTGTTATGGAGCGCAATTATGTAAACTATAGTTGTATCATACAATTTTTTTTTAATTAATTTAAATATTGATAGCATACATAATGATTTGAATACAAATTGAGAAAAAAAATATTTCAAATTCTAAAAAAGAACTATAAATGCAAAACAAACTTAATAGAAAATTGTTCTTTCAACTTGGTCCTTAAATAAGTTTTTCGAAATCTTTTCTCTATGCACCCAATTTTTCTTTCTTTTATTAATAGTGATCAAAAATATGGCAAACACACCAACTCTTTGATCGTCTTTTTCTTCCGTTATTTTAGTCAGTGTATCCTATATTATCCGTTATTCTTGAGTAATATATAAATTAGGATGAAAAATCGCTATAAAATTTGTTTGATTTAAGTTGCATACCACTTGGTAATCCTCTTAGATTCAATCATTGAGAGTGATTTTAATGGGTTTCAAAATCGCTAACTAAAGTTGATCGATTTTAATCTCCAACCTCCAATAAACAATTTTTTTTGATTTTTTTTTAAATAGTTAAATAAATCTAAAAATCAGATGAAGATGCATACCTTAACAAAAGGATTGTTTTGTGCATATCTTTTAGACATATTTCCCAATTTTTGAAGAAAAAAAAATGAAAGACGAAACAGAGAAGTGAAATTGAAACACCTGAAGAAATTGAAAAGAGAATTAGTGCGATTAGAAAAAAAACATATGAGAGAGAATGAGTTTGAAAAATGTAAATTAATGGCGATAAAATAGGGTTTAAATTCTGACTACAACAATATTTTCTAAAATATTTGACATTTTTGGACCTTTTTTCCATAACCTAAATTTTTTTAATAGGAATGTTTTTAATTATGTTAAGATTTTTGACTAGTTTACTAATTTATCCATTCCTAGAATTTGGGAGATTTGCACAAATAAGATTATATAAGGTGGAATGTAGAATCGTAAACGGACTTAGCCCATGGCGCCTGCCCAACTCAATTCGTTATTGGGGTAGGATTGAAATAAGATTTTTTCAAATAAGTTTAAAACTAGAGCTTATAAATCCGGTCCATATACTCCATGACCCTTGAGGCTCGAACGGGGTCGGTCCATGGTTCAAAACTTTTATTTAATAGTTACTTATAATAATCTTAATAGTATATAATCTAATTACTTAAATACACGTTACTTTATAATATAATATTAATCTTACCAGATTTTGGTATGTCCAGATACATGTATATTAGAGTATAGAGATTTAAAATTAAGTTAATTCGTTCTAGATACACTCTTTCTAAGTAGATTCACATGTATCTATGATACATAGACAAATTTTGCGCCCTCGCTTTCCTTCCATCTTGCTTGTCACTCTCTTATCTCGCGTATCTGGTATGCGAGATATATGTTAATCATACTAGATTTTTTGCTAATAATATTAAAACAACACTATTGTTTACAATATTTGATTTGAAAAAAATAATCATGTTCTTGATGTTATAGAATTATAAGTTTGATTTTTTTTTTTAAAAAATAAAAAGGATCAAAATAAAGAGCCTTGAATACTAGAAGAATAGCCCGTCAAATTCTTTGACCCACGAGACTTGAATCGAATGAGACTGAACCAGCCTTTTTGACAACTTTAGTTGAATGGTTGATGTTTACTGTTTATCCTAGTTTTTTTGGGGTAGGATAATGTTGTGAAACATAACTTATTTAAATTATGATATGTGAAAATATGGGGAAAGTTTGATACTATTAAAATGTGTAAATTACATAAATTTCATAGTTTTGATATGAAATTACAATCCATTCCTAATAAGTTTCTATTACATTAATCTCTTAAAAATTTAAAAAATCTGATATAATAATTGAAGCTCAGGTTCATTAATATGTAGCTCGGATAAATTAAATACGATTTCGAATGCATAAATATGTAGCTCAGATTCATTAAAACATAATATGTGTTGTAAATTCTTACGAAAAGTACCTTCATCACAAACATTTACGAAAGCTTGTACTTCACCATAAACTTTTGTAGGAAATTCTCACTTGAGGCGTGTCGAAAGACACTATCCTTAAGGATACACCGTCCTTTAAGTATATAATATATACTACATACACATATTATATACTAATATTATAGATTGAGTTACATTTCATAATATGTTATGTTGGATGGTATATATTTATTTTTTTCCTCCTAAAATTTTCGAATACTCCCGCGCATTTTCTCATTTTACAAATTCTCTCATGTTCCCTCTTTTATTTTTTTAACCTTTCCCTCCATATTTCTCACTTCTTACAAATATCAAATGCTTTTCTTCCCTCCAAAATCTTCATACATTTTCCCTCTGTTTTCTTCTTACAGATGCAGAAACCGAAAATGGGGAGACAAAGCAAATCTCGAAAAACCGAAAACATCGGTAAAGGAAAGGTTACTCCGGTGCAGATTGCGTTCATCGTCGATCGATACCTCTCTGACAATAGTTTCACTGAAACTCGAACAACTTTTCGATCCGAAGCTTCGCATCTTCTCGCTAAGTCTCCTGTTAATGAGGTATGTATAGGTTCAAATTATGTTGATTTTGTTTTTGTTTAGGATTTCAATTTGTGTATATGAATGTTGTGATGAATTAGGATTGGGTTAGTAATGAGTATGGGGTAAATGTGTAATGAATGATATTATGTTATTATGGAGAAGGATTAGGGTTTGAAATTGTAGGTAAATGAAATTTATGAAGTATTTATATGTTCTTTTTTTTTTTTGGATAAATTATGAGTGTTTTTAGTGTTTCTAATTGATTCGAGTTAGAATCTTAGGGTTTATGTTCATTGAGTGCATCATATAATATGTATGTATTTATTCAAGAAAATTAATAAATTTAAAGGGGCATTCTTTCGGAATAGAATTTTGGAAGACATGTTTGATTATAAAATTTGTGAAAATTTCGAAATTCAACTGCTTTCTGTTCTTTTTACAAAATAACTAAATTTGCAATTGGTATTCATTGTCAAACATGACTTAAATCTTTGAATACCATTTTCACTTTATAAAAAAGCTACTTTTTTGAATACTTGCAATTTTCATGGCCAAATGCCTCCTTGATTCCTTGTTTCTTGGATTAATCCTTATTTTTTTTGGGTGTGTGATAATGAATAGGCGCCAAGGAGTTTATTGAGTTTAGGAGATATGTTGGATGAGTACATAAGTTTGAAAGAGCAGAAAGTGTTCATGGATCAAGAGAAGTGTAGATTGGATCATGAAAAAACACGGGTTCAGAATTTACTAAACGGGATGCAACATGTTATGAATGCTTACAATGCTACCACGAATCTGACCCTGCCTTCCTCAGTTGGTGCTTCTTCTTCAATACCCAAAACAGGTGCTTTGCCAAGTACTGTTAATGGGTCTTCCCCAGTAACCTCAGGCATGCATTCTACCTTTGTTTAGTTTTTTTTTTTCTGAATTAATTTCTTAGTTAATATCAATGCTTTTCATTATAAGTTGCTTAATATGTCGTTGTATGTGATACTATCCTGTTTGGTACATGGAAGGTTCAAACAAGTTAGATGTACTACTTCCAAGTTTTTATCGCCAACCCTGCTTGTATGTTTAAATGAGTTAGATGTATTACTTCAAGTTCATTGTCAACCCTGCTTGTATTTTCTCCTGGATGAAATGATAATCTGTTTTTATATGCGTTGTCCTTGCATGATACACTGGAGTAGATGCTATCTGAAGGACAGTCTTTTAACACTTTAAGGAGCAATAGTTAGTTCAATAGCAGATAACAAACTCTTTGAATAAACCAATAAGCCATATTAACTAAGACACCACTGAAACTATGCTCATGTATTTTGCTCTGCTGAGCTCTTCGACACTATATTCTGTTTCTTGGACTTCCATGAAATGAGTGAGACTTCCTGATTCACAGCAAATCCTGTCACTTTTATCTTTGTCAATATACATTCTACTTATTCATCTCCCAATGAGATTGTTTTGGCTCATGCAACAGGATTGACATCCAACTGAAACAACTACCTATCAAACTTCTTAGTACTAATTTGCATAGGTTGATTTATGATCTTATAATAGCTGGTCTGGAGTGCTATTACACACATTACTATATATGATAGTAGGTTCTGAGTGATAGTTCAAAAAAAAAAAAAGATATATAGAAGTGCATATAATTCCCCAGGAATTTCAATTGCGCTCATATTCATTACTAGGAATGTATCTGCAGAAGCCATTCCTAGATACTAGAGTGAGATTTGATCCTTGCACATTCTCTATTATGTGGAAGCAACAGAGGATCTTGGATCCTAATTCTCTTTCAATAAACCATAACAGGCAAAGAACTTACTATTTTTACATATTCCTCCTGAATTATTCTTGCATTCGTGTGACCACCATTACTTGTATGCAATGGGATGTACAATGTCTGTTTTTCTAGACTGCATCTAGTTCCCAACTGAAGACATGCAGTATATAGTTTTGGCCTTAAAGCAAAACTATCTTCATCCCTAAAAGGTAAAGCCTGCAAAAGAAAGATTGGATCGTGGAGCTGTTACTGATTGTTCATGATCACATTCAAGAAATAGTACATCATTTGTTCATAGAAAGATAGTGCTGTGTTTTGTGTTGGATGTCCTTGTTAACTATTCTACTGATTTGTGCCAGATTTTGGACATCTACTTTACTATTTACTTGAAGATTTATACTATACTACTTTTATCAGGTTATTATTCTGCACGCACAAGTGGAGCTCTGATGTCAGCATCAATGCCTTCAAACACTGCTCTAGATACCATGAAATTTTCTAGTCCAAATTCCATTCCATCAACCTCAAAAAGAAAAGGCTTCAAAGATGTTTCTGCAGCTCCCATAATTGCCAAGAGATCTCGTAAACACTTGATCACTAACCAGCTGCCACTTAAAGGTAAATTCATTTGAAGTTGGTCTTTTGTCACTTCATGTCAAATGTCCTTAAATATTTGACATCATATTATCGTACTTTCCTGCAGATCCTAGTACAGATGTACAACCAACTAGCTCTGTTAAACAAAACAACATTGTGAATAATTCTGCAGTTCAATTATCAGATCCTGCTACTGCATCTGACAGGACACCTGTTCAAGGATCTAATGTTGTCAAGTCTTTGTTCAGCCAGCAAATTCAGTCCCCTCCAACTAATTCTTCTGGCCCAAAAACACCGCCAAGAGCATCTTCATCCCAGACTGACAAATCTATCTCTCCAGTGGAAGTTTGTTCAACTGCTACTTCCACCAAAAATATTACACCTTCTCTTGTAACTGCCACGAATCGCACAATCATCTCGTCAGAAACAATTCGAGTGAGCCCTTCCAAACAAATATTTTACTCCATAGAAAGAAATCATTGCATTTCAACAACTTCTCCAGTAAAGAACAACATGAAGAGGTCTATTAGGCGAGATCAAGTGAAAAGTAGGCTGGATTTTGGTGCCTCTGATAACATCCCATGTAATTCAGAAATGGAAGCTGGTCCAGACATGACTTCGACGTCTGAATCTGAGAAAGAAGGTGATATTTTTGACATGGATTTGTCTAGTTTAGATGCTTTAGGGGTGGGTTTTAATCTTTCTGAACTACTATATGATTTTGACCTTGATGGAGACGGGATTGATCATTCTTGCCAGCCAACATTGCATTCTTCCCCAGATTCTTTTTCAGGGTACAGTTACTTGCCTCATCCAGATTTATTTTTAGTTTCCTTGATCTAATGCAAGATTAGGCATGGTTTCTGAGTCCCCATTTGATGTTTAATGCACAGGTCACCTGATGGATCAGGAAATGTCAATACTGATGCAAACCAGATGACTTCTCATATTTCTTCGACAGTTACTGAAGTCTTTTCAGAGCAAGGCACGAATGTACTAGGTAAAAGGAGATTCTTGACTATGAATTAGACTGGATTGGTTTCATTGAAGTCATTGAAAGAGTTTTGATTTTTTCACTTTGATCATTCAGGTTCAGATTCTCTGACCACTACAAAATCAGTTACCAAATGCATCCAAATTTTAAGCCCAGGTAACTTTTCAACTGTCTATTTTCTCCTTTTTCAATTTGCAAAAAGCACAAACTGAAGATACTATTCCATGCCTTCATTTTTGCAGTTAAAAATATCAGAAGCTTGAAGGATTAGAAGATCTTTGTGCAAGAAATTGATGAATACTTGCACAGATGACTGACAGTTGACTGAATTCATCAAATTTAGTTTTGCATAGTAACTGTCCATTCATTAGCAAAAAAGTGCAAGTGCACTGGATTAGGATTTGTTACCGTAGGATTAACAGCTGCAGGCCTAGCCAGTATATTGATTATATATAGCTTATGTCTAAGCATATTAGGGGAATTTGATAAATAAATTTGACATGACCAAGCTTATAGCAAATTTGATTATGAAAAATATCTGATTATTGTTATAATCTGTTATTGAATCATTATTTGACATCCACCTTTCTGTACTTTCTATGTTGAAGGATGGATTATTTGAACTTGAATGGAACATGGCATGATAACAAAAAATTCAACAGAGGATAATTGTTAGTAGTATGATGAATTTTGTCATGGTTTTACTTGTTAAAATGGGCTCAATAAAGAAAAAAAAGTTCAACCGCTTGTTACGGCAGCTTTTCGTGGGTCTAGTCCTCAGGATCCTCCCTTCTTTGTTAGTTTCTAGTTCCCATGTTTTATAGTATGAAGTTAGTACTCTACATGAGTTTCTGGTACTCTGTGTTGGTCTATGTATCCTTTATACCTCAACAGAAATAACAAAAAGTGAACAAACACTTCAAGAAAGAGGATGACAGATTTTAGATATGGAAAAACCTTTACATTGTTTTATGAATTGAATCACCGCAAAGCTTTGAACCGATAATGACTTTAGCAATTGGTTCCTAGACTTGTGAAAAGAATTTCTTTCGAGTATTACAAATACACAGTCTTGTCTTGATTTCGGAATTAAGACAAGTACTTCTCCAATTTTTCAACTTCTTCTGTGCTTCCAATGTACAATGGAACTCGTTGATGTATCTGCAAAGTTAGAAACAAAAGAAATACCAAATCAATTGACTGATATATATACTCACTTGTTGGTTACAGATTTATCTTAGCTATTGGGGTTTTTACCTCAGTTGGTTGGATATCGAGAACTCTTTGGTGACCATCGGATCCTTTGCCACCAGCTTGTTCCACAATGAAGCTCATGGGAGCACACTCGTACAAAAGCCTCAACTTTCCATTCTTGCTCTTTTTGTCTCTAGGATAACCATAAATGCCACCATATAGAAGAGTTCTATGGAAGTCACCTACCAAACTACCAATGTACCTTGCAGAGTAAGGCTTGCCACTAGGGCCAGGGTCTTTCAAGTCATCGATATATTTCTTCAACTTGTCATCCCAGAGCTGGTAGTTTCCTTCATTGAATGAATAGATCTTTCCAGACTTTGGTATTTGGACATTTTCTTGAGTCAGAACAAATTCTCCATACATTGGATCCAAGTTAAAGGAAAAAACACCATTTCCCAAGGTGAGTACGAAAATCACAGAGCTTGAGTACATGCAGTATCCTGCTGCAAGAAGGTTTGTCCCTGGTTGACATACATTCACGATGCACTTCTGCTCTATATTGTCAAGCTGCAATATTCAACAGACATTTGTCTTTAAACTATTTACATATAATGAATGGATTTTGGCTTATGCCAAAACTCACAACCACACTGGAAACGTTACATTCATGCAGCAGAGGTCCAATTGACTATTGAAAGCATCAAACAGATATAAGAAGCATAGCAGTAAATGATCCTACTTCTCGGTGCATTATGTATCAAAGATAACACATTGTCACAAGTCAGAACACTACATTAGCTATTAAGAGTTCTCTTTTAGAGGCAAATGAAGGTTATCTTGTTTGGTAATTACCGTGGAATCATCTCCAAGATCAGCTAGGCACTCATCATTCGGGCTGTATATTCCAAAGATAGAACCGGTAGACACAGCAGCATCAATGTTTGATGATCCATCAAGAGGATCAAACACCACAATGTAGTTGCCTGAGTAACTCTCTTCCACTGCCACAGGTACATCCTCTTCTTCTGATGCTATAATCCCAGTCCTTCCACTTGATCTTAGACAATTCGAGAAAACCTGTTCAATCCATCAAACATCAACCTTCAGAAACCAAAATCATTAGTGTATTAATGTTCTACGAATGTCTACATCATGCACATTGACATTCCATAGATATTTTACACAAGCAGATTAAACTAACTCTTCACAGTAAGCCTGATATGGTAACCTTAAAAAAAAGAAAAGAATAAGGACCTTCCATAACAGGTAGTGTAAAAATTCTTCACACCATCAATGTATGCAACTTAAATCCAATAGGAGGTAACTTATATACACTGACAGTGAACACAATTCGTCATTTGATAGGATGTATTAGAGAAAATAACACATGTATTAATTGTAGTATTATTTAATCCTTTGCTTTGTAAGTATGGCTCTAGACAAAACTACCCTTAATACACCAAACCAAACAGTGGATAAAAAAAAAAACTAGTACCAGCATTACTAATACACCTTATTCAGTACTATTCTTATACTTTCTACCAAACGACCTATATGAGTATATTTTTGGATTACAGTTATATTTTAAGTGCTCGGATCGTCAGTATATAGAAGTTAAACTCATCTAAATAACTTCATATGATAAGGGACAGAGTATTAATGTTTCTATTGAGCTATTATAAGAAGAATTGTAACAAACAAACCTCATTAGAGACAACATCAAGTTTCTTCTGATCTTCCCCTTGAATATTGACAGCACCTTGAACTCCAGTAAGGTTAGAAATTCCAGCTCTTTGGACCAAAGAAGCAATCTGTTTACAAGCCATTGAAATACTTGAAATTACTATGGTAAGTTCAGCATCAATAACTCCAGCTTGTTCTTGTCTCAATAGCCAACTTGTTAAAGTTTGTAACTCATAGCCACTCCTTTTCTTGGTTTGTGTAACACCTGAAGCTGTCTCTATTGCCATGCACTTAACTCCTCCATTAAATGACCTTCTCTTTGTGCTGTTTTTTGGGCATAAAAATGGAGTCTTTTTGTCTAAGGCAAATAAAAATGGAGTCTTTTTGTCTAGAGCACTTAAATATGAAGTTGTTGCTGTTGCTGTGGCTGCTGATGCTGCCATTGTGATTTTCTTGGGATTCTTGAAATCACTAAAATTTCTCAGTTTACAAGTTCATTGTGTTATATTTGTTTGCAAAGATTTGTTTTTTGAGGCTCATTGGCAGTTAGTTTTCTTGGGGGTAGGGGGTGGGGTGGGGGTTTAGAAAGTGTAAGGCTGGTAGAAGATTTGTGTTGAGTGGGTCCCACTTATCCTTCTCCATGGAAATCTTTTCCTTCAATTTGTGGTTAAGCTTTGAAAATCTACAAATGACATAATCCTGGCTCTCAGAATTTTTAGTATATTCTGAAGTTTCAACAACTTGGAGGTGTTGGCCCATTAAAAAGGATTATTGTGACATATTAGTTTGGGCTTGAAACTTTTATCTTATTCTTATTATTTGCACACACATGCTTGATTTTGGTGTCACTATTTAAGTAAGTTATGTCATGTATTTTTCTTAGAATTAATGATAAAAAACACATTAGAATTATTACTTTCACATTTCAACTATTAGGTGTTCTCGTTTCGTACGTAAATTGATCACAGCAGGTGGTATGTGATTTAAAACACATTTAAATTTGCCCGGACAATACCAGCTGCAAGTTTTGTATTAGTTTTCACTAAATTATCACAATTTATGTATTAAAACACATTTTAAATTTGACGACCAAACTACCAGACTGTGCAACGTTTTGTTCTTAAGACTAATATAAAAAATGAGTTTTAGCGACAATTTAATTCGCAATTGCCGCTAAATATATATTTTTAGCGGCAAGCAATTAACACTCTTGTATGTGTCAACAAAGACTTAGCGGACATTGAATCTAATGACATTAACTAATGCTGATAAAGACCTCTTAGCACTCTTTGTAATTGTCTATTTATTGCCGTAAAAATGATTTGTTGATAGTGTAGTGAAGGAATTTTCAGAAATGACTATAATTTGGGTCTAATTAGAAATTTTGTAGCTATAGTGTAGGTATTGACAGTTCATAACAAAAGGAGAGAAACACCGAAATTGGGAGAGAGGAGAGAGGTGATCGAGATTTGAAAGAGAGATGTTAAATACAAATTGTATTTGACGAATACAAATTTGTACTAACGATTAAAGTTTGATACAAAAAGTTGAATCACTTGCATTCATTCAACTCTTTTATCACTTTGTATTCATTCGCAATACAGAAATACAACATGATACATATTATGTTACTTGTATTTATTTTCGGTACAAAAATACAGAAAAACATGATGTACTCAATAAATACATGCGTCGGTATACTTTATATTCATGAGGAAAAATTACATAAATTAATACATTTTTACAAATAATAGTGATTTTAGGAACTTTGTTTATTAACATTTATAGCAATGCTTTGTTAAATCGTTAATATGTATTAAAAGTGATTATGTATGCAATATATATAATTAAATTGTTTTTTGAACTATTCCTGTTTGTTTGGTAAAACATGTCACATTGTATTATAAGTTATATAAAAATGTGTGTAAATGTATTATTTATCAGTTAAATTTGTATTATATGTGAATAATAAAATGTTCTTTGGCATATATATTAAACTTGTATTATAAATGAATTAAAAGTATCAAGTGAGGTCAAAAATATAGTATAATGGTAATCATTCTGTTATATAGGTATTATGTGAGTTATTATCATTCATGAATACAAAATACATGCTAGTACAGATAGTAGTCAATTACAAACACTATACCAACCATGTTGATACATATTGTCTATTGTAATACCGGAAAATATAAAGGGATTGTATTAGATAGAATGACAAACAATAATATAAATAAATATAGTAGCTATCCTTTGATTTTATTTGTGGTCCATAGTAAACTGTTTGTCAGCCCTCGTCTCCCTCCTATTCTCGCTCTCTACTCACTACTATCTTGCTCGCTCTTTTCGCTCACCTTCTCTCACTTATATACATTAGAATGTTGACTTAATTGGTTTCTAATTGTATAAGAGAGCGAAAAATTGTATAAACGCATGGCAAATTACAATATCTTCGTCCTATAACTTATAATTATAAAAGACAAATATTCCCATCCCAAGTCTATTTTGGCCTTCTCGTTTTATACAAATTCAAATTGTACATAGTTTTTCTCTTTATCGTTTTAGACAACGATTTCAATTGTATTCTTTCTACACAAGTCTCATTTTGTCTTTCTCTTTCTCGTTTTATACAAATTCAAATTGTATATAATTTCTCTCTTTCTCGTTTTATACAATTTAAATTGTATATAATTTTTCTCTTTCTCGTTTTATACAGTTCGTTTTATACAATTTGCTTTAATTGTATATATATAGCGAATCATATAAAAGTTTTCTATAGAGCACAATGATGCAAACTTTGCTATAACATACAAATATGAATTTTATGTTTGTTATATGTGAAAGTTGTCCGTATATAAATACATGCTCTATTTGATACATACCAATTGATACGTAATTGATATATACCAATTGATACAATCTTTAAAGTGATACAAAATATTGTAGTTCATTCTTAAATATGCTAAAAAAAAGTATTTAATTTCTCAAAAGTCAAAATGTGAGTTCAAAGTTTGTTATAAAAAATTGGAAACAAATCATCAAATATTTAAAATAATCCCCACCACAAAAATTAAAGAAAAGGGAACTAATTAAGCGGATGACCAAACAATTATGTGATTTCTAAGTCATAAATTACATCTTAAATTATGCCCTAAACTCCCTATATAAATTCAAGAAAATCCTTTATTCAAACTCACCTCACAAACCCAAGAAAACATTTCTTTCTCCATTTTTTCCCAAAAAAAAATAATAAAAAAATCAAAAATCACAACAAAATAAAAGAGAAAACAACAAGAAGAAATGGCCTCATCAATGAAATCATCTTTGATCCTTTTCTTGACATGTTCCCTTTTCCTTCAGGTCACTTATGCTGTGTATAAGAGTAAGTTATTGGTTTTCTTAATTATAAAAATAATGCGTTCAGTGAATCTCGTCTTAATTCATGCGCATTAATCTTAACGTACATAAATAAAGAATTAAAAAATAATAATTTCCATAGTTAATCATCCTGAAAACGTATTTATTTAAATTTCGTATTTGTTCAAGCACATTTAATATGCATGAACATAGAATCTTTTAACATTTCATGCACCATTCATATAACACTTTCTTTTTAATTAGTCTTAAAAAAATATGTCATATTTTTATAATTAAAAATGATATATCTTTTAACATTTCATTTTTAACCTTATTGAAATGGTTTATAGTTACACAATTTCCTCAAATCTTTATATATTCAGTTAAATTGTAGTGCCACATAAATTGAAACAGAACGAGTATATCTAATTATTATCTTTCTAATTTTTGTAGCTGAGGTGAAATGTGAGAGTTTGCCAAATGGTGATTGTGCATTTGCAATTTCATCAACAGGAAAAAGGTGTGTATTAGAAAAAGCAAAAACACCAAAAGATGACTTAATAGTAAGTTGAATATGAGCAAGGACTCAGAAGTAGGTTTCCAAAACATGAAGGAGAACATTGAAAACAGATGGATGTATTGAATCTTGTGTCTTAATAGAACTTCTTTGGAATTTTTTATGATGATTTGATTGAGCCTTCAATTTGTCTCCAAAACTTATTGTGCCCCTGCTGTTATCAACAAGGTCCATATGTGGACCGTTAACTTCAATTGGCTGTGTGATGAAGGTAAAATTTAACAATTTACGATTCAGTTCAGATATATCACTCGTTTAAAAAAACATGATACATATATATACTTCTGTTGTCTAATAAATGACGCATATTACAAAATATGCATAATTTATTAGACTGTAAAAATATATATGCATCACTTTTTTTTTTATCTATATAACCGTCTTAATTATTTTGACATTTTGTATTTATTTTTGTGTAGGAGCATACTTGCCAGACCTATGCAACAAGAACAATAAGTTGAAGAGTAGTGGTGCTGCTGAAGATGGTGTTGATGCTCCTGACTCATACCTTTCCTTTCTAAATTTTTGCACTTTTTAAATAAAAAAGAATATGCTACATAATTGTTTTTTTTTGCCCCCCATTTTTTTGGTTGTGCCGATAGTTGCACGGTAATGTTTAATTCTTTGGGTTTGCTGAAATTTTTCCTTGTACTAATTCTTTTGTCACTGAGAATTTAATAAAGATTCTTCTTCTTTTACATGGAATTTGTTGTTTAATTGTTATTGTTTGATTATTTTTTTTAATTATTGAACGAGTGAATAGAGATTTTATGGAAATAATATAATTGACTTAACAAGTTTCAAATTTTAAATCTTAAACATTATTACACAACCAAAAAAAAAAAGCCATCAGTAATTATGTACATGGTTAGACTTCTTACAACAATATGAAAGATAGAAAGAAGGCATAGTATATATTAAATCCTAAACTTAATTTTAAATTTTAATTTTACCATTCAACTTTCATAAACATGTATTTTAGCTATTCAACTTTTAAATAAATAAATACATGAGTTCTACATGGCACAATATTCATAAGACACCACGTAGGACAAAAAATGACATGTAGGACAAGTGTGTCTATTTGTTCAACTTCATAAAAATTTAAGTGTCTACTTGTGGACACTCAAAGTTGAAGATCATACATGTAATTTGAAACCAAGTTATATTTATATATTACGCCTAGAAAGAATAACAAATTAACAATTAATTACGAAATACAACTCTTTTTTTATTATATATAATTACGTTGCAAAATAATTAGATTTTTATCATTGTAAATGACATTCATATTGGTATAAATTAATAAAGGACTGATTGATGAAACTTCGTGGCTACTCAAAATTCAAAGCCTTATTAAAGCTCAAATTTAGAACAGAATTGTAGGAACCTTAATATCAAATTGGATTAAGAAACACAATTTTCATACTGCCCCTAAACAAATATAATTTGCCCTTAAACAGACAGGTTAATACCACTTTTTAAGTGATACTTCTAATATAGTAGAATATGTTGAAATTGTATAAACTATGCTAGAGTTTTATTACTCAACATAATTTACTTTTCTTTTTTTAATAATTACTCCCTCCAGATTTTTTTTTTTGTTATTTAATCTTGACATGCCATCATAGCCCTTGGACAGCACACACAGTTGGACGACGTCGTGCGTGACATGTCATCATGGCCCTTGGACAACAGACGATCGGACGACGTCGAACATGGCGTGCCCATCATGGCCTGTGGGCAGCACACATGGACGAACGACGTCGAGAGTGGCGTGCCATCATCGCACTTAGACAACACAAACGGTCGGACGACATCGGGCGTGGCATTGCATAAGGCTGGGCAACGGAATGGAATATATCGGTACCGTTTCGGTATCATTCCGGTTCGGTTGCCTACGAGACAGAACGAGACATTCCGAACCGGGACACGGAACGGAACGAAATCGAGGTTTGGTACGGTGAACCGTTATCGATTTATTTTGATTCTGGTCCGGTCTGAATCTGGTCCGATTCCGATTAATTAATATTTATTAATGCTAATTGAATTTATATTTATTAATATAATTATCTTTTATATTAAACAATAAATAATTAAATACTACCCAGTACCCCACTACCCATGGTAGTATTACATTCGAAACTTAGTGAACAGACCCTTCCTGAAGGGGTGGATTGCGTAAAATATGCACTCTACTAGTATGTTTGTAAATTGAAATTGTAATTTATAATTACAACTTAAATAAATTAAATTGATATTCTTTTCATTTGGTAATTGTTTATCTTATTTTTTACAGTTTTTAAAAATTACAAAAATTTAATATTTACATTACAGTTATTAAATAGTACTTCTAAATTTTAAAATAATAATAAATAATAAGTAATAACTTATAATTCCAAAAAGATTAAATCTTGAAAACTTAATTAGATTTAACGTGCAACTTAATAAGTAATAACCTTTGATAAAAATATCTTTAAAATACTTAAGTAAAAAATTACATTATAAATTTAAAAAATATTAATCTAAACTTAGAAAAATAAAAAAATATTCATATTTTCGTAATTCACAAAAATCTTTTTTTTTGAAATAACTAGATGTGTCATCCCGTTTATCTCATCCCGTTTCATTCCGGTCCATTTCAGTTCCATCCGGTATATAATGGGATGGAACAGAACCGAGTATCCATCCCAGTAATTCCGGTTCGGTTCATCCCGGTACCGATCAATGAACCGGTCAACTCGTCCCGTTCCAGTTTGATACAGTTCGTTCTGATCCGGTGGTCCCGTTCTGGTCCGTTTTCAGTCTTAGCATTGCATCATCGCCCTTGGACAACACAAATAGTTGAACGATGTCGGCCGTGGCATGCCCATATGGCCCTTGGATAGCACACCGGTCGAATGACGTCGGTTGTGGCATGCCATCATAGACCGTGGACAACATACACGGTCGGATGACGTTGGACGTGACATGTCATTATAGCCCTTGGACAGCATATGTGGTCAGACGACGTCTGGCGTGACATGCCATTATTGCTCTTGAACAGCACACACGGTCGAACAACGTCGACTTGACAATGCTATCATAGCCATTGGACAGCAAACACGGACGGAACTCTCTGGACGTGGGGTGACATGCAATCATAGCCGCTTGGGGACACTACACACGGTTCGAACGGACCGTTTTTCGAGCGTGACATGCATCATAGCCTGACAACAACATATGTTCGGACGACCGTCGGGGAGTGGTCATGCATTCATCGCCCTTGAAACACACACGGTCAAACGACGTCAAGCGTAGCATGCCATCATAGCCCTTGGACAACACACACGGTTGGTCGTCGTCGGACATGCTGCACACAACGGTCGGCCGTGGCCTGCTTGCATCGGCCGTGGCTTGCATGACATTGGCCAAGCTCTAGTTGAAACATGCGGATGTCCACGCCATACATAAATCAAAGGAGTTTGAAAAACTTTTCATGCATAACACACATATTCATCTATTTTCCATTATCTATTCTTAATGCTTCTGCCTCAAGTGGCTCGTCTTTATCATTCTTCATTTCTTTTACGATTCGTACAATATTGAAACATCTTTTATTTATATAAATATGTAGTCTATCATTACTTTCACATGTTTAGAAGTGTTTTCGAGCATTTTTGTATTTTTTCAGCTTTTAATCATTATTTTATAATTTATTCTTACGGTTTATTATTTTTTGCGTCTCATTTTAAAAATTAAATATACTAAATTTTTTATTTTAAGGTTATTATATTTATTTCTGAATTTTTGGTGTTGATTTCATATTTTTTCGATATTTTTCCTATTTATTATTAATTTATAACTATTTTTTTCAGAAATTTTGAAAAAAAAAACTAAAAATGTAAAAAAAAAAAAAAATTACAGAAAAACTATTTTTTTTAGATAAAAGTGATGGATGAAAGTAACAGGTGTTTGTCTTAGAAGTGCAATTTGGGTTGTCCATTTCCCAATTATGATTCTCTAGAAAATAATATCTAATCTAGTCACATGGGTAACCGTTCTAAGCATATATAAGGGTGGTAGAGGTGTTGGAGACCAACTGAGGCGTAAGCAGGCGGACGACATGGGCGTCCCGTGGGTTTAGTAGGCGTGTTGCGTAGGCGCTTGATGACATTCATGACTTGTCCGTGCTACGCTGTTGGACGTTTATAAAAACAAGCCGACGACGTCTGCAGGGAAATTGAGGCGATGCAAGCAGATGTGATGCGCATCCTGTGTGTTTAATAGGCATGTTGTGTGGGCACTTGATGGCATGCATGTCTTGTCCATGCTATGCCGTTGAGCGTCTACAAATATATGCTAGCGATGTTTGCGGGGCGACTGAGGCGAAGGCAGGGTCAAGGGCGTCTTGTAGGCATAGTAAGCGTGCTGCATGGGCGCTTGATGGCACGCATGGCTGTCATGATACCCTGTTGGGGGTTACGGAAAAACATAGCGACATCTGGCGGCGGAGTTTGAGTTTGAAGGCAGGCGGACGTTATGGGCGGTCCTTGTGGGCTTGTAGGAGTGCACGTGGGGCGCTGGATGGCATGCATTAGCTTGTCTCGTGTGAGACCATTGGGGTACAGAAACATGCTAGTGACGTATGCGGGGCGACTGAGGCAAAATAAAGCGAACGTCAAAGGCGTCTTGTGGGCTTAGTAAGCGTGCTGCGTGGGCGCTTGATGACATGCATGACTTTTCTGTGCTACATCGTTGGGCGTTTACAAAAATATGTCGGCAACGTCTGCGGGGCGACTGAGGCGTAACAATGCGAACGTCATGGGTGTTCTGTGGGCTTAGTAGACGTGCTACATGGGCGCTTGATGGCATGCATGGATTGTCCGTGCTACGCCTTTGGGCGCTCACAAAAACATGCTAGCGACGTCTGTGAGGCGACAGTGCGCTGCTGAGGGAACTTCTCACGACTAGTCTATATAAGCGTTTGGTGTGGAAACGCCAGTGCTTTCGGGCGAGTGGCAAGTTCTAGAGCTCCTGTTACGGCTAACTCTAGGCGTCGCACGCACGGGGCACGTAAGGCCATGTACGGCCAGATGCTATGATAAATCGGGCGTGGAAGGTTCCCTTCGGTGAATTTTAGTCTTCCTTTAATATCTCTGCAGTGATTAAATTATCAACCACCTTCAGCAGGCGCATAACGATGGGTATAGCAGTGGCCTTATAAAGAAGGCATCAGCGTCGTCGCACGACATCTCATATCGGGCATCGGAACGGATGTCGGGCGTGCATCGACGAATCTATTCACGTACGATACAACTGTGGTATTGAGAATGTGTGGTTAGGTTGGATCCCTGCTTTGAGCAGCGACGTCTTAACTCGCATGCCATCTTAGTGGCGGATCAAGAGCAATCTAGGCTTGTCGGATGTCGAAATCATGTGTTGCATACCCAATGCCTAGGCATTATGTAATTTCAATCGGTCGCCTTCGTCGTGCGATGACGTGGTCCACGAGCGGCGCCTCAAATTCTCAAATACGGTAGACGTAGTAGGCATTGGGCCTTCACCGGCTCCTATCTACCCAAAACGAATGCTCTTTGCGAATGACTGTCGCGCTCGCCTTGGACCCAATCGTACCCGAACGGGCGCGTCGCGCTCATGCAACGCGCGAAGTCGTTGAGGAATGCTACTTAGTTGATCCTTCCGGTAGTCGTATGGTTGTCTCAAAGATTAAGTCATGCATGTGTAAGTACAAACAAATCAGATTGTGAAACTGCGAATGACTTATTAAATCAGTTATGATTTATTTGTTGGTATCTACTACTTGGATAACCATAGTAATTCTAGAGCTAATATGTGCAACAAAACCCGACTTCTGGAAGGGATGTATTTATTAGATAAAAGGTCGACGCTGGCTCTGCCCGTTGCTGCGATGATTCATGATAACTCGACGATTGCATGACCATCGTGCCGGCGACTCATCATTCAAATTTCTGCCATATCAACTTTCGGTGGTAAGATAGTGGCCTACCATGGTAGTGAAGGGTGACGGAAAATTAGGGTTTGATTCCGGAGAGGGAGCCTGTGAAACGGCTACCACATCCAAGGGAGGCAGCAGGCGTGCAAAATTACCTAATCTTGACACGGGGAGGTAATGACAATAAATAAAAATGTCGGGCTCTATGAGTCTGATAATTGGAATGAGTACAATCTAAATCCCTTAACGAGGATCCATTGGAGGGCAATTCTGGTGCTAGCATCCGCAGTAATTCCAGCTCCAATAGCGTATATTTAAGTTGTTGCAGTTAAAAAGCTCGTAGTTGGACTTTGGGATGGGGCGGCCGGTCCTCCCTAGGTATGCACCGGTCATCTCGTCCCTTCTACCGGCGATGCGCTCCTGGCCTAAATTGGTCGGGTTGTGCCTTCGGCGCTGTTACTTTGAAGAAATTAGAGTACTCAAAGCAAGCCCACGTTTGTATAAATTCTCACATTTCTTTGAGAATTAAAAAGAGTTTGTTTGATTTCTGAATCGAATTATGTCAATTTCATAAAGAATGTCTTAATAATTCAATAAAGGAAGCTTGCAAACTGAGAAAGTAACAAATTGCAGATTAAAAGTCTAATGCCTTATCTTTGTTACCTTTTCATTTCTCCATCCCCACAATTTCACTCCATCCCTTCTTCTAATCTTTCTTATCTTTTCATTTTTCCTACTTCTTATACTCTTTCCATTGAAGTAAAAAATGTTGCCATGACTTCTGATAGTTTACAATCTCGTCATAGTTCGAAGTTGATTTTGAATTTTACCCAATTGAAATTTTGGTGGTGACCGGTTGCCTAAAGAAAAATGGGGATCTGATTGTTTTTAGTTGTTCACAATCTCGCTGGAGTTTCGAATTCGCGGCTTTAGGATAGTTGAGACTTATTGGCGAAGTTGATTTGATATTTTTGTTGTTGTTGTTGGTTCTCGCTTATAGTTGCTGGTTGAAGCTTGTTGGAGGCGGTGAAAATGAAGGCGTTTTGGTCGGAGAAGGTGAAGAGGATGAGAGGAAGGTAATAAATTTATGTTTGGTTGGATCTGAAACAAAGGTCATTTGAGTGGTGGATGACTGAAATAAAGGTCAATCTCGAAACGAGTGATGTGTCTACACATATAGATAATCAGTGCAAGAGTGCACTTAACTATGCAATACATCATCAGACAATTCACTACAAGAAAACTGTGAAGTACATGAAGATTTTTCTGGGACCTAGTTTGAAAATTTGTAGGAAAATAAATTTCCTTCAAATTTTCATA
The DNA here is from genome assembly GCA_027704765.1 of Solanum habrochaites. Classification (NCBI taxonomy): domain Eukaryota; kingdom Viridiplantae; phylum Streptophyta; class Magnoliopsida; order Solanales; family Solanaceae; genus Solanum; species Solanum habrochaites. The sequence continues at coordinate 4,684,459 of JAKWJA010002497.1, read as the reverse complement.
TTAATCTCCAGAAAAATCTCCATGTAATTCTCACTGCTTTTGTAGTGATGCTAGACACGAAAATCAGTGCAATCTTAACAATTAAGTTTAAGGGGTGATAAAATTCTAGGTAGTTCAAATGAGATCTTGGATAGTTTAGGGGTGTTAGTAATATAAAAATATCAAGTTTAAGAGATAATATAATTTTCGCATAATTTAGATGTGTAACTGACAAATTCATAATAATTAAACCATTTAAGTACCAAATGATATTTTAAATGATGCTAAAAAAATTAATTTAGCATGTGAGTTTAAACTTTGACCTTATAAAAAATCATCAAATATTTAAATAATCCTCACCAAAGAAAGCTTAAAACAGAAACTAACTAATTAAGGTATTGATCAAACATTTGTATGATTTCTATTGGTCATTATACACATAACAACTCCCTATATAAACCTAAAGAAAACCCTTCATTCAAACTCATCTAAAAAAAAAAAAGTTCTTTCTCCATTTCTTTTTTCCAACAACAAAAAAAAAAAATACAAAAAAATAATCAAATTCCCAACTAAACAAAAGAGAGAAACAAGAAAAATAAATGGGTTCATCAATGAAATCATCTTTGATCCTCTGTGTTACAGGGTGAAAGGTGCGCAAGTACAGATTCTTCCCTTATGCCGTATATAAAAGTGAGTTATTTGATTTCTTAATTAATCGTGAAAATAATATATTCAGTTGAATCTCATCAATTTTTCTTAATCAATATTATGAAAAAATAATTTGTTGAATTGAATCTCGTCTTTGTTCATGCATGAACATATAATTTAGATTTATTGATTTCTTAATTATAATTCTAAAAATACTGAACTCAGTTGAATCACTTTTGATCAATCTCTCGTAATGCACATTATTCTTTTACTCCACTCTCGATCAATCTTCCTTGTGATACACTTTTCTTAAGTTTGTCTCTAAAAAGAATACAATATTTTTTTATCAGAAATAACTTTAACTATAAAATATTAATTTATTATCTTTACCGAATGATTCATAGCCACACATATTCTAAGATTTATTTACAACAGATTGATTTATTTTTCTTTAACTTTATATGAACTTCAGTTAAACTGTATCCCATAAATTTGAAACAGAACGAACGAGTACCTAACCATTCTCTTTCTTTTTTGTAGCTGAGGTAAAATGTGAGAGTTTACCAAATAGTGATTGTGCATTTGCAATTTCATCAACAGGAAAAAGGTGTGTATTAGAAAAAGCAAAAACACCAAAAGATGACTTAATTAGTAGTGAATATGAATGCAAGACATCAGAAGTTATGGTTCAAAACATGAAGGAACACATTGAAACAGATGAATGTATTGAATCTTGTGGTCTTAATAGAAATTTCTTTGGAATTTCTTCTGATGATTTGCTTGAGCCTCAATTTGTCTCCAAATTATGTGCCCCTGCTTGTTATCAACAATGTCCCAATATTGTTGACCTTTACTTCAACTTGGCTGTTGCTGAAGGTAAATCTAAATATTTTACGATTCAATTCAGATATATCACTCGTTAAAAGACATGATGCATATATATACTTCTATTGTCTAATAAATGACGCATATTACAAAATATGCATAATTTGTTAGACTATGAAAATATATATATGTATTATTTTTTTATTATTATAACCGTCTTAGTTATTTCGAGATTTTGAATTTATTTATGTGTAGGAGCATACTTGCCAGACATATGCAACAAGAACAAGAAATTGAAAAGTAGTGGTGCTGCTGAAGATGGTGTTGATGCTCCTGCTCCATCTCCTTCATTTTTCTAAAATTATTTTTACACCTTATTATAAAAATATATATATGAATAATTTCTTTTTACAAGAAGATATTAATTTTTTTTTCTTGTTTACATTTTAATTTTTTGTACCAATTATTTTTTCAGTGAAAATTTAATAAAGACTCTCCTTTTTTTTTTTTTTTTACATGAGATTTATTGTTTAATTGTGTATTTATGTTTGCTAGTTGAGAAACAAGAATTTAAAGAAAATTGTTAGTGAACTTTGAAAAATTAAAAGAAAGAAAATTATGCCTTATTATTAAATTAATTAAAATTGGTTATACGAATTCTCGTTAGATTATATGTAAATTTAAGCTTAGCTAATAAAATACTATACTAATTAATGGGTGGATTGTAACTTACAATTTTTTTGAAAGTATGTTTTTGCACCATCTCCTTTAGTAATAATTTAAACCTAGCTTAGAGTGAAACTATTTTTAAATTTTTTGTTTATTATAGTTGGGTATTATTTTATATGCATATTCATTTTGATAGTAGATCTGACATGAAACTTTTTTTAAAAATTCGAATAACAAATATAATTTCAATTAAAAATTAAAAATTTAAAAGTATTTGAATTTCAACTTTAAAATGTATATGATAAAGTAAAACTTTTCATCATTTTATAAATTCACGATAATGTTAAGTATGACTTAACAAATAAAAATACGTGGAAGACTCTAAAAAGAATATCAAAATTGGATGAAAACAGTCCACAAGACCAAATTTTTTTATGAATAGGCTACAAATACATAAAATGTCAATTTTATCCTTCGAACAATAAGCACACGTATTAACAGAGTGTTGCTTTTTATTCACTTTTATTAGATAGTAAAATGAAAAATACTCTACATATCAAGCATTTTTTCGTATTAATAAAAATAATTTCAAGTAATTTGATGTAAATAATAAAAATTAAAATTTATTTTATCTGAATTGAGTTTAGATTAATTAAAGTAAAAAAAAAATATTATTTCTTTTAGTTTTTCATTTGATATTCAGAATCTAAATTAGAGCTCTAAATAAATTTAAATTTCATATTACATGATCAATCTGAGGATAACGTTTTCGAAATAATTTTCTCCATATCAAAATTCAAATATGAGACTGACCAATAATTAATTAAGGATGGAATAATCTCAATATTGCACTATAACTCAAGTTGCTAAAGAAAAACTTTTTTGAATGTGTTGTATATTTCAAACATAGTTTCTTTTTTTAAAAATATGACGATATTTTCAAAGAGTTCGAGCAACAACGTAGGTTACAAGGGTAAAAATGGAAAAACAAACAAAATTTCGAAGTAACTAGCTGTCTTCACTCTCTATATACCTACCTTCGTCTATTTTGCAGTTGTACTTAGGCGGGTACCCAAAACTACACAAAATCAAAATTTTAAAACCCAAAAAATGGAAAACGATACACCGGAAGTTCAAGAAGTGACCGTCGCCGTTGATGGTTTTCACGGCGGAGGAATTGGGGATGCCTCCATCGGCGGAGGCGGCGGTGGCGGTGGTGTTGATGGCGGTGATGAAGAGGAAGTGTTGATGCTAGAGGACGGAAGTGGAAGCAGTGACCAAGTGAGAAAGAAAACAGCAGACCGTGTAAAAGGACCATGGTCACCTGAAGAAGATTCTATACTTAGTCGTTTGGTAAGCAATTTTGGGGCGAGGAATTGGAGTTTGATCGCTCGTGGAATTCCGGGTAGATCGGGAAAATCGTGCCGGTTGCGGTGGTGTAATCAGCTTGACCCTGCTGTTAAACGCAAGCCCTTTACCGGTAACTTTCGAAAACCATATGTTTTTTTTGTTCTGCCATTTGGTGAAAAGGGGTTTTATGAAAATTCAGTTTCTTCTTGTGATTTGATCCTGCATTGATGTTTACTTTTTAGTAATGTTTGGATTTTGGATTTTGAATTTTGAATTTGGGGTTGATAAGATCTTGATAGTAAGTATTGACCATAGTTGAATATCTGTTGAAAATATAATTTATACTTGTGATTTTGTAGTTTGTATTGTTTAGCTCAGGTAAAGTTTGGATGTTGAACTTGGTGTCAAGAAAATCTTGGCAGTTAAGGTATTGACCAAAGTTGAATATTTCTGGTGAAATGTAGTTTCTACTTGTGAGTTTGAAGTGTATTTGGATTTTGAATTTGAGGTCAAGAGAATCCTGGCAGTAAGGTATTGACTAAAGTTGAATGTTCCCGGTGAAATGTAGTTTCTACTTGTGAATTTGTAGTGCGTTGATGTTTAACTTTAGCAAAGTTTGGATTACCTGTGTTCAAGATTAAAGTCTGGATTTTACCAATCAAAAAAATGATTGTCTGGAGTTTCAACCAAAGCAGAAGGTATTTGATCATAGTTCTGTATTTAGGTGAAATGTAGTTTCCACTTGGGATATTGAAGTGTATTGATGTTTAGATCCAGCAAAGTCTGTATTTTTAAACTGTCAAAATTTGATTTTGAATTTTCAACTTAAGGTCAACGGGATTCTGAACGGAAGCTGTTGACCCCACATGAGAGTTCTGATGATCTTAAGGTTTGGGAAATTACGTAGTGATAAAGATTGGATCAGGGCTTGCTAAAGGGCACAGATGTACAAATGCATTCAGGTTTAAGTCATGGATCATTCAAGTGAATAGGTGATCTCACGTGTGCATTTTTGACATGTAAAAGAGACTGTTACTTCCATTATTTGGGACTTGCACTTGTCTTTTCATATTTGAGCTGAAAATACATCTAGGGGTTTTAGCAGATCTGACTATGCTCGAGCTATGTTGCTCATACTCTTCCAAAAATCCTAAAGCCACTGGGTGCATGTCGGATCCATCAAAGTAGTGCATTTTTGGAGGATTTGACACGGTGCGGCTGCATTTTTGGAGAGTCCTAGTAACATAGCATTCAAGTCCAAATCTTTACCACTGTTCACTGGCCAAGCGACTATGTCACCCCCATTCTCGAGAAGTAGCGAACTGATCGTCAAGAGTAGCTCACCTTTAGATTGCTTGTTGTACCATGAGAGGAAGAGTTTAAGTTTGTACTAGTATACAATAGTAGGTCCTTGCACTAGTCTTGAAACTCAAAGTTAGTGAATGATGGAACGGTCTAGGTCTTATAAAAGTTAAAGTGTAAATACATGACAGTATGGTATAACTCTTGAGTAGAGACAAAAAAGAACTCAGCTTTGAGAACGTGGCCATGAATTAAGCCAGTGGTTTTAGAAGTGAAAATTCCAACTGCAGGAGAAGAAGGCTCCGCACACAGTAGAAGGGAAATAAGAGTGCGTTTTCTAAAAAAGAGAAACAATACTAGAGAGACCAATCTAGAAAAGAAGGGAATTGTAGAAGAAGAAGTCAATGAAAAGAACTGAGAAGACTAAAGTAAATCTGAAGAGAAATCCTAGTACTGAGATTGCAGAAGGCCCTTGTTTTCAATTAAACCTACCGATTCTTTGTGTATCGATTTGCGCTTTACTTTATGAAGTGTACACTTCTTCGAAATTGCTTTGCTTCATCCATGCAAGCAAGGACATCCTCACTTCATATCTCTTTATCGGTCTAAGTGCCCAAACTACACATGTAATAATACAAACTATCTACTTTTGTGACTATGGTTTTCAGCAAACTAACTTGTCACAATCATTTTAATGTTTTCTACCTTCGTCCCAGCAAAATGGGACGAAAGTAGTATTTGTGATTTTTTTTTTCTCTTTAACTATAAAGCATAATCTGTGAAACACCAGATTATTTTGCAGTTTAGAAGATTATATGTGGGGTTAACGAAAAGCTAATAATACCCACCAACTACCAACCGAGATGCTGGTTATGACCACTTTTCCTAGGCTAGGTTGGGTTGGGAAGTAAAAAGGGAGTGGACAGGCTACTTTCCTATTTGCTTGAGAATTAAAGGAGAGGAAGCGAAAGTGTTGAGGTTGTATCTTCTCAACGGTGGGGACTTAGGCCCTTCCCCTTGATTAACAATTAAACCTCTTTGCAATTTGCATCTAAAAAGGATGGTACTATTGCTGATTTTCTCTTTACCTCTGGTTGGCAGCTAAAGATTCAGTTGCAATTTGAATGATTGAGAGATAGAAGAATTTTGCCAGTTGCTTAAACAATTGGCAACTGCTTAAACAATTTTGCCAGTTGCTTAAACAATTTTGCGGTTTCTTAAAACAATTTAAATTGATCTAGTAAGATGGATACCATGATTTGGCTGGTAAGTAAAGACAAGAAATTTTCAGTCAAGAATTTGAGGTACTTCTGATAAAGCAGTTAGGTCAGTGGGATACTTCTTGGTATTGGAGGGTGATATGGAAGATAAAAGCTCCTGCCAAGTAGCATGTTTTTTTTTTTTTTTTTTTTGGGGGGGGGGTGGGGGTGGATGTTGGGAGTTATTCCTAGACATATGGCTGGAGAGGAACAAGGCTTGCTTTGACGGGCAGGGAACTCACTTTTCTAGAATTTAAGAAAAGATGTTTACAAACTCTGTACTTATGGTGTAAAAGTGACTCACTTGATAGTTTGAACCAGTAAATGGATTTATTGGACATGTCAGGAAGAAGAGAGTAGTAGGCTGCTTCTTTTTTTTTTTCCTACCATCTTGGTACCATTCAATAAAATCTATACTTGTAGCCAAAAGATAAAATAAAGCACCTACTATACATGCAGTGAAATGTGTTTTTATGCTTACATATTTGAAGATTTGGTGTTGTCCAGTTTCAAAAAAAAGATTTGGTGCTGTGCTACATCAAACTAGAGATATTTCTTAGTTTCCAGCGGAGTCACCCCTAGGTTCTGATATTAGGAAACAATTATTGTTATTCATGCTTATATTAACGCTCCACTTTGTGGGATTTCACGGGTATGTTGTTGTATGCTTATATAAGTAGCTGTTGAATGAAACTAATAATTCCGCCACTCTTGACAGATGAAGAAGATCGGATAATCCTTCAGGCTCATGCTATTCATGGGAACAAATGGGCATCAATTGCAAGGCTTTTGCCAGGTAGAACAGATAATGCCATTAAAAATCATTGGAATTCAACCTTGAGGCGCCGTTGTGCCGAACATGGTAAGTTAAGAAGTGACTCCAGCAACATCCTGGAGGATGCTAGTGCTGGGAAATCAAAAGCATCATCTGAGGAAACCCAATCATGTGGTGATGTGAATTCTTTGAAAGCAATTGAAGGAAAAGACGTTAGCTCTCAAGAAAACCAAGAAGCTAATCACTACGAGGATAGGAGTCAAGAAGTAGTTCAACGGAGTGATGTAGCAAATGATCCTCGTACTCTCTTCCGTCCTGTGGCTCGGATAAGTGCTTTTAGCGTATATGGTTCTTTGAATGTCCCAGAATCCCAACTGCAAACTCCAAGACTAATTCCTACCCAAGCACCTGATCTTGGGATCACCAAGTTGCTTGAAGGAGCTTTCACCGACAGATTAGTGCCTCACCAATGTGGCCATGGCTGTTGTGGCAATGTCAATCAAGAAATTAACGGAAGCTCACTGTTGGGGCCTGAGTTTGTTGACTACGCTGAGCCTCCTTCCTTCTCAAGCCATGAGTTGGCCGCATTAGCCACAGAGATAAGTAACGTTGCTTGGTATAAAAGTGGGTTGGAAAACAGCAGCATTGAGGCTACCTTCAATCCAACAACCAGGGCAGCCTGTGGTACCTCTCATTTGCCAAGCAGACCATTCTAATCTTTCAAATTAGTAAACTTGGAATTGATAATGGATGCAGCGTCAACCTCAACTACCATAATATAAAAGATTTTGAGGCCGAGTTGATTTACCCAACTTAATTGGAATATACACAGTACAGGATTAAGAGAAGGTGGATGGATACCTGATTTAGTGTCCAAACTGGTTGAAAAGAGTGTACATGCATTATTTTCCTAGGTCTTCATTCATTCATGATGAGGAAATTTTAGAAATTTTCTTAAATTAGATGAGTCCAGTAAAATGGTAATATAATCTGAAGCTTCATATGTTGTAATTCAACAAGATGCTGGATTTTTTTTTTTTATTCAAAGAGTGTGCTTCCTCCTTGTTCAGTTGGGATGATGCAAAGGAAAAAGAAAAATGGTAAATTCCTGGTAAAATTGTAACATGCCTTCTGCATGATTTATTTTGTAGAGCGACTTTCAATGATCATCATATCATTCATATTCATATATTATTCATTCATATTCATATTTTGTTGAGCGACTTTGAATAAGGAAGGCATAAGTTGATCGAATTTATGTACAACTTTTACAAAATACTACTCTCCTTCAACGACAACTTCTTAATGTATATGCAATTGTAAGAGGGTGCATGTTTTCAAAAACTTTAAAACATAAATATTTTATAACCATGACGCCAACATGTAAATAAAAATTATAATAAGTTGAATACTCGATGCATATTATAAGAATTGCATATTAAAAGTAGAAAGCTTTAAAATGCAATTCTTATTATTAAATTACGTTAGAAAATCAAGATTTAACTGAATCATACCCAATTTTTGTTATACATTATAGAGGAACCTAGAAACTTATATTATTGATATTCTAGTTAAAAATATTCGTAAAATTAATCAAGATACACGTAAATTAACTCGATAAAAGACTTAAATGCATTGGAAGAATCTGGTGTACTGGCTCCTGTTTAACAACCAGAAATTAAAGATCCAGTGGTACCATGAAAACAAAAGAAATCAGTGCTCTATTATTCTTTCTTTAAATCCCAAACTTTTGGTGTCTTTTTGACTCATATTTAGATATATGAAAGTGATGGAAAACAGACATGTGCTGAGTACCATGCTAAGTTTTCAGTCTTTTCAGAATAAGTGATACATTATTTTTGACTTTATGGACCATACTATATAAATGAAAAATTAAAATAAAATAGCAACACATAAATTTATAGCAATGTAGTAGGGGTTACTAGTTAAACAAGTAGGGCTCGAGTAAAATGTTTGTAGCAATAACATATAATTTTGTCGGTGGAGAGCGTTTCTCTCGAATAAAACTCTATTGAATATAAATTTAAATTAATTAAATTTTAATATAAATATCGAGGAACCAAACAAATGGGCGAGGAGGAATGTGTTTGAACTTTTCCTACTTGTCACGCAAAGTGTGCCTTACACGTACAAACAAACATCACTGGGCCATCTGCTAATCTCTTATTTCACTGTAAAGTTCTGTGCTGCTGCCTGCTGGGGTGGAGAAAGAGTGTCGATTAAAGTTTCGAAAGTAGATTTTATCATTAACTCACGAAGGTAGAAAGATTATGTTATTTTTAAAAGATTTATGTTATATTATAATTCGTTATCTACATATCTTCTTATTTAGGGTTATGTTCTTACTTATCGATTAACTGAAGTTGTGTCGTGTCTTGTTTAATAACCTTTTTTTAGTATTTTTTCCTTTATCTCCACTTCACATGTCCAAATTATCTTAATCTTGTTTCCCGTATATTATCTAAAACACAGGCTACATTTTTGCTTGGATATATTCCTCATTTCTGATTATCTTATCGCTCATAGTATAATCATTTATAATATACACATTTTTGCAATTTGCACCTTATGAACATGAGAATTCTTGATCGGCTAACACTTCATTTTATCAACAAATAAAATTGATCTAATCATCACAAACTTATCTTTTTAGGTTTAATTATATAATGGTACCCTTTTTGGAGATATTTGGTACAAAGGTATATTGGAAAAATATACTTACTAAATTTTTTTTTAAGGGACACCAATAACAATGAGGGAAAACAAAAAGGGGGGGGGCGGAAAGGTAGGGAAAACGGAGGGAAATAGGATAAAAGAGGGACAAGTTAGAGTAACATAAAATTCTTATGGTGACAAAAAGTAAAGTGAATATATTATAATATATTAAATTAAAAAATTACAATTTATATTGAGTTAGTCTAATTTAATTTTGCTTCAAAAATGTATTAAATTGACTTTTTAAAAAAATGTAACAACTAATTTTGAACAAAGAAAGTATGTAGTGAGTTTTCACTCACTCACTCAATTATTATTATTATTATTATAATTATTATTTCCTTTGATCTCATCTTCAAAATTTTATAAATAATTTTTGTGTTATAGTGAAGTCTAATTATGTGGAGTCCTAGTAGGTATGGTTAGGATCTACTGGGGCCAAGTAAGGTTTTCCACTATAACATTAAAGGGTTTTCCTTCATTGTAAATAAGATTTGCTGAAGATCTATGATCCTAAATACATATGAATAAGAGATCTTTTCTCTCTTACTGTATTCTTCTAATTTCATTATAGTTTCATAACAACGTTATCAGCACGATTGTTCTATTCTCTAAAAATAATGAAGAAGACGAAAAAGTGCAAAAGAGATCTTGCTAAGTTATGCCAATAGGTTTTTATACTTCAAGGATGATTTATCTTATGTTATAATTATTTATGTACATAAAAATACGGAGAACCCCCCCTCCCCTCGGTGGTACCACTAAAGTAAGTATTAAGAGACACTTGTCGGAACTTTCTGATCACGTGTAATTTTAACTCGGACTAGAAAAATAATTCATTAATGTATTTTAATAATAATAAGGCACAATTTAGTGAAAGATATGTTTTCAACCTTATATGAGGTTTGTGATATATTTAAGTATATATGAACTAACTGATGTTGATTATAAGGAAATCAATTAATCTCAATTCTGTGTGTGTAAATTATAATGTACGATTATATTAATGCTCATCAAAGTGATAAAAATTAAATTATTTTTTGACGGCTTGAGGTTGAGGCATCATGTGTGGGTAAGGACGATGAAGTTAAGTTTACGCCCCCCCACCAATAGAATAAGACGATGGATTTACGCCAATCGCAAACAAGAGGGTTAAGGACACAGAAGTCTTGATGCTTTTGGGATGGAAAGATGTTGGATTCACGTCCCTCATGATTTATGGCATAAGGACGTGGGTTTTTGAGTCTCAAATGCACCATATTTGATGATATTATGATGGACTAAGGGAAATAATGAGAGTTTTTGATAAAATTCGTCATGGGAATATATTCTCGTTAAAGCAGATCCATTTCCCCAAAGTGAATTGTAGCAGTGCCATTACTTATAAATGTCTAATAGAAGACAATGATAAATGTGCACCATGGGAAAATGGAATGAGGTAATAAGTTATCAAACTTGATGGTATTAGATGGATGTTGTTCTATTCATGACAGAATGAGAGCAATGTTGATTAAATGGTATTATAAAATACAGATCCATTCTTTAAAGGGAATGAGGTGATAAGCCAACCATGCTCGGACGTGAATTTTTTGTAATGATGTTAGCAAGGCAAGCTAATTGTGAAACATCAGAAACGAAAGTTGAGATTGAATTCTCTGCGTCGAGGAACACGTTTATATCAAATATTTTGGGGACCTCGTTGCCACCTAGTGGAATTGTTTAGGGACATTTAATGTCCTCAATTAAATGTTTCTTCTATATGGTCTCCATGTGTGCCTACTTATATCCGCCCCTTGCTGTTTTGCAAAATATTGGCACAAAAATAATATGTCACATGCACCATTTTCCTCAGATTAGTTCCATTAAAGGATGGGGATCAGACTCCACTAAGAGGGGGAAGTGAAGTAACTGAAAGAGAATTAAATCTGAAATTACTCTTGGATTAATTAAATTGAATTCATCTATTAATAGTAAATCAGGCAAATTTACTAAAGCAAAAAAGGCACATGACGTAGTAAAAACTTGGGGTTACGAGTAGTACCAATAATTTATCAGTTGGCATGAATAATTTGGTCATCCCAAAAGCTGTGCATACTTAAGTCATGTACATACATCGAAAAACTAGAAGATTATTACCGAATTCTTTATTTGTTTGTTCTCGTGCTAAAGTTGATTTGGATTCAACTAAATTGGACTTAAATCCCTAAATTTGAAAAGTATAAAAGGTGGAATATGGGCCCGTTTACCTATCATGTGATATGATAAACAAGATGCATCTATAAGATAATCACATTGTATTTTTGTTGTCAACATCGTAGTTACATTCCCACCAAACAATTGTTTGTGCAAAAAATAATAAGGTCAAGAACACAAAAATTTCAGAATAGGGAATCAAGACAAGGTATGTGATAATATGATAAATACTCAAGATGATGTTGTTGACACTAAATGCTCAAATAGTAAAAATCTTGTTTATGAAAATAACTTGTTCAATGTTTGATATGAAATACGATATTGCATACAAAAAGTAGTGTACACATCAGATGATACAATTATGATCAAAATTTTCTTTCAATTGATTTATGGTCGGGGACCAAATATTTTTTTTTTTATCTGATTATTTTGATATATGGTATACAATCCAATGGGAATAGACAAGAGGACACAAAAATAGATTCTCCCAAAAAAGATTGAGATATATGTTAGTTTGTATAACATAAGGGGGAAGACTAAAGAATATAGAAGCAAAACAAGAGTTGTAAAACACTTATTGAATCGCCCTTAAGGATAAAGGTCTTGACATGCCATGAAGCATGATAGACTAATAATTTAAATAAATAATCCTTGAAAAAAGGGGAGAGGATCAAAGAATTCGAAATGAATCAACTCAGGAAGACAATGTGCTACTTGGAGAGCCTACGAATAACACTTTATGAAACCTCATGAGAGGGGTAGCTACCTAAAAAATAATGAAGTGATGAGAATTCAATTAAGTTTTGTCCGTAATGGGAATCGATATAAAATGACTTCTATCGTTTTACGATATCTTTAATTACAATAGCCACGCAATATTGTAAAAGATTATGAGGATATGGAAAATTCTACATTTATTAAAGCTAATTGAAGAAATTAATTATCAGTGAAAAAAGTGATGAAAATGAGCATCGTGGTAAGCGTAAAAGGCTTATTTGACTTGCCAATCTCAGTTCACTAGAATATATCAATACATTTAATCTTGCATGTTATCACTTGACAAAAATTAATATGAAAAGTCATGAAGGATTCAAAATCTAAAGTATGTGCAAGTTTTTGGTTGTGAAACTGTTTTTATAAGTCTTTATAAGGATTAATCGATTCAAAATGCATGAAGCATATACAAATATGTTAGGCAAGTTGATAAAACTAGAATTGAAACTTGAAGAGTTTTTCAAAAGGCAATAGATTATTTGCTTAAGAAAGTTAAGTAAGAAGAAAAATTGCAGGAATCTTTGATCTGAAGGGAAAATTTCATAAAAGTAGATAGAAGAAAACATTATTCGGCAAGGTTTTTTCAAACTCATGAGCTCCCAAGAATGGTGATATCAAAAATGCAAAGAGGTCTGTTCAAGTTACAGTATTGTTGATGTATTCACCAGTCTCTATAAACTACAACTTTCAAGAAGACTGATGCAAAGCTCTGGAAAAACGAAGAATTTATAGTCTCTGAATTGATGTTATCCATAAAGGGGAGTTAATACGCGTTGACTCTTTTTTCCCTCACAAGGTTTTGTACTGGGTTTTACTCTTGTAAGGTTTTTATGGGAATCCATATATGATTATTATGTTAGATTATATGTACTCTTTTTGCCTTCACTAGATTTTTTTTCCCACTTGGATTTTTATCGAGTAAGGTTAACGAGGCACTAATCTAATCGACATTCCAAGGGGGAGAGGTTATAAAACAATTTGGTTATAGTCGAATGTGTCTAATTATGGAAGTTCATAGTAGGATATGGTTAGGAACCTAAATTGTGGACCAAGTAAAGTTTTCCCGATAAATTACAGGGTTTTCTCCTTCATTGTAAATAAGATTGTGTTTCGAAAGATCTATGAATCCTAAATACACTATGAATAAGAGATCTTTTCTCTCTCTACTTTTTTCTTCTAATTTCATATAGTTTCATAACAAAAATTAAATTAAAGCTAATGGCCGAGTAATAAACATGTAATTTCTATTGAGAACTCCACGGTGGATTTTTAGTATTTTGTAATGTTAAAACTCAAAAGTAGAACTCCTTTTAGTTTTTACTGAATAATTTTTTACTAAAGAATTGTTTAATTATTCTGGGCATGCTTTAAACACTAGGGTAGGAGTACAGTAAGGCATGGCAAACATACTATAATATGATTACAAAACAATAATAGATTAAAAATAGTTTATAGAAAAGAGACAATAAGTCTAAAAACCCCATCCCATTTAGAATAAATAAATTCAGCGATATAATCAGAATTCTGATATATATACTATATATATTTACTTAATTACACTATATAATTTTTCGATAAAGAATATATCATATTAGCTAGGCCATACAAGGAATTGAAGGAGAATATTATTTTTTTTATTAGTATACATATATATAGTTTAGTTACAATAGCATAAACTTGTTGTATTAGTTGGAAAATGTCATTTTTTTTCCTTCTTTAGATCAGACTTTGACGTAAATTATTTATTTGATTTTAGAATGTTTTACAAATTTAATATAATTAATGAATAATTATAATTTATTTTATTAAGGAAAAATAAAAATTATAAAATTACATTCTATTTTAAATGATAACTCGAAAAAAATATACATCACATAAAATAAAAAAGCATACAAGTGAATTAAGAGTTATTTAGTTTTCTTCTATTCTATAGTAAAAATAAATGACAAGCCAATAATACATGCTAAACGTAATAATAATAATAATAATAATTTATAGAATAGTACAAAAGATATACGATCCATATAATACCATATTGTCAGAATGAAGAACATGGAGATTAGTCTAAATTATTTATTTATTTATTTTAACCTTTTTTTTGGTAAAGAATATGAAATCAAGGTTGCAAATAAGACAATACAACACCTGAAAAGGGTAAACTAAGATATATATTCAATAAAAATTGTAAAAAGGAAAGGAAGATATACTCAAACTTGCAATTAGCTCTTTTGGATAAAATAATATAAATGTATATGGAAATCCATGATTTCATAATAATAACAATAATAATAATATAATTTTATAAATAGAGTCTCAAAAATTACAAACACAAATTTTATTTTTAATACAAGTAAAAATTTAAAAAACTCTCAATTCAAGTAAAACATAACAAAATTGTAAGGAATTTAAGTAAAAATGTCTATAACTTATTTTCAAATAATACATAATCGATTAGCTTATGCAACAAGATCTTTTATGACTAGATCGGTATACTCAAGATTAAAGATTTAATCAATTTCAAAGTGAATTTGTTTGAATTTTTTCATATGCGTATATAGTTTTTGTCTTATATATAGTCAAATTTCAACTTAATTGAAATTTACATGAGCAGTATTATATATATATATATATCTAATATATATATATAAAAGCAAATAATAATAATTATAAGTTGAATCCACAAAATTCAATTTTAATTTCATTTTCTTGTTAGTATTACTAATTAGTTGGTTTATTTTCAATTCATTTATGAATATAACACAATTTGCTATTAACAACGAATTTGAATACCATTTCTATTTTTTTTATAACAAAACAATGCTACATTCAAATAAGATGCTCTTCAAATTTCTGTTTATATTGTTCTTTTAATAAAGATTTATAAGCCAAAATATTCTTAGTCGTTATAACCTAATTTTGCAAGATTTAGCTTTAAAAAGTTCTGCTTTATCCATCATATGCTTTGTAAGAATTAAACTTATTCGATATAAATTGTATATCATAGAAATAAACAACATAACTTATTATGCCTTATAAAGATGCGACCTATATGTCATGAATCACGCACAACTAGTGTAAACTAACATAATGAGCTTTGGCTAATTCATTTAAGATTCACTTGGAACCATTCAAATACTATAGTATTATGAAAAACATGTTTTAATCGTACTGCCTTTTGCACCTAGTCGTAATGAAGGTAGAATTTTAATCTAAAAGGTTTAAAAAAAAAAATCAAGCATTATTTATTAAATACATAGGTCAATATCAAACCAAATCCTTAACCTAAAAAAATCTCAAACCTAAAAAGAACTTTACAAAATTCATGACCTTCATATAATTTTGCCCCTAAATGAAGTAATATATTGAATCTATACTTGCACAAACTCTTGTATCTATACTAGTAAAAATAAAATAATTCATTACTTGCATTCACCAACTCCAAAGAGATAGGGAAAAAAATCTTTTTTTTTCTTAAAAAAAAAGTGGGAGGAACCACTACTCGAATACTTATTATTATTATTATTATCTTACACTAAAAACGATCATAATTTACACCAACCACAATCATTTTCACCACGAACACAAAATATATTGAAACTAGAAAAAACTAAAAAAAAAAAAAGATATTGTAAAAAGAAAGAATTCATCATAGATTTTTATTTCACTTTTTACATTTTCTACCAAATAAAAGGAAAATTGTATAGATCTTGAACTGACAATTTAGATCGTTTGATGGAGGTACTGTTTGAAATTGCAAGATACTCTTATTGGTTTAACTTTTTTTTTTTTTTATTAACTCGATAAAAATAAAAATTTTAAATTTCAATTTCTTAAATTAAAAACAAACAAAATAGATCTTAATTTATGTTTTGTAAATAAATATAAAATAAAAAAAAAAACAAAAAAACAAAAAACAAGTAAATTTAATAAATTATAAAAAAAAACATTTTTTCTTGAAACACATTAAAAAAAGAAAGTAAAACAGACAAATTAAAACAAAGTTACTTCTTCTATTACATTTTATTTGTGATGTTTGACTTGACACAAAATTTTAAAAATAAATTAAAAGTAATTTATAATAAAATCTTAAATTAAAGGTTTATTAGCCTATCAAAATAATATTTAATGTTGTGCTATTAATTAAACAAACAAAATAAAATAAATAGTCATTCATTATATTATATTTATGTAAAATTTTATTCCTTTTTTCATCTGATTTTAAAAGGTACTAATACTCTTATTTTTCTTTTAGTCATAAAGATTTCATGACTTGATTTAAATATAATTAGAAAAAGAAATATATATTATTTCTTTTTGAAAAAAAAAACAAACACAAGAGAGATTACTTCACCAACTAGAGTAGAATAATTATGATATCTTAAAGGTGGGCCATTTCTTCCTAAAGACTGTCACACAGCTACTCTAACAGAACCATGAGCTCTCTCTCTCTTTTACATTCTTGTTTTTTTCCTCCTTAAGAACTCTCATCACTTTCTATAAACACTTGAAACAATACATTTATACTCTCTCTCTCTTCTTGTTTCTTTTTTCTGTTAGATTTTAGAAAATGGGGTGTAAATGGTTTACCTAATCCATCACCTTACTAATAGACCAAGAAATGAGGTAATGGGGCCTTAAATCATGCAGTACTATAAATGGTAACAAAAAAAAATTGAATCTTGGGAGTTGTAATACTTCAAACTTTTGATTTTTATGGTTTTAATGCTATTCTTGGTTGTGGGGTTGTTGAGTATTGAATCTTGAGAGTTGTAATACTTCAAAGTTTTGATTTTTATGGTTTTAATGCTATTCTTGGTTGTGGGGTTGTTGAGAAGTTCAAATCTTGATTTTGGGGTTGTTGGAAATGGCAAGTGTAGATGTGTCTAATGTGGATTTAGAAGCTGGCGCCGGAGCCGGAGCCGGAGCCGGTGGACATAGTCGCCGGTGCTCAGGTAGTGGTAGTAGTGTTTGTTTTTCTGATGCTGATGAGGGTTCTTGTTATTCTCAGTTTTATTCAACTGCTGATGGGTCAAATTATGATGATTATAGTTTTGCTTGTGCTACTGAGTCTGAAATAGGGGAAGTTATGGAGGTGTCAAGGAGAGTTTCATCTGTGGCTGAGTCTGATAGATCAGTTGATTTGGAAAATGGAATTGGTGAAACTAAGTTGCATGTTGGGAAAATTGAAAGAGATTGTAGGATTTGTCATCTGAGTTTGGTGAGTTCTGGTCCTGAATCTGGTTTTGCTATTGAATTGGGATGTTCTTGTAAAGATGATTTGTCTGTTGCACATAGGCATTGTGCTGAGGCATGGTTCAAAATCAAAGGAAATAAGTAAGTATAGCAAAGCCTTAGTTTACGTTTCAAATTTCTGACTTTCATTTTAGTTTGTTGTTTCTGAATTTTGATATATTAGATTTGTCTATGTGATCAATCTAGATGCTTAAGTGGTAATGTTACCATCTGGAAACAAATTGTTGTTTAGTTTTATGGTGTCTAACTGTGGTATCCGGGCAAGCTTATGCATACTTTGACGAATTCCATGAGATACGTATCCCTACCAAGCAATAGTTACAAGATAACTCTGTCCTAAGCTTGCCCTCCACTAATTCCACGGGATACTGCCACCACAACAAGTATCAGGTCCACCAAAGGCACAGATAGGAAGAACTCACCTAGTGTTTTCTGTCTCTGCGGTGATTTGAACTAGGATCTCAACAATGAAGTGTATTTGCACTTGATAGTCGGTTGCAATGACAATGATTTGTTGAATCTTCTGTTGGAAGTGATTGATTTCTTTATTCATATTGGCAGTACATGATCTGTCAGAATAACTTTTTTTTTGTAGGGTAACGTAAAAGTTTGGTCTATGATGTCTGTTCTCTTGGGAAAGAGATAACATGATGTATTTTATGGTAGAAAAAGGAAAAGTTAACTAAAGAATCTTAATGGAATAAAATAAAATGAAAAATGAGACTAAATCACTTGTAACTTGACAAGTACCATTAGGAATTTTAATGACTTTTTGGAAATAATTAGGAAGTATTCTAATTACACCGACAATTCTTCGTACTATGCCCTTAAATGTTCTTTAGTTTCTAAACTTTTCCTGATATTTGATACTACGCACTTTTCTTTTATCAAAGTGAAGATTTGACCTTAGTGGATTAAGTAATATCTTTTATTTTCCTCCTCAATATGAAGTAAGATTTTGCTGTCCTCCACTTTGCATATTCTATTACTTAGATGCTAAGATCTTTACTATGATTATCAATTCTGTGACAATGACCTCTGATGTGTGCACAGTCAAGATTCTAGTGTCATTTTCAGATAAATGTGCGAATTGGACATCTTGGATGTATCATTGTGGTTAAGAAGATCAAAATTTAATTGCTGGAATCTACAAAACTGAATTTTGATTTGTTAGACTTCCTGAAGAATCAAACATGTGTTATCTATAACAGAAAATAATAAGGTGGTATTAAAAGTTAGATCTCTGTGTGCACACGCGCATCTGTGCACTTGGTGGGGCAACCTCACAGGGGAGAGGTGGAGGATCGGAACAACTGAATTGTGCATAATGAACTGCTTGTTTGTTTTTCCCTTTAAAGATGCTTCTTTTGAAGATAAGGATGATGATCAAATTCTCCTTCAGTCCTAGTTTAATGGCAAAGGTGTAAAAAGTAAAGGATCTCACTATGATCTGTCTGTTTCTTTAGATGTTCATCTTCAAATTGTTTTACGTTTGTGGTTATTATTCAACTGCAAAGCCTATGAACCAAATGTTCGCTATTCCAACACACTAAGGTTGTAAAAGCAATCCCCAAAACCAAAGTGTAAAATGTGTCTTACATTCAATTGGCCGTAACAGTTTAGTCACTCATTCCATGGTTTTCTGTCACTGTTGTTTCATTATTTTCCCATCCATAAAGTTGATGAAGTACTGAGAGATTCGTGTTAGCGTGATTATACCAAAATATGATACTTTTTAGGTGTCCATAAGTGCATAATCGTCATCCTTTATCAATATCTGCCTACACACACACGTGATGAGTATTCCGTCTTCTTGACTGGTATGCTTTACTTAGCAACTTCCTCCTTTAACAAAAATCTATGAAGGTCTGTCCAATTCCATATGCTAGAACTATTTCCATCTCTTATGACCCGATACTCACTGACTCATTGACGTCATAAGGGTTTGTTTGTTATATTTTACTAGTGTGGTTCCTTGTCATTCCTCCTCATATTGTTGTAAATTAATAATTAGATTTTGATCATCAAACTCTTTGTTGTAGTTTTTCTTTCTGATGGAAAAGCTGAACTGTCTGATAAATGCATTTAGGTGATCTTTTTTTTTATCAACTTTGTGACTAATTCTTGTGTAACCACAAATTCTCATCTTTCAGTAATCAAAACAACTTGTTAGACAAGGACCTTGATAGGTTATGAACATACGTCATAG
Organism: Solanum habrochaites; assembly: GCA_027704765.1. NCBI lineage: Eukaryota > Viridiplantae > Streptophyta > Magnoliopsida > Solanales > Solanaceae > Solanum > Solanum habrochaites. Next base: position 4,664,487 of record JAKWJA010002497.1, on the reverse strand, counting down.
TAGAATTCTTGAATTGATGATGAAACTATTGAGCACACAAAACTTAGGGGACAGACACCATATCTTATCGTGACGTCTTAATTTTTGAATTATTCTTTCTGTTCCAAGGAATAAGTTTTTTCTGTGTTAAACTTTGGAATTCTTTTCACTCTTGTCTGTACATATTCCAAATTGGTTCATGTTTCCCAAATGGTTAAACTTACTCGGAAAACTCCCCCCTCTCCCCATCCAAGCCTTTTTGTAAAATTGTTGAACTCTAGTTATTTTGTGAACCCTATTTAACATGCTGAAGTCTTTTGTCCAGGACTTGTGAAATCTGCAATTCTCTCGCACGCAACGTCATTGGTCCAAATGATGTTGAATCAGCACAGCAAACAAATGAATCAAGTGCAGTGGCTACAAGTGCAGCATCTGCACCAGTATCAGCAGCTTCAGAAGCTCGAACTTGTTTGAATGGCCATCGATTCTTGAATTTCCTCTTAGCTTGTATGGTATTCGCGTTTGTCATCTCTTGGCTCTTCCACTTTAACATTCCATCATAGAAGGTAGCGTTGGAGAGAGTTCATGTGCCATGAAATTCGAAGGTGATTGAAGGCTTAAAAAATGGTAACACGTATTTACGACTAGCTGTGGGAATATATCTATCTACAGAGCAATGTTTCATCTGTCTACTACACCTTAGATATAGAGATCAATTTGTAAGTTGTGTATGGTCTATTTATAAACTAATATTGCCCTTTGATCTCATGAAAATGCCAGCAGTTGTTTTAGTAAATCCTTTCATATTTGTGTCAGTTTCAGTTACACATCTATTACTTTGTTTTTTCAAGTAAACATTTTCATATGATGTGCTTCAAATATAGTCTTAAAATGAATTGAAAAGTGGATATATTGCAATGCGTACAATTTGAATTCATACTATACAATATTAAAATATCTAGCATGTTGGGGACAACAAATATTCATAAATATAATTACCTTCCATAGATATCATTGCGAAGTACATGAATTACATAACAACATTGAAACAAAATAATTATTTATTGTTTTGTTTCAATAATGATATGTATTTCTTGTACTTCGCAGTGATATCTATTGACCAGAATGATAAGAATGATATGATCAATGATTAAATATAAGAGAAAAGATTATCAGTGAAAAGATATGCGTATCTTGTCAGACTAAATGAATAAGACCAGCGAAATCAATTGGTGAGAATCATAGATTGATTCAATATAGATGATATAATGAAGTTTGAAGCATGGCTAAATTCTGGTGAATTCATCGGAAATTAACCAAACTTCAAACTTCATTATATCATTTGTACCGAATCGGTCTGTGGACTCTCACCAATTCATATTTCTAGCCTTATTCATTTGGTCTGAAAAGTATATTTTTTGTTGACAATCTTTTCTCTTGTATCAAATTCATTAATCATATCATTATATTGGTTGATTTTGTTACGTCTGCAGCAACAAGTTATTCACATGCACTTATTTTGTTATAGAATTTATAAAATGTTTGATGTCTACATTAATGGTTTGAGGAATAAAGGAATACGATATACCTGTCCGTGAAGAAATAACAATTTCAAGATCGACATCACATTCTCCCACAAGTTCACTAGCTTTTTTATATAAGCCAAAACTTAGTTTAGAGATCGAGGAGTATCGAGTATCTTCATTATCTATTTTCGCTAATGGGATTTTTTGGAGTCCTGCTGATTTCTTCTGCTCCATGCTAGAATATAATAAAATATACTGAACAATTGTTTTCAAAGATATGTGCAAAAGGAATGAAATATCATAAGTATTTATATACACAAATTTCAGCTCAATCATTAATTTACTAGCCAAATATCCCAATAAGAGTAATCTTTTCTTCATATTGAAAGTTATAATAGGAAATTTATATTTAATTTTACATTCCAATTTTGATTTTATGAAATAGGTAAGTTGACTAATATACTAGATGAAATTTATCAGGTCTAACATATTGAAAGTTATAATAGGAAATTTATATTTAATTTTACATTCCAATTTTGATTTTATGAAATAGGTAAGTTGACTAATATACTAGATGAAATTTATCAGGTCTAACTAATTAATTATTGTGAATTGTCACTAGAGTTGTCAAAATGGGCTGATCCAATCAAAATCAACTCATTCTAAGGGGCAAAAGAGTTGAATGAGCTAGGATGGGCTGACCATTTTAATTAATGGGCCTACAAAATAGCAGTCGAACCCAACCCTAAGCAGGCCACGAGTTTGGACGAGTCAAACCTTCAACCAAAAAATGAATAACATTGGTGTCTTAGAAAGAGTATCTAAGAGTATCGAACTTTGATTTCTGATGAACATGACATCAATACATACAAAAATTCATTAATGAATTACACACTTCAGTGAATACTAACAAAAATACATAATAACCAAGATACAACATCGTAAGATTCATTCGAGCAAAAAATATTACATGATTACTTTTTTTATGAACAAGACAACAAAGGAGAAATGAAAAACTAGACATAAAAACAAAAAGTAGACTTGATTTTAGTGAGCTAATGACCATAAAATGTAAAAAATCTGCAAATGAGTTAGACTTGATTTTATATTTTTTAAATATTCATTGACAAAATCTTCACAAATAAAACATACTAAGATATATACAAAAAATATTTTTAGCTTCATAGCCCACAAGTTATCCTATAAGGCTCACAGATTGGGCCTACGAGGTTAGCTCACCAAAAGAGTCTGGACTAAAAAGCTTCATTTCTAAATGGGCCAAAGAAATTAGGCCCAACACCACTTAATTCAAGGGTTAGGTTTAGCGACTTAACGAGTCGATCCCATTTTGACAGCTCCAATTGTCACGCTTTGAGACTACTTTTTAGACGCAACACGATATTTTTAGAGAATAGGTGCAAGCCAAAGTACTTCATGGAATGGCATGATTAACAAAAATCAGAGAGACGTTGGAGATTATAATGTGAAAGCTAAATTTGAAATATATGTACAAATTAAATAATACTAAGATAGACTAGTATCTAAAAAAAATAACATGAGTGAAATCTATATCTAACTAAACTATGTGAAAGCCTTTATTTATATGAGTTGTTTGGACAAAACCCCTAGCTAACTCCAACTATCTGAAAATCGAAAGAAATGACTGAAAAGAAAGATAAGAGTTGTCCTCAAACTGATACAGTTGCTTGCTGATCAGAAATAATACTAACTGCCAACTAGACATTGAGCGTCAAAACATATATTAACAAACAATATAGGCAAAAAATATGTTGTTAGTACTTTCAACAAGTATGTAAGGTAATTGACAAATGTAACGTAACATGATGAATTTATAAAACATATTGATGCATGACCACATAAAATAACATGAAACTGAGGTTATACATTGAAATACACAAGTACAAGATCACACAATAATAGAAAGTCTAATTATTGAAGATACCAACACCAACATAAATTATGTGAGCTATTATATGAAGTTCAATGCACTTCTCCATATCTAAAATAGGATGTCCAATACTTCCCAAGATAGGGCGCTTGCTGAATTACTAAGCTAAAAATCTATAAAGATAAAGACTATTTCATTCTGACACGCAATTTGGACTTGAATTTTTTTTTTTAAAGAATCATGGCGTTATCAAAATTTTAATCACCTAAAAACCGTTAAGTGTTAAGTATAACTCTCATGAAACATGCATATAAACTAGAAGCAGTGATTCTGATCATATCGATAAATATTAAGTAACTTATAGATCTTAATAACTGAAAATAATTTGAGAGTTACTTTATTTGAAAGCATCGAAATCATTGAATACACATTTGAAACAACATAATTCTAAATCATGAAAATACTTATATGCTACGGGTTTATGAAAATATCATTGAAAGCATGGAATTATAATTTAAGTCGTGCAATTGGATATTAATTATGAAGAAGAATTAAAATTCATCAAGATTTCATAAAGTGCATAAAAATCTCAAGTTTGTACAAATCATAAATATAAAAATTGAGATTTTTTTTAAAATTTAATGGGTGAAGGAGTATCCATTGATAAAATCTCTCATACTAAGAGTAGAAACCCTAAATTGAATCTTGAAAATAAGGCTTGAAGCTAAGATCCCTTGTTTTTGCCTTGAGAGAAAAGAAATTGCTTTAAGGAAGTTATTAGTGCAAGTGAGAGCTTTAATCTCATTCAGAATAGGTCAAAACGACTGGTATAGATATTAAAAGAGTATTGAGAGGCTAAAACGACCCTCGTTAAAAATTGTCGGAGGTCATCCACAAGAGCATATACCAACCGTAATTCCTTCTGCGAGTTGTAGATCTCACGCGTAAAAGACATAATGAAATACTGAGTTTATGATCTTCCAAACAACAAATCCAAATCATGACTCGTAGTTCATTATATAATTCATATAGGAACATACTGAAGTGCATAGTCTCTGGGTTTGGCCTACAAAACCCTTTTCAAGGAACGTAGTTTCAAATATGACTCTTACATAGGCTTTATAAAAGTGAGTGATATGATTGAGCTCTGAAGATTTAAGACTTTGATTTACGAGACCTTTCACGACTCAAATCATCTACGATCCGTAAAACGTTTTAGTCCTGATCAAGTTACTTTTTCAAGTTTCTAAAGTTATTCTACCACTTGTGTTCACGACTCATAAAAGGGTTTACTAGATATAAATCTCAGACTTAAATTCTTGTTTTTATAGTCTCACCTACGAAATCCATCTACAACTTGTGATTTCATTTACGATCCATAGAAGATTTTCACAAAATTAAAAGAATTATGTATATTTGTACTTTTGGAACTGTACAACCTTTTATCTAAACAAGGAACTTGTGGGGTGTCACAGTATCTCTCATTGAAAACATTTGTCGCAAATGGAGTCTAACTAGGTTGAAAATAGTAAAGAAAAATCTGCAATCAAATACCAAAAGCTAAACCCTGAAAACTTAAGGAATAACTAACTCCGAACTAAAAAATGAACATTAAGTTGATTTTGTAAACATGTATGCATACTACGACATGAAAATAAGTGAAAGACAGAAATATGAAAGTAAATACCACAAATAAACTATTACCTCACATTGGAATTGAATCGGAAGGAAAGAAAATAGGGATACTTAGTCATCTTATATGTTTTGACTTCCCAAGTAACATCCTTAACTAATTCATTCCTCCAAAGAACTTTCACTGAATTGTCTTTTTTATTTCTCAACTTATAAACTCGACAGACAAGAATATGAACTCGACCTCTTCGTAAGAGAGATTTTTCGTCACATTAATACTCTTTAAAGGTGTAACTGAAGTCGGATCACCAATACATTTCTTCAAGAAGAGAAAATAAAACACTGGATATACTGATGCTAAATCTGAAGACAATCCAACTATTAAGACACATTATCAATATGCCACATAATTTGGTAATGACCTACGTTAAGGAGATTAAACTTTCCCTTCTTTTCAAACTTAATCATCCCTTTTATAGGTGAATTCTTTAGACAAACCTACACACTTATTTCAGATTCAAGCTCTTTTCTCCTTACATCAACATAAGATCTACTCTGGATTGTTTCATCCTGTCCATAGTAGGTCAAATTTTTTCGATGGCCTCATGTACTTACTCAAGGCCATATCAAAGCTACTTCACCAACATAAACTCAGCCTATAGGAGATCTACACCTCCTATTTGTGGAATTATTTTTCTTTTAATAATCTTTATTACCACCTCATTAATTAAGTTAAGAATTTAATTTGTATAAACAAAAAACTTCAAATGAGATATAAAACAATTATTAAAACTATAACTATATAATAGTAATTAGGCAAATTATAGCTAGAGAGACTCATTAAGTTTCAACTCTTACCTATTATAAAATTTCTCCTAAAGAAAATAAGTAGATTATTAAAAAATTAAAAAAACATTTTTAAAAAAAAAATACACATGCACACATACTATAATTTATAGTATGATTTTACACGTGTATCCTTATTTTCAATAGCACTTAGTGTTTTTTTTTTACAAAATTAATATCGAGTAATTAAATAATATGTAGAAAATTCCAACACAAGATTTTTGTTTTTCTAAACTTGTCAATATAAAGTATTTCATCTAAATTAATTTATTTTTCTTACTTTTTTTTAGTTCATTTAAATAATAGTGTCTCTTTCTTTAAAAGAAATTTTTAATTTTAAAATTCCATATTAATTGTTCACGTTATAAATAATAATGTCTCAAATTATTATATCAATTTACAAAATCAAAATATTAACATATTAATTACATTCCCATTTACATCTGACTATTAATTCTTTTTAAAAGTATACTCAAGTTTCTACAGTTTTCAAAATAAAATAAATTATTAAGGTGTAAATTAGTAAAACTATATCTCTTATTATAATTTATTACTTATTTAAAATCATATATACAATAAAATATTTTGATATAAAATCAAAGAAATAAATTAAAAGTAAAGAAATATTTATTATTATTTGGAGAGACAAGTACACATTAGTTTTAACCTCAAAACTCAAAACTCAAAACTCAAAACCCTCACAAGTCCTCTTTCTCTTCTTTGCGCCTCTCATTCTTGGATTCACTTTCTGGGGTTTTACCTAATTTTCCATTCTTGAAAAGGGTATGTAAAGTTCAAATCTTTTTTGGGTTTTCAGTTTATATATGTATGTTTCTAATCTCTCTTTACTCTTACAGTTGTAATGGCTGGTGTTCCTTCTAACCTTGAAAGAGAACAGGTTTTTTTTTATTAACTATATGCTTTTTATTGCTTCTGTCTTAATGGGGGTTTGTTTTTGATCTATTTTTGTTTTTTTTTAAACTAAAGTCTTGATTTTTATTTGGGTGAGAGCAGATATTCTCTATGGCAGAGAAAGAGATGGAGTATAGAGTGGAGATGTTTAACAAGTAGGTATCTTTTAGCTTTCTTGAATGTTTGGAAGTATACTCATTTGCTTGATTTTGCTGAAACTAGTTAATTGTGTAAAGGATGATTTGTCTATGTGTGGTATTGGTACATTGAAATAAGTAATACCTGGTGTAATCTCACAAATTGGGTCGAGGAAGTAGGAAGGTTGGTGTGTACGTAGCCTTACCCGACCTTGAGAAGGTAGAAAGGTTGTTTTCGATAGACCTTAGTTCAAGTAAAACTTATAAAAAAATCAAGTATGTAAATCGGATTACTGTGTGAAAGTAGTGAAGAATCCATGATTAAAACAATGAGAAGGAAGTGGTAGGAACAACAAATAATATGATAACCTAAGCCAAATGAGATAATAAAGTCAAAGAAAAAGATAGGAGAGTAATTAAAAAAACACTAATAAGGAAACTGGAAACTACACAATGCTCGATTACCTACTAACCTTCTATCATAATACTCTACCTCCAAATCTTCCTATCTAGGGCCGAGTCCTCCGTATGTTGTAGGTGTGTCATGTCTTATCTAATCATTTCATCTCACTACTTAAATAAGTAAGTACCTGAAAATTATATGCTAATTCTTTGGTGTAAACAACTTTTTACTACTAATATGTGTGTTGGGAACTGGGATTTATGATGCCAACATCAAATGTTCAAGATATAAAGTTAATGAGGAAGACCTGCTGTGAATTGTGTAAACCTTCTTATACTAGTAAGAGAGGGGAAAACTTTGCTTATTAATTTGTAAATATTATATACAGTTTTCACATGTGAGTTGTGACCTAATTCTTTTTCTTGGGACAAGTACACAAACATACTTTGTTGACGGATGGTGAGAGCTATGCTGTTTCCACAGCAACTTTTGAGGGAATTGAGTGGGGAATGTTTATACATCTAAAGGCCTAAATTAATCAAAGAGAAGTTCATTCATGAGGCGGTTTACATAATTTGACATTGTAATCAAGTCGCTCAAAAGGTGCCGAAGGAACATTAGAAATGCTAGTTTATAATATATGCTACAAAATTCTTAACATAATGTTTGGAAGTAATTTTTGTCACTGCATAAAGGTAGTGTTATCTGTTTTCTAGTTTTTGTCTTGATTTGCTGAACTTTAGTTCATATTTCGCATCCTGTCTACTTCTCTGATTTCTTACCTGCTCTTTTTTCCTTTAAAAACTATAATTCAGGCTTACGCATACATGCTTCAAAAAATGCGTCGAGAACAAGTATGTTACTCATTCTTCTGGCCTAATATGAGTTTTGTGCATCATTTTCTCGAGATTTAGTTTCTTGGCTGACAATGCATTTGTAAATGGCTTTACAGGTACAAGGACTCGGAGTTGAACATGGGTGAAAATAGTTGTATTGACCGATGCGTTTCAAAGTACTGGCAGGTAAGCCATGGCTGTGCATTCTCACTTCACTAAATGTTGGATTTTTTTGGGGGTGGGGGTGGGGGGGGACGCTGAGGGGGGGGGGGAGTGCGGGGGGGGGGGAGGGTGTGGGGCGGGGGGGGGTGGGTGGAGGGGGGGGGGTGGGAGGGGGGCGGTGCGGGGGGGGGGGGGGGGGGGGGGGGGGGGGGGGAGGGAGGGGAGTGCGGGGAGGGGGGGTGGGTGGGGGGGGGAGGAGGGGGGGGGAGGGGGGCGGAGGGGGGGGGAGGCGGGGGGGGGGGGAGGGCGGGGGGGGGGGTGGGGGGGGGGGGGGCGGGGGGGAAGAAAAAAAAAACACTACCGGCCACTCGAGATTTCGGTCCCAAAACAACCTCTGAAGCGCGTAGGTAGCCCTACGGGTACAGCTAATAAATACACTATATGTACTTCACGTGGTTAAATATGGTTAAATATGGTGGTTGCATTAACCATATCATCTTACTTTGTCTAATGGAAATGGGTTAGCCTTTTCTGAACAAATTGAGTAGTTATACTAACTTTTAAGAGACGAGTAATCTTTCCTACTGACAAAATTCTGTGACCTTTGGTAGTTCTCTGGTTTAATCATAATTGTTTTTCCCCTATTTTCATTTCACATATTATGTTGATGCGTGAAAGATATATTTTAACCAAATTACTTTAATAGAATAGATGACTAACTGCTTAAAGTGGATTAATTGCCTGGGTGACCAAGCATTTGGGACTTGGGAGACCAGAAGTGCCTGTTTTAGAAAGTGAAGTGTTTAGCAAGCTTTTAGGAGAAAAACAGTTCTTTTGATGAGTAGCATTAGCTGCTTTTCGGAAAGATAAACAATTTAGGAACCTAGTTCATGAAGGTGAAGTGAGGGATTTCAATGCTTATATAACTTACTACCATGGCTGAATGGAAAGTAGTTGGCAGGTGGTACACTTGGTCAAATGGCCTGGCTTTATAGTAGGATTGACAGGGACCTGTGTATCCAAGTTTACTCATAACTTCTGCCCAAAATGAAGTAGTGGTGATGGACCCAGGGTCCTCTGACCACACACCATTAATTATCACCTTTGACTAAGATAAGACATGACCCTAAACCATTTAGGTTTTTCAATTGCTTTGCTAAGCTCAAAGACTTTCTGCTACTGTCAAAGATGCTTGGGATACTCCAACCAGGTTTGATTATAAGGGGGCTGGCTATGGTAGAAACTGAAGCTGGTGAAACAAGGTCTAAAACACCTTAATCGGAAAGGAATTTCAATTATGTGGATATCAGAGTCCCTAACAATGCATACAAAGACTAGCTGATGCACAAGCACAAACGAGGGACCATAACCATTCATCTGAACTGTTTAATGAAGAAAATTCACTTAAATTGAGTTTGAGAAGTGTAGTATAGTGGAGGAAAGAAAGCATATTAAAACAGAAGTTTAGGACTAAATGGCTGCAACTTGGTGAAGACAACACTGCATATTTCTTTGCCACCTTTAAATGCGGATAAGTCCAGAATAGAATTAAATGCCTTGTATATTAGCCAAAGTCAGATCCTGCAACATCCAAATGAATATGAAGGTGAGATAATGAGAATCTACAAAGATCCAAACATCATGTAAAATGGAAGTTGCAAATCTTGAGAGCTACAATCGGATTTGATTGCCCCTGTCCCAAGGAAGAGGTGTATGCCCTGATGAGTATTGATCATTCAGAGAAATGGCTACTGTTCTGTAGTGATGGTTTTAAGTGCCATTCTTCAAAAAGAGATGGGGAAGAGGTTACTCGTGAGCAGAAAGTAGTAAGTTTCTTTGATCATGGTGACATGCAAAGACCTATACTACACTATTTTTTCAAAAAAATTAAGAAACAGAGATTGAGACAGATTCACTGACCCAATATATGCCAAAAGGTGCTCTGTTACTCTTCCCATCAGTCAAGTCTACAGTAGATGCATAATATTTCTTTGCCGTTTGAAATTTTTTATTATACCAACACCTGTTAAAGTCATGACGTGAGTGATTATTTTATGGCTAGTATCAGAAAAATGCATGCAATGGGGCATTGCTATCGGCGAAGCAAGTTCTGCATAAAATCAGAAAATTAACATGCAATCCAAACACCCTTATTCTTAAGCATCAGCCAGATGGTCCAGGAGATCACCAAAGTAATATGACTCTTAATCCAAAATATTGAAGCAGATATCAGAAATCCTTTCCATTTTTCATGTGTAAGAAACTTCTTGAAGGTATTTGCAAGCAAAAGTACTTCCTAGGTTAACCATTTACCCAGGATCAGCATTTTCATCTTCTTTTTTTGAGGAAGAGAGTTTTTTTTTTTTTTTTTGAGAAAGAAAAAGTAAATAGAATCATTGCCTGACGCATTCATCAGTTGGCTCACTTTGCTTCGCACCACAGCTGCCACCATCCAAGCTCCCTTAATCAGCCCCTCCTCTCCCTTACCGTCCGACATCACTCCATCCTCATCCCACGCAGCCAGTACCAGGCCTCCCTCTTCTGTCCCAACTTGCCACCAACTTCACCCTCTCCCGTTCTCTATTCAAACAGCCACCCCTTCACAGCTAGTCACTCCCATATCCCACCCCACCAACGCTTCCCTAGAGTCCCATCAAACCTCTCTTGCACTTCATCCAGGCTCCAGCACCCATTCGTTCTCCATCTCACTCCCCTCTATTCTTCCTCCTCTGCTTGGTCCCCTCTTTCTGTTATCAATCCTCCCCCAGGACCCGAAAGTTCCTACGGTTACCATCCTTCCTACTTCCTCTTTTCCTTTTTTTTTGTGAGGGTGGGGTGAGGATTGATTTCTTTTCTTCTCCTTTAGATTATTATCTTTTCTTGACAAGGTAAATAGTTTTATCAGTAATTGAGGGAAACCCTATATCCAAGTCATATGCCATCAGGATAACTTTAGGTTTCTCTGAAGCATTCGTGGATCCAATCCACATTTTTTTGCTATCATATCAAAAGACTTTTCGAGTTAGCTTCAAAAATTGACTCCCTCAACTTCTGTAATCAAAGAGGCAGTGGTCTTACACATTTCTCTAACTGGAAGAAAGATACATTTTGTTCAATAACTAGGTCCAAGTAACTGTTCCAAAAAACCCACTTGTTCTGATATTTTTGTGCCTAAGCAAGTTTGGGTCCCAAGAAGTTGGAATATGAAGCTTATATTTGAGGTTGAAATTTAAGTGAAGAACATATCCACTGCGAGCCCCAAGTCTGCATAACGAGAAAATATATAGGAATCAGATTGAAGTCCATAAAATTCTCCTCTCATCATCTCCCTATTTCTGCACATTGATGGCTTTTTTTAAAACATCCAGCTATCACGTCAATGTTAATTTCTAGTTAACTTCTGAGTAAGCATAATAATGTGCTCTGACAACTTCCCTTGTATATACTACTGTTTTAAGTGTCTCCTTCCCTGATTCACCAAAATTTTCACTCAAGATTTTAGTGAATGAGGTGGTGATAATCTTCTTGGGCCGAGGGTCTAGCAGAAACCACCCCTCTACCCACAAAGGTAGAGGGGTAAGCTCTATGTACACCCTACCTCTCCAGACCCCACTTATGGGATTATATTGGGTATTGTTAGTGTTGTTGTTGAGGTGGTGATAATCTTGATATTCATTAAATTTCTGCGCATCTTATTACTGCTAAATAAATTTAGGTAGTTACCTCAGTGTGGTAGTTGCAGTAATATTGGTTTGGTATCTATGCTCCTTTAACTTCAAGATATTTAGTAGAGGTTGTTGTACTTCTTTTTCTTCAAGATCCAACAATAACTAAGCACACCATTTCAATATTTTCTGCAGGTGACTAACCTTGTGGGGACGCTTCTTGGGAACACTCGACCCATGTAACATTTTCCAATTGTCTACTTCGTGGTGTTCGAATAATCTATCAGGGAGAACAGCAAAGAAGAGATTGATAATCCTTTTCTTTATTTCTCGAAGCTGTGCCTCTTTGAACAAAATTTACTATATTTAGAAGATATTTCCATTTTACTCCTCGACAGTATAGATGATCTGAACCAATGTGTAATGGCTATTGATAATTTTTTGTGATACAATAGGTAAATTTCAGCTTCTGGCCAAAATGTTAGATTTTGATGTTGCAAAAATGAATTTCACAGTTTTTGGCCTTTACGTTGGAGCATTTTTTACTTGATGCAGGAAATCAGTGTCCATGGTTTAGAGTTGCTATGTTTTCGTTCTAGTTCCATATTTGTTGTTCTCGATACATAGTATACATGTCTTTGACAACTGTTTGTGATGGTATTATCAAATTTGATGAAGGACTTGATGTTAAGAGTTGTGAGCATGTCTCTATAATAAATCATATTTGGTCTTTGTGCAAGTTAAATCCACAACAAAGTTCATACTTATCATCTCTCACTAACATTTTCCATGTATTAGATATGGTAGAAAATGCAAAGGGAGAACAGAAAGATACACTCTGCCTGTGATATGAGTTCTTGCCATAGTCACATTTATATATAATGATGAAAGCTGAATTCCATTACTTCCAAATGAACAAAAATGAATAGAATGTTCAACTGAGGATAAGAGATAATCTTTCACCAAATGTCAGAAACTACTTCCAAAATGGGAAGAACAAAACTTGAATATTAACATTCAACAACCAATTGTGTTCAGAAACCCTTTAGGTGTTGCTTTTGTAGATAAATACAAGAAACTCAATACAATAAAAATCGAACGAATTCTCAAATCTATTAAAGTTATCAGTTTTGTTCTTTTTGGCTCCAACTTGTAGCTTCTAAGAGCTTCCATTGGGCATCATTTTCCCAATCCCAAGCCACAAACGAGTAAAAGCAGCCTGTAGGTAAAAGGCAGTTGGCCATTCAGGGAAAACCACCTGAGCTTGCATTGCATCCCCTAGAGCTTCTTGTGGCAAGTCGCTCATCAGATAACACAAGCAACGCCTGGCATATACGGTTGGTGATACCATGGTTCCTCCATCAATGAACTACATATTAAACAGAAAAACATGTAAGTCTGCCTTATCTTGTTCAAATAGCTGAATACTTTTAGAGACATTTTTCATTTTGAGCTTTTACTGAACATCAAGATGAATTTAATCAAGTCTTCCTGCAATTGTTTTACGACTATGATAAAAGCATCTGTTTTTTTAGCCATTAAGATAAACAAACATATTTGCGATGGTCAAACCTGTGTGTAGCGTAATAGCATGTAAATGAAAATACTGGGACTCCGGAACAGCCAGCCATCACAGCTCTTAGAAATTCAAGGTTTCCTGCATCTGATTTGTCCACATTTGGAACGAAAGCTGTAATGGAATCGCAAAATAACAAAATCAAGACCAAGTCATACCAATAAAAATAAGACATGATTTAGTTGTGGGACAATTGAGATATGAAGATGAAAATACATATAACAAACAAACAGTATAATACTGAACTTGTAAATTATCACAAAATGTTAAGATATCTTATATTGGCTTATTGTAATCCTTTTGTTTGACAATCAACAGACAGAAAATCTAAAACTTTTACTATCATATCTGAAAGGATACCACATGGGCATTAGATGATGACACCAGGTAGGCCCTTTGCTAATTGATGGAAAAAGAAACAGAATAAGTAAATTTTAAAAGGCAAAACATAGTGGACTCTCTTTTTGGTAATAATTAGAGGAACAAAAGCATGATATTAAAGTTGGATCATTAACATCTTACTTGCCTCTCTCAATGAGGTATTATTATCTTAGATCTTCTTTTGGGCAGGAGGGAGGAGAAGGTAAATCTTCTGCATCTAAAATTAACCTTTTAAAAGTGGTTCCTTATCAAAGAATACCATGATAAGAAACTATTATGGAAATTCTCCCTCCGTTTCAATTTGTTTGACAGGTTTTGACTTGGAACAGAGTTTAAGAGAACAAAGAAGACTTTTGAAACTTGTGATCTTAACTAAACATGTGTAGAACGTAACAAAAATGTCCTTTAATTTTATGGTCTTAAACATATCACACGGAAAGTTGAAATTAAACTGTTCACAGAAATGGAAAAAAATCAAATCTTTTTTAAACCGACTAAAAAGGAGAGGGAGTAGAAACATGTCATTCATCCAAGGTGCTAAAGAGAGGGTTAATTGTATTAGGTTGTGAGAAGAATATCTAAGCCAGAAGACATCTTTTATATATTTTTGAGAAACAAAGCTGCTAATGAATAGTTAAATTGAGTAAAGAAAAGGAAGACCTCATTGGCAATTCCTTCATCATCCTTGTACCCACTCTTTTCCAATATTTCATGAAGGGCAGTAAGATCCTTTCTCAAGCATGCTTCACCCACTGGTGTCAATAATAATGGCTGAGGTGGGGTTGCAGTTCCATGTGGAATACCCAACAAAACATGTGATGGCACCTGGATTATATCAATGGCAAACATGGGCTCCAAGCATTATATAAAACAAAATTAAGGAGAAACCAAGGTGATTCATCTGAGGAATACATAGCAATTAAAATATAATATGTTCCCTTGAAGGTTTCAGTTTCCATTGTTAACTAAATAGAAAATATGAGATAGCAAAAGACATGGGATATATCCACACTATAGTAACATAATCAACCTTAATATAGTGTGTTCCTAGACAACCAAATAACACAATGTGAAAAGGAGGTGTTTATCTGTTTGGCATTGATCAATTTTTTATCTCACAAATGAAAGAAGGTTAGTAGCAGTTTTTTAAATGTTTCTGTGATCTGTATGTAAGTCGAGGGGCATAGGCATACCTCTGTTTCTTTCTGAAGAGACATAAGTGAAGTGACGAGAGATTTTGCATTTGGTCTCTCACGTGCCTCATATTGTAAACAACGAGTGGCTAGCCGAACAAGCTCACTTCCATCATCATTTGAAAAATGACCCTCCAAACAAGAATCCATAAGCATCAAAAAATTCTTCCCTCGAATTAGATCAAGTGCCTACGAGAAGGTAGAAGAAACCGTGCTCTACAAGTTCAGGAACTCAAGTAATAGAGTCGATAAACAAAGTTCAATTTATACAGGATTTCATATAGTGCACATCCTTAGGTCCAAAATCTTTTGCAACTTACATGGCTTGGAGGAATATGCTTTCCACTCAAAAGATCTAGCAACATTGTTCCAAAGCTGTAAACTACACTTTCAGGGGTCACTCTTCCTGCCAAATCAAAAACACATTTCAACTTTCACTTAGGCTGAATTAAGGAAAAGACAGTAGCATAATACTAAAAGAAATGCCTGAACTTATGGGTAAATTATTTAAGCAGATCTTTCTTGATACTAAAGCTTTGCGGTGAACAACAAAATTCCATCTCACAACACTTTGGATTGACAAAAAAATCATATTTGACCTGTTTTCAAGTACTCTGGGGGAGTGAAAGCCAAGTTTGTACTATAACTCTTCCCGTCTCTACTGTTCTTCATCAAGCCAAAGCAAGAGAGTCTAGGATTACCATCCTGCGAAAAAGCTAACCAATGTAAGGCGCACTACACCTAACTCAACCTAGTTATAACAAAAATTGCAGTAGAATCAATATTTACCTGATCGAATAAGATTCTATAAGCATTAAGATCGTGGTATAATGCCCGACCTTTGCTACTGCAGTAATCCAAAGCTTGCGCTAGATAAAAAGCAACCCTCAACCTCATCGCCCATTTCATAGGTTGATTCTCCCCTAGTTCCATTTCAAAGCATTTCAAATATCAGCATCAACCAGAGACTCATAAATAAATTCCATTGGAGTTGATAAAAGCAAACACAATTGACACACAATAACAGTCGATCTGCCTTCAACAACAAACAGTTTATGCTCATATCACTTCTCTCTGACTTCGAAATCACGGACTTAACTATGATCTAGATCACAACAACTCCCATCACAACATAAAGTTCCTGTAATTCTCATATCTGAGTACAAGTCAGCCTGGCGAGAAATGGTTCTCGGAATTCTGGCCATGGGGATGGACCACAGTGGAACAATGCTAGCAAAGGGGTCTATTAGGCTGAACTCAGCCACCAGCAATTTTTCCTCCCCTTCACAGCAACACCTATTAATTCGCCCAACCTTTTTCGCCCCGATAACGTCCCTGTCCCAGATTCCCTACAGCTCTAGCCTCATCCTTTACAAACACATAACGTTTCCAACGTATAAAACAAAAACCAATTCATACACAAGAAAAAGCCCGGTAGACACCACCTTGGCAGCCACAACTTGATTTTGCACCCCACTGAGCTTTCCCTCATACACCCACATACCCCCCCTAACACCCACAAGATATTGCGCACGATGTATTACTGTTCCACGGCCATCATTATTAAGTATTCCTACCTTGATATCACGCAGTCCCTCAACCCAGCACCAACCCCTTCCCCCTTCTTTCCCTTTCCCAACGACCATTATCAAGCAACCGTCTTTTATTATCTACTACATTTGGAGCTTTCTCTCCATGCTCAGACACAATGTTTTCAGATGAAAATCCATTGGTAGCCATCTTCAACTCATCAAGACTAAACTCAGTAAAAACTGGAAAAGCATTTTTCTCATTTTTACCACCATTCTCTGCCAACACAAAACAAAGTAAAAAATCTCATCTTGACATTCAAAGAACTACATAAAACACACACACACACAAAGTCAATAGAAATATAACAAGCAAGAAAATAAATACCCAGATCAGATGAATCAAGAAGGGATGGTTTGAGATGAGAATGCCACCAACAAAAAGAGAATTTTGAACAACGAGCACCCATTTGACAGAAAATGAAAACAGCAAAAAACAACAAGATTTCTTGAAAAAGGAGCAACCTTTATGGCTTTACTGTTTTTTTCAAGAAACAAACAGAGACCCAATTTATAGAAATTCAAAGAAAAGATGTTTCTTTTCTTATTAAGCTTTTGCACTTCTCTTTATGGTGTGCAAGCAAACATGACAGAAGAGAAGAAGAAGGCAAATGGGAAGAAAGAAAAAGGAGGGATTTTTATAGCTACTGTGTTTTTTCTCTTGAGGGAACAAACAGTGACCCCAATTGTTGTTGGAATCCAAAGAAAGGATCTTTTTGCAGAAATTTACAGTACCCTTTTGATGATTCTGTTAGCGTTGTAATTTGAAGCCTTTTTAAGAGCATGCAGAAAAGAAGAAAAAGGAAATATGTATAGTATTATAGCTAGTAGTATGTACCAATGTGGTTTGTAGTATAATCATGGGAGTGTTTCATTCTTAATTAGAAATATCATTTTAATTTTGGATATAGAGAACATTCTATTGAGATCGCCACCTCCAAAAACGCCAATATACAATTTGAATTTACTCGAAACTTTAATGTGGACTTCAGATTTCGAGTTAAAAAATTTAAAAAATAAAGCTAATAGTGTGTGATTTATTGGATGAAAATAATTACAAGAGAAGAGCAAACAGCCAAGCCAACACACAGTGTAGCTTTTTTTTCACTTTCATGTCTCTCTTTAGAGAGGAAGCCATGTGTGGTTGCTGCTAAAGAGAATTGACCTTTTTTCTTTATAAAATATTTCCGCCTCTGGATTTGTTTGTTCGATTTTAACTTAATATAAATTTTAAAAAAAATATAATTTTTTTGATATTATGATTAAATTAAAAATAAATTTTATACAGTAAAATATTATTTAATTATATAAATATTATACGAAAAGTTGAATAAAAAAGTTACTTTTAAACAAAAGGAAGATTATTTTTAAACAGAAACGAAACTAGGACAATTCCTTTCCTTTGTAATGATGATTTTTCTTTTTAATACAATTTAATTTCTATCTTTTTGATATGAGACATTTAAAATTACAAGATT
Organism: Solanum habrochaites; assembly: GCA_027704765.1. NCBI lineage: Eukaryota > Viridiplantae > Streptophyta > Magnoliopsida > Solanales > Solanaceae > Solanum > Solanum habrochaites. Next base: position 4,646,263 of record JAKWJA010002497.1, on the reverse strand, counting down.
AGAAATTATATTGATACATTGTTTCACTTGAATCGAGAGACTTTTAAAAATAGTCTCTTTCAATCTACGAGATAAGAATAAAATTTATATATATTTTAATCTCTTTAGATATCACTTATAAATATGTTTTGTTATTGTTATTGTTATTATTAAATTAAAATTAAATAAATTAATTAAAACGAAAGAGTATATAAATCTTCTCTCTTTCTTTTGTTTTTGTAATTTTTCTGATTTAAAGTTTAAATTTACTCATCATTCCTCTTTTGTGAATCCCACTGTCACTACTAATGGCCCCCACGACTTCCCTTTTTGTACATAAATAGAGAAGATCTATGTACTACTCCTCCACCTAACCATATTGTATCACCCGTTTAGATATGTAATATGAAATTATGATTTAAAATTAAAATATAAAATTAGATTGATATAAATTACAGTTTAATTTAGATATATAATTTAAATTTTATAAGTTTGTATTTTTTAGAAATTAAGAATTTTCTTAAAATTTTACATAATTTTATTGAGTGTGTAAATTGATTCATAAACAAAATATTAGAATATCATAAGGTGTATACATATGTGCAATTACAAAATTTTTAAGGATACATAATTTTATAAAATTCACTAGCTAGCATTAGTAATAACTAGCTATTTCATAATATAATTTTTTTCATATAGTACGAACAATTAATGATGTTAAGTTTTTGCTCAAAATCTCAATGATTAAGACCTACTTGGATCAAACAACAACATACCATTGTAATTTTACTTGAGTAGGGTCTGTGAATGGTAGAGTATGTATATACCTTACTCCTGCCTTGAAAAGTAGATAGATTATTTTCAATAAAGTTTCGATTCATGAAAAAACAATTCAAAGCAGATTAAGGCCTCATTTGTTTGCACTTAATGGAAGTCTGAATCTTAATCATTCAGATTCAGCCTGTCAAGTATGTTTGGTTTTTAGGTCTAAATCTAAATCATTCAGATTGAGCGCATTAAGTGTCACGACCCAAATTTTTCAAGTCGTGATGGCACCTATGTTCCCAACCAAAACCAAAGGTAGCAAACCAAAAGCACAACACCCCACCCTACCCCCCCTTCCCCCACAACATATTAACCCAACTAAAACAAACAATGAGTATAAAAAAGACCAACGCTTAGCAAGAATCTCCAAAATTGGGTTCCTTATAAGTACTAATGCGGAAGATAAAAATATACACCCCAAAAGAATTGGTGTCTTTAAGTACAAGCACTCTAAAATTCAGATGCAAGTTGAAATAAATGACAAATCTAACATAGGGATATCCTGTTTGAATACGAATAACAGAAGAAATAAAAGCAAAGAGGGAGGCTGTGGGCCACAGAACAGCCAAGAGTCACCACAACTCAATGCTCGGAACTCCCAATTGCTCCACGAGAGGTGCTTACTCGACAATCGAATCTGACACCACAAAGAGACAAAGAGTGCAACAAGGTGTATGAGTACGAAACCACGTGTTACCAGTAGTTGTCTCATTGACCGACAACGAAGAAGTAGTTGACGGAGTATATAAGAAAATTTCAAATTCTTAGATTGGACAAGTATATATATATTATATATATTATATTAGAATTTATATTACACTTACTATTTAAGTTTAACAATAAAGAAATCAACAGTTAAATTTTCCAAACACCAAACGAACATATTGTCATCAAGAATGAATGATGGGATGAAATGCAATGATATGAATGCCATTGAATATGTAATGTTCAGGAATACCCAGCTAATAAATCAACCGTATTTACATGATACTCCTCGGAACTACCATCGAGAGTTCATGACCATCGGGGGACTCGGGAGTCATATACAGACACGGACGATCTCCACGTGATATGTGCGGACGATCTCAACCGACTATCATAACATAAACAATTTTCGCACGGGACGCGTTCCATGTGCCCTAATTAACAATATTAACATCTCACAATCCCCAGCACGGACGAGCTTCCACGTGCCCAAATTATGACTCATCTCATGTCTATGCACGTGCAAATATTATTTCAATATAGGGGGGATGATGCAGTCTCAATCAACCCATATGAACATAATAAATAACCAACCTCAATAATCACAAAACTATACGAGCTGTGAATGAAGTGAAATAAATTAAAACACAATCACACAAAGGAATTGTAACGTCAATAATATATCAGCTGATGCCCATATGCTTTGGCCATTCGCAAAGTCAGTCCCATTCATAATATACTTTTCCTTTTTTATAACAACCCGGTACGTATCAATTGCCCGGCACACCTTGATACGAGCCCAACATCTTTCCCCCTTACCCTTGTCTAATTTCATTTTTTTAATCTTTAATTAGCGTCAAACGTCCCTTCAACAAGTCTAAAAGTCTTAACCTTACTTAATGCCGAACGGGTGCCATGAATCCTTTTAAGATTTTTCATTTACTTTTGCAAGGTTTGGAACGTTCCCAATCTACCAATTTTGCAATATTCGTAAGTAAGCAATTTTTGTAGAAATTCAAATTATTATTGTCTATAATAGAGCTAAAATCACCACTCATATTTTCAATCCAAACTCCAACAATCTTGAGATAATATATTGCCAATTTGTCAAATTTCAAGCCCAAGAATTTAACCTAATTTATTAAATACACTAAATTTCATGTTAGATCAGATATAATATATATCCAATAATTAATTAATATATCAAATATCAAAAAATAGTTAAATTAATTTTGTAAATAAATTTTAAAATAAGATAATCCACCCTACCGATGCACGACAATCAGTCGCAAGCAGCTGCAATTTCCTTCCAAATTTGTCATTTGTTACAGGTGACAATTTGGCCAAATTGTTTGTAACATGCCAATCATTGGAAATCATTGACCAATGATTGGCTCAACATTTTTTCCCATCATTCTTATGACAAAAAATTAATTATAGGAGGGGAAATTGCTAGAATAAAAGTCCCAGATTTTCACAATACGTCTAGCGATTAGGATTTTATTAGACTATAGACCTACCCACCTCCACAATTAACCCACACTAACGTCCCTAGAAATCCCAATCCGTGGATAATAGATCAAATTATCAACTCATGTAACACTGCATCTACCCATGAAAAAAAAAAAACCTTAATAAACAACCTAAGAATAAATAATAACAACAATCTAATGCCCTATGACAACCATTTTAAATATGCAGACTGAGAAAGAATGAAAATTTCTTGATTTACCTGAGCAATTCTTATTGTTTTTCCTCTCGTTCGTCGCTTACAGTAAGTTTCGCCTCCACCCCTTTATTTCTGAAAAAGAGTTTGTTAAACGTGAAACCCCACTAATCTATTTTCTAATATTTATTTATAAGGTTTCCTCAATTGGGTACTCATAGTTATGCTAATAGTTTAAAAAACACCCTTTAAATTTTCAAAGGAGTCAAATAGTCCTAGTTCTCAAAACTACCTAGCGGGTCGTTTACATAACCTACCACTTAAACCAAAGGTTCATCCTCGAACGGAAAAAGAAAAGAGAGAACCTGAAGCCTTAAAAAAGATGAGGATATTTAAATCCTCATGTCTGCCTCGTCTCCCAATGAGCCTCTACCACTGGACACTGCTTCCACTGAACTTTACTGAAGCATTCTCTTTCGGACCTAGCTTCCGAATTGGAATATCCAAAAAGGGTGATCGGCTCTTCCTCAAAAGCACATTCTGATCAAGTAACACTGAAATCCCATTGAATTCACATGAGCACCAAGGAAGATATTATTAAGAATTGAACAATGAATATAGATGGAAACATCGGACAACCCACCCGGTGGCAAAAGGACAATGAATGCCACATCACAATACGCTCCACAACCTCGAAAGGACCAAGTACCTTGGACTCAACTGCCCTTCTTCCAAATTCATCACACCCTCATGGGTGAAACTTAAGTAAAACCTATTCCCAACCATTAAACTCCAAATCAACGAACCTTCATATCTGCAGTAACTATTTTGCTGCTTGAGCAATTGAGAAGTCTATCTGGAAATCAACTTGACCTTGTCACGGGACAGGACTCACCCTCAAACAAATATGTACATCCAGGGGTACACCAAAGCCATCAAACCATCCAATTGGAGATCGACATTCCTGCATACAGAGCCTCAAATGGTGCCATCTCAATGCCTAGAGTGATAACTATTATTGTATAGTAAACTCGCTAGAGCAAGAACGGTCCCACTGCACCACCAAAGTCAATCAACACGCCCGCCAACATATCCTCGAGAACTGAATATCGCCAGAATTGACCATAGTCTGGGGTGAAAGGCTTGTGTACTAAGATACACCCGAGTGCCCAACTCTTTTGCAGAGTCGCCAGAAATGAGATGTAAATTGGGTGCCACGATCTGAAATAATAGGCTATAGGAACCCCATCTGCAAACGAACTATCTCTTGAATATAGCAGGATTGGCTAACTTCGCGGAGTATAGGTAGTTGAACTGGTACAAAGTGGCAGGACTTAGTCAGTCGCTCCACGATGCACCCATATAGCATCAAACTTACCAAGGTACGTGGAAACCCTAACACAAAGTCCATAGCAATGAGCTCCCATTTCCAATAGGTAGGGATCCTTGAGTCATACTCGGCTTTGCGTGTTCATACTTCATTAGCTGACAATTCAAACATCGGATACAAAATCTACTATGTCCTCTTCATAAGACACCACCAATAGTGTTGCTTAAGTCACGATACATCTTAGTAGCCCCCGGCATGAATAGAGTACCGCGAACTATGCAGACTCCTCCATGATCAATCTAGTCAAATCAATGTACGAGGAACACATATACGACCCTTTGCGACCTCAAAATCACCCTCACTATCAGAATTGCCAGCCTTGGCTTCTCCTTTTAAAACCTTATCACTAAGCTTACATTGTTAAAAAATCACCATCATCAAACTGTGAGCCGCATCTGCTCCAACAAAGGATGGACCTAGCCTCCATATTTAAGCCAACACCTTTCTAAGTTCTTTGAGAATGTCAAGTATCACAAAAGATATTGGCCAGGGATTGGACATCCCTAGCTAAAGGACGCTCGCCACCTGCAACATGGCTTTTTAGGGACTACCCATATTACCGCCTTCGACTCAAGTGGGCATCCTGCTACAACATTGCTTTGCCTGGGTTGATAAAGAATAGTCATTCGTCGTCCTTGTGAGCAACTCCAACCATATCCGCTGCCTCAAATTCAGATACTCTGATTGAATATATATTGGAGGCGTACGATGGGTCGTGACCACCTCACATGCACGCCAATAAAAGATAATGCCTCCAAAGCTTTTAATGCAATACAAAAGCAGCCAACTCTAAATCATGAATAGGGTAGTTCTTCTCATGACCATTTAACTGCCTCGAAGCATAAGCTATCACCCTTCCCTCTGCATCAAACAAAACAAAAAGACCAAATCCGAGAAGATTCATACATATAAAACAAATACCCTCTCCTCAAACGGGGGTAGGGTCAAAATCGGGTAGCAGTAGTCAATAAAGTCTTGAGTTTTGGAAGCTAGCCTCACATTCGTCAGACCACTGAAAAGTCACTCCTTCTGGTCATCTAGTTAATGAGATGCAATGGATGTAGCAACCCTAACAAATACGATAATAAACTGCACAAGGCCCAAGAAACTTCGATCTCAGTAACTGAAGTAGGTCCTGACTCAATCTCTTAACCGCCTCAATCTCTTAGGATTCCACCATGGATACCCTTCCTTGGGCTCACTACATGTCCCAAAAATTGCTACCGAACTAAGCAAAAAATCACACGTTGAAAAATTTGCATATAAGCTCTTCTCCTTTAGAATTCCCAAGAACAACTCTCAAATGATGCTTCAGTTCCTACTTCGTGCTAGTGATTGTTCAATTATATTCATATATGGAAAGACAATAACAAAGGATCTAAATACGGTCTGAAACACTCCATTCATTCAAGTCCATAAAAAGTCTGCTTGGGGCAGTAGTAAGTCGAAAGCATCACCAAAAAAACTCGTAATGACT